>BPTQ01000006.1:318978398-319006521 GCA_019973895.1 Chrysanthemum seticuspe
ATAGTCTTGAAATTGATTACATGTATTCGCCTTCGGAAATGTTTTTGAATGTTTTCTATTATATTTATTGAATATAAGTTTTATTTAGATTCTAGAGATACCAGTTTCAGAACGAGAGTAGAGATGAGAGTTGGGTCTAGTCGATAGGGTATTCGAATAGAACTTGCGAATTATGGACGGCGTCCTTTTCTTTTCACGCCGACTCGAATGTTTCGGGTCACTTGCCTATATTGCTTTGTTTTGTTTATATGCTTATTGTTTTATTTTACTTTATTACTGCTCCCTAGAAAGTCCTAAGACGCCTTCGTGTTTATATGTCTTTAGGTTTGTTGGTGTATTGTCAAATCTGTAGTGTATCGTGTAATTACTGTGTTTGTGCTTGTGTAGTCTTGTTGGTTTGTGTAACGTATGGTTTTATTGTCTAATGCATATTCGGTTTGCTTTACAGATCTCTGTTTTAATTTTGTGAAGATTCGTTTATTTGTACCGTAAGTATGTTTAGTAAATTAGTTGTAAATTATGTGAATTACGTTATAACATCGTCGCCTTTATTGTCAGGTTTTGTACCGTCAGAGTGTTGGTTTATCTTTGTATCATCTGTCTGATATTAATCTTTCTGGTTTGTTTTGTATCATATTGGTAATCGTTGATTTGTATGAATGCCATGTTTATTTGCTTAGAAGTGTTTTAATTTTGTCTCTAGACATTTCGTTTGGCTTATACGTAATCTGTTATTTTGGTATGCAATGTGTTTGGTTGTTCTGATGTGTTCGTGTTTGTGTCATTAATGTGCTATGTGATGTCTAAACTGTTATGTGGTTGTTTGGATTTCTGTATATTTGTGCTTCCGCAGAATCCTGAAAGATCCCTCGTCATTATTTCATTTTATTTTGTTATTCGTATATTTGTTTTGTTTCGTTATATCCGTTCACTGGGCTTTGTAAGCTCAGCCGCACTTTTCTTTTCCTGCGGCAGGTATTAAGCGTTCAAGATAAGCTTATGGGATAGCTGATCTGGGTTGAGAGTAGAGATGAGAGCAAGACTTTGACCATAGAGATCTTAGATTTATTTTGAATATAAGTTATTTATATTATCTTTTGTAAGTTTTTGTAAAGGCTTCCGCTTATGTACATTAGTTAAAGTTCTGATATGAAACCGTATTGTGATATCTTTACCCTTGTCGGGTCGGGGTGTTACAACGAACCTGTGTTGTAACATACGAGGACTTGAGACATCGAGAGGTGTTGAATGTATGTTGAGACAAATGTAATTACAAGTAACTTGTACATTTTACGTTATGTATTACAAGTTACATGTTTGTCATCAATCAAAACAAACGAGACTGTATAGATTAAATATCGTAATATTTGCACTAACAAATGAGAATGTACGAATGGTACATCATACAACTATTATATACAATTAAGAACACTCCGAACATGGGAGAATTTGCACGCTCCACCAATAAGGCGAGACTTGGTATTGCTCCGTTCACATAGGGAGACTTTGCACGCTCCACCAATATGGCGAGACTTGGTATTGCTCCGTTCACATAGGGAGACTTTTAGGTCATAGCACATACGGTTCAATAAGTTCAAACAAGTCATAAGTTCGTATTTAAGTTAAAGAGTTCCATTCAAAAGTTCGTTATTAAGTTCAAGAGTTTAAGTCGAGTTCAAAAGTTCAAAACAGTCAAAGAGCTCAAAACATATCAAAAGGTTCAAAAGAGTCAAAGTGTTCAGATATATGTTAAAAGGTCCAAATCAATTTAAAAGAGTTCAAATATATATGTCGAAGGGTTCAAAATCAAGGAAAGTGGTTCAAATAATAGTGTTCATAACATAGTAATCAATTTAGTTCGGGCATAATCTACTTACGAGCATAAAGAGTGAAACAAAAGACTAACAAGTGCATGATAGTTCAAACAATATAGTTTAAGTTTAGATTCAACATATAGTTTGTAAATAATCAAAATTGAAATTAAAATAGTTGAGCATGTATCTCCCCCAAAGAATTTGTAAAATGATTAAACGAGTAAAAGTGGGGCTACGAACTCACCTTAATAAATGTGATATCCAATATATAATAAAACGATTGATAAGCCGAGAAACCTCTACGCGCAACAAGCCTTGTGATGAAACAAATCAAGAACCAAGAACTAGGACACAAAAACCTAAACCCCTTTCAATATGAACCTGAGCTTCCAAATCTTTTCACCACCTTGCATACCCTTTATAAACACTTGATAATCTTTGTAAAAACCTCCTAACTTCAGCCCCAATCACTCTTGAGTAGCTCCTAATCCAACCATGGAATCATAAAATAAACTTAAGATTCATGCAGAGATTACTAAGGGCTTCAACTTTGGTATATAACTTATTGTATGAAGATCAAGTATGGAAGGTGATGGTGAATTATTGGAATTCGGTTATGGAGAGGAAAATGGAAGAGATGAGAGTGTTTGAATGATTTTCTAGTTGATTATCATGAATGTGTAAGAAGTATCAAATTTGTATATGACTTTGTATGACTTGCTAGCTAAGTATAACACATGTAATGATAAAAACTCATCAAGGCTTTATCTCAAGCCAACTAGGCTTTTAACTAGACATGAATTTCGTCCATGGTCTTATCTAGGATGACTATATGATGTTTTGATGTTATTTTGGGTTTACGGGGTGTCGTTTGGTCCCGGTAATCGCTAACTGTAAGCCGTTAAGTCATAAAACTTAAAACCGGGTATCTTAAAAATATGAAACTTCTAGAAATGATTAAACTTATCATTATACTCCATAATAGAATATAAAATGAGTGTTAAGTTCCATCGGGTTGCTTAAACGCTGTTTAAAGCTGTAAACGCGGGTCAAAAACGCGTATTTCGCGTAAAACGCAAAACTGGAAAACGTAAAATTCAAAAACTTATGAAAATGTCACGGAAGGTGAAAAACTTATATTTCTCTTGTTTGTAATGTTTTCGGACATATCGGGATGCTTAAAGGTCTTTTAAACTTAAACGTAAATCTCAGACACGGTTTCGTGAAATTTGCAAAAATGACCCGATGAGTGTCAAATTCTTGGGTTATCACTAAAATAGGTTAACTTACGAGAATGTGAAATAAAAATTTTGAAAATGAATAGTAAAAGTGAATAGGAAAATTTTAAAATAACTTTTCAAAGTCGCAAACTAACTTAAAAAACAATGAATAGTAAAATGATGAGTAATAATTCATGAATAGTAAATTCCCGAGATGAATAGTAAAATTTTCAAAGTTTGCAAAATGACCGAAAATTGAGAATTGTGACATGGTGCGGGTATCGGGTGTGAATAGTAAAAATGAATAGTAACCCAAAAATGCGAATTGTTACAATACATACCCCTTAAGGGAACTTCGTCCCGAAGTTCTGTTGATGTTAACTACTTACGGTGTGTATAGTCTAAGTTATTACGTCAAAGCTCATGTATATGGGTTTCTTATCCAATTAGGTACGTTCTTGTGACTATCACGACTATTGCCCGTTCTAAAGACATACTCCCTTATAGCTAGGTTTGATGATGCAAACTTTCCCATACTCGAGCATAACCCTCAAAAGACCTTTAGGCAACCGATTTTTACTTAATCTCATAACTCATCAAACAAGAACTGTTAAGAGATTAGGCTAAATTGGTTTAAGCAACAACGTGATTCCAGCTTGATCTTCGCAACTCATCAAACAAGAACTGTCACTTAGATCAAGCAGGGAAACAAGTGGTTTGAAGGAGATCTTTTGAAAATTTGGCTCGATTATGGAATTTCTTACACATATGAGACTGCTACTCCGTTCATTGCATGATTCTTCCTGAATTAGACATAGGTGATCAGGCTATGTATAATTTAGGAGTAACAATGCAATGCTCAGACTAATCGACTCGTATGATATTCAGTGTTTTGGTCAATTCATTGAAATCTCCCTAAAATTACGAAAAAGTCTAAAGTGTGTAAGGCGATAGGGAGGAAGGTCTCAACGTATATAGTAGTTATAGTCTAGGCTCTTAAATGCAACCTAGTTCTCTGTAACCAATGCTCTGATACGAATCTGTAATACCCCCAAAATACCGCAGCGGAAGATTGTGTCACTGGGGTGCTACTTCATAATACAAAGTACAAGTTATAGAAAACGACCTCTAAATGAGACGTTTTGAAAAGTTACCATTCGATTAATGAAATCAGTGTTACAAACAATGAGGTCCCAAAGTATAATACATAAATGTTTACAAAATGTTTCGAATGGTAAATACGAATGTATAAAGTCTTCAAAACATGTCGTGCGACTCTATGCTTCAAACTCTAGCTACCGCCTTATGACCTGAGATAAACATGCTAAAAAGTGTCAACACAATGGTTGGTGAGTTCATAGAGTTTGTTTAACATGTAAAGCTTTTAAAGAATGTTCACACAACAAAGGCATTGTAAATCCACTAAGTTCCATGTTTCGCCCATACAAAACTTGCAACCTGTGTGTTTACAACCCACTGCTAAAATATAGTACATTTTATAGTCAAGCACACATACAGTCATAATATTTTACATTATTGCACTTAGTGTTGCTCCGTCGATAAGGGAGACTTTCAAATTGGACTGCTCCGTTTATATTGGGAGACTTTCGATCGAGAACTGCTCCGTTTATGTTAGGAGACTTTCGCATTGGACTGCTCCGTTTATGTTGGGAGAATTTAGTATTGCTCACGAGGAAACTTTCAAACTTAAGTATAACACAATCAAGTATAAAGAAATCAAGTATAATGCAATCAAGTATAAAAAATATAGCGTAGCATAAAAGTATAAATGGTTTGAGTACTTGTATTTGTAAAAGCAATTAGTTAAGCATGTATCTCCCCCAAAAAGTTTGTAAAACAATTAAACGAGTAAAAGTGGGGCTACGAACTAACGGTAATCCTTAAAAGTTTAAAGTACTTATGAAAGTAAATGAAAATAGTTGAGCATGTATCTCCCCCAAAAGTAATTCAAACCGTATAAAAGTAGGGGCTATGAAACTCACCTCAGAGTAAATGATATCAAATCGTATAACGGAAACGATGGATAAGCCGGGAAAACCTCTACTCGCAACCTAGAATATGGTGTTGTCTTAGGTTATAAAATATCGATGTGAATGTATAAACATGTGTTATATAGTTATTACATCAATTATGCTTGGATACTTAACATTTATGAAGTCGTATAAGTGTTTACGTTTCGTTTATTTAAGTTTTCCCCGTCTAAATCTACTAGTTATTTCTAAACCGTAATTGATCACGACTCGGTTTTTATGTCCTCGGAAAGGTAATTTAATGTAATAAACAGATTAGTGGGTCCTACTGCTCCAGAAATTATTTAACTAATGTTAAATTACCAATTTACTCTTGGATGTACTAGTTATTTCAATCAGTAGCAAATTGTCTCACGGTTTTTGTCATAAGTCGAGTTCTACAAATCCGTTTAACTCACAGCCAGCGGCCACGTTCAAGTTAGGGTGTTAGCTAAAACTTTTATTCTTCGACCAAGAAGGGGTTATATGCAATTTTTATCAGTTTTAGCCGTTTAAAATCTATTACTCAGTTTTGGACACGTTTAGCCGTTTTGGCTCTAGTTTATTCATTGGGATGAGTTACGGCACGAGCCACCCGGAGAAACGACCACAAGACATAGATCTATAATCCTATGTAACTACCTAACTTTATTAGTACACTATTTTTACCCAGAATTTACGTTTACAGCCCCTGTCCAGTTTCTGTGTTGCAAATCTAGTCCTTTCGACGGTTTCTAGTGTTTTAGTCCATTTATCCAAGCAGAATCAAGTATAATAAGCATATAGAACATATTACATATATGAAATACTAGTATTTACTGAAAGCAAAGGTAAGTATAGTAGCTTGCTTACAATCCTTGTGATGAAACAATTCAAGAACCAAGAACTAGGACACTAAAACTCAAACCCTTTCAACCAAAGTCCCTAGCTTCCAACCTTTAACACACCTTGCTAACCCTTCTTAACCTTGATCTAACCTTATAAAAAAACTCTAATCTCAGCCCACACACCTTGAGAAGCTCTGAATCCAACCATGGAATCAACAAATAAACTTAAGAATCATGTATAGAACACTAGGGCCTTTAACTTTGTTGTATAACTTATTGCTTGAAGATCAAAGATGGAAGGTGATTGTGATTTATTAAATTCAGTTATGAGAGGGAAAAATAGGAAAAGATGAAGTCTTTGGTGAGTTATTTTGCAAATGAATGAATATAGATAGGTATTGAAGTGTTTATGTAAGACTTTGCATCATGTAAGACTTAGTAACTAAGTATACTTGGACTTGTGATCTATCTTGCATGTTCCTATCCTATGAGTCACATATAAAACGTGTAAGAGGATGAGAATGAAGAGGTGGAGTGTTACTTGTGATGTTTAGATAATATCTTATATTTACGGAGTGAGTTTTGGTCCCGGTAATCGCTAACGGTAAGTCTTTAAGTCATAAAACTTAAAACCGGGTATCTTAGAAATATGTAACTTATAAAAATGTTAAAAATTATTAATATAACCTATCTTAGCATACTAAATGAGTGATAAGTTTGACGGAGCACGTAAACATTGTTAAAACCTAGAATGGTAAGATATTTAAGAAGAGAATTTCAACTTGACTTCTCTTAGCGAGATATTTTGTAGATATTTAACTAGGTATTATCTAAATAATATCTAGTTGATGACTAGGTATATGATTTGGCAAGATAAATTAAAATGTATTAGTCAAAAGGTGGTGCGGGTATCGGGAGTGAATAGTAAAAGTGAATAGTGAAAACGAATAGTAAAAATGAATAGTAACCGAAAAATGCGAATTGTTACAATTATGGTTTTTTGTCTTGGCCAAGTTATCGTTGGGACGGCATCACGTTGTATTTGTGATGCCGTCGGGCTTCAGCAGGGATGTCTGTTAATACAAATAAGCCGTTAAAACGTTTATTTATATTTTACGATCTTCTAATGTTTTGTCGATAACAAACGCAAAATCTTTTTAATGAAACAAATAAAATAAGTAAATAGTTTGAGCCAATAGTTTTCTAACACACTGACGTTTTCACATAAAACACTAAAACAAGTATAAGTGATTTTATGATTTAATAATACATATGTACAACAACTAGTGTTTACATATTGGGCAAATATATACATAACTAGTATGTATTATAATGGGTAAAAACTACAACCCATGGAGCATATTCATAACCCATGGTATTGACCCATTTGACTAGGTGCATTGCATCTATTAGATACATTGTATCTAAGGAAATATCCATGGACCAACCCATAACCCATGACCCATGACCCATAACCAAAAAACCCATGGGCAAAGAGGAGCATCCCACGGATCCCTGAGGATACACTAGACGGATCCCTTAAGGGAGGGATCCATGGGATCCGTGGAAGAGTAGTTGTTTTTAATCTATAAATAGTGAGCCATTTCTTCCTTTTGGGTTGCCACTCCCACACATACTTTCCCCAAGTATTGTAACTCTCTAACCACTGATCCTAAGGGATCTTTCTATGTAGTTTCTCTTTTGTTTTTGTGTGATTCTCAAGGTTCCTCTTAAAGGCGAGATCACCACCTCTTGAAGTTGAGCAAGCTTAAGTCCATGAGTTGCCGTACTTCGTCATCATCAAGACTACTGAGGTTCTCTTGTTGATACTTTTTTCTTCCTCCATAGAAGTGTTGTGTCCAAGGCATTAGTGAAGGATCCCGAAAGAGTCAAGACGAAAGCATTAGTGAAAGGTGCTTAACGTGCATGTCAAGAGCATTAGTGAAGAATGCTAAAGGAGTCAAGACGAAGGCATTAGTGAAAGGTGCCAAGTGTTCATGTCAAGGGAATTAGTGATAGATGCATAGGAGTCAAATCATGTGGCATTAGAGAAGGATGCCAAGGTCGTATATTCGATGAGGTGCATCGTTATACAAATAGTGATAGTTTGTTTCCAAGGATGTTGACATCCTTGATGGTGTTGTAATAAGGAGTGGGTCTCCTTTCGGATTAGGTGTTGTGTAGTGTTGGGTAGTAGTTCCTCCATTGTAATGGAACTCGGTACTTAGCCTAGTACCGGATAAAGGGTAGGCGACGTTGTGGTAGGTGTGGTTCACCTTGGTGAAAAAAGTTGGTGGTTATCCTAGTACCGGAAAAAGAGTAGGCGACGTTGTGAAGGCTTCTCCGCCATAAGGAGTTGGTGTCGTGTAGTGATTACGAACTCTCGAGTAGGTGACTCGGGGAGTGGAGTAGGGCAAGGAAGGTGTCATTGTAGCCGAACCACTATAAATACTCGTGTCGTGGTTATGTGCTTCTTACTCTTTATCTTTCATTACACTTTTATATATTTATCTATCAACATCCAACATGCACATCTAAATAGATTGACATAAGTCGATCTAAATAATTAAAATGAAGTTTTAATTGGTAAAACTATTCAACCCCCCTTCTAGTTTTCCACAATTGGTATCTGAGCTTCGTTACCAAATTTCTTAGAGTATGTTGTACTTTAAAAACTTCATCCAATGGTATGTTTTCTGGAAAAATTCTGGAAAAATTACGTCATTAAAACCTGGAAAAATTCCTGAAAAACATCTATTATGACTCGATACAAGCAATTGACTCTAACAAACACACATATATATACAATTTCAATTATTTTTAATCTCATGTTGATGTTCTTAAAAACATATGTGATCTTCCCTACACTTATTGTTTTTGTAAAATACCTTTATATGCAATTAATACGAAGTTAAAAACAAAATAAAGCATTTTCACAAAGTCTAACATGAGAATAAACAATAATGAAAAAGATATATGAACACACAAATAAAAATTAAAAAGATACATGCAAACAAATAAACATGGGTTGCCTACCAAGAAGCGCTTGTTTTTGTTCGAGTTACGAGCTTGACTCTACCCTTATTTAACGGATAAAGGGGTAGTTTTCCCTACACTTAAGCTTAAGTGCCGATGATAGTAGTGATACACACCGTTAGGGTGGAAATTTGCTACGTGAGGAGAGGGTGATGGGTGACTTATATGCTCAAAAGAGTGTGCTCCTATCATACTAACCTTACCTAACTCAATTAGTATAGCGAGTAAATCAAGTCTTTCTCCTAGAAAGGGATCATTTTCTATCAACTTTAAGAGATTCTTAGTTAAGGAACCATCTTGACCTAATAAACCCGGTGTAAAGCTAAAAGAACGTTTCCTTATGTTATGGAAATTGGGAAGTAAAACTTGCACCCTTCCAATGAACACGTCTCTAGGAAATAATTCTTTTATGCAAGGAGTGGTGAGACACGAGCTCTTGCCCAATTGTGAGTCTTTGAGAGAAATTGTCTCATGAGTTGGGATTAAAGAGGGTTCAGGAATTATACTTACGAGCTCCGGTAACGCGTATACCTTCTCGATCTTTCTAGGTATATCATTCTTTGCGATTTCTTCATGGAGTTTCATCATGAAATTATCAGCTAGTTCCAAGAAAGTGTCGTGGGTTTTTCTCATGTGAGCTTCGAGGTTTTGTATTTCTTTCTCTTGGTTGTTGACGAATGTCAACATTATGTCCTCGAATTCATATTGTCGCGATTTTCTTGGAAGCAAAAACTCTTTAACCATGTCCCCATGATCACAAAATGCTTCCTTATGATCACGTGTGGTCATTTCCATTAACTCATTCACTTGTGCCTCCATACTCTTGAATAGTTGTTCTTGGGCATCTGAATTAATTTCTTCAGGGAGTACCGGATCCTCCCACTCTTCTTCTTCGTAATGTGCTAACTCCTCGATGACTTCCTAACATGTTTCAACATCGAGGTTACTCAGCCTTCCACCGGCGGCATAATCAATGGTTTTTCGAGTGGAGGAATTGACACGATTGTAAAAGATTCGGATTTGAAGCCAAAGATCGTTGCCGTGATGAGGGACTTTATGGAGCAAGTCCTTGAATCGAGTCCATACCTCGTAGAGAGTTTTGCCTTGACGTTATTGGAACATCAAGGTGTCATTCCTTAGTTTGGTAGTTCTCCCCAGTGGGAAAAATTGGGCTAGGAAACGAATGGTGAGATCATCCCAACTTGTGATGGATCCGACGGGAAGTCGCTCAAGCCAAGTACTAGGTTGGTCCTGTAGAGAGAATTGGAAGAGACACAAGCGCGTGGTCTACCATGTGGTAGCATCAAGATTGATAGAGTTAATGATTTTAAGGAAGTCCTTAAGATGCTAATTAGGATCTTCGAAACGAAGTCCATGGAATGCACATCCGTTTTGCACCAACCGGATGGTGTCGGATCGCATGGCCGTAGTTTGAGCTTGATCGAGGAGCTTAATGGTGTTCCTATAGCCTTGATAGCTTGGTCTATAGTATTCACCAAGAGTACAGCCTCTTGGATGGTCAATTGGTGGTGGGTTAATTGGAAGTGGTTGATTTGGTGGGTTATCACCTTCCATGATGAAAAGTGACATGGTTACAAACAAAAACACGGAGAAGGGTGATAGACTACAAGGAAGCTAATGAAAATGAGAAAAAATATTACTTGATAGGAATCAAGCAAGGGAACCTAAACGAGATAGAGATATAACTAGCTATTCTATTCCCCGGGCGCCAAAAACTTGATTCGCGCCGAAGGCGCGTTCGGGGTGAAGGAAAATTTCTTTCCTCCGAGCAGGTGGGGGTTGAGGATGATTCTGTTTTATATTTTTATGGTTTTTTAGAAAGCTAAGGTAAATATCTCAGGGCAATCGGTTGGGTTTGGTACTTCTACCGATTACTTTACTTATCTAATTATCTAATTATCTAATTACTACGGGTAGCTTATGTCCAATTGAGGTGTGATTGTATGATGCTTAAAAATGTGTTCACCTAGATACTATTACTCCCTAGTTATATTTTGTTGGTAAGTTGAGTTGTCACGCCCTATCTTAACGTAGTGTATTCCTAAAGGTCGTAGGATACGCGTGCCCTCTAGTTCTTTGAGGTTATCTCTCGTATATGACCTACGAAGTCGGCAAACCTAAGCTATTTCATCCATAGACCATATCAACATAAAGTATACTCAAGCATTAAATACAACGAGGATGCCTAGTTGCACTCCTAAGCCAATTTCAATTAAGATAAGAAACAACCTACTGATAATCAATAACTAGTTTTCATAGATCTAAGCAAACACATAAGAAATTTAGCTAGACATGGTAAACAAGCAAGCATAGACACAATCAATTGAACATGGGATAGACATAATGATACATTGAAGATATGGATTAAGATATAATCAAAAAACCATTACAAGATGTTTTTGGAGTGATTCAAACCTTCTAAGTTACTGGAAAACACCTATCTAAATCCTAGAATCATACTTAGGGTTTAGAGCCTACAAAAAGTGACGTTATAATGTTCTATTTATAGGCAGATTTTCTATCGGGAAAGGGTGACGGTGTCAGCTCGATATAGTGATGGCGCCACGAAGAATTTTTTTTACCAAACTGTAGATTTTCTCGTTCCGATCGCGTTGGCTTTTGAATCACCTAAATCCGAGTTCGTATGCAAAAGTTATGGCCAAAACAGTATCAGCTACTTCGCGCGCATGTTGTGATAGTCTTGATCAGCTTGTGACGACGTCAACTGAGATGTGTGACACCGTCAGACTTTAGGACTAGAAATTCCACTGAGCCGTCGCGTGCACTTTTTGATCAAGTCTTCATAGAGGGACGGCGTGGCCCTTTGGATGGGACGCCGTCAAGTTCTGTTGATCAGCCTTGAGTGTCATCGATCTTGACTTTGCTATTTTCTTCATGTTTTTTATCCTTTTCATCCAAATGTGCTTCATTCCAGCATTTTACTTCCAAAAGACCTAAAAAGTAAAAAGGAATGAAATTAAGCAGTAACGGATATAAAATGAGTCGAAATAGGGCTTAAATGACCCTCTAAAAGCGTACATTTTAAATCCTTATCAAAGGGTCTTCCCTTTCCGTACTTAACTTTTTCGATTTGGGGACTTCTGTTCTCTAGAGGGAAATCTCTGACTAAGTGGCCTCCTCCACATGTGTCGCATCCTACTCGAATAGCATGCATATTTTCCTGTAGTTTTTTCATTTCTCGGCCAAGGTTTTCAAGCTTGTTTGTAATGGCGGCAATACCCTTAAAATTTCTGCCTAGGCTTCTTTGGCTTCCTCCATCATGCCATTTTTGAGAGTGTTCAGCCAGTTTTTGGATGGATTCAACGGCAAGAGTAGGTGTCATCCCCGAAATTGGTCCTTGATAGTCCAACAATTGTCTCGTAGCAACGTTGATACCTTTGTAAAAAATGTTGACCTTTTGCTGGCTGTTTAGGTCATGAGTGGGACACTTGTAAAGCAGATCATTGTATCTATCCCAAGCTTGATACAATGTCTCATGTCCTTCTTGTTTGAAGTTATGGATTTCCATGAGTTACTTTGATACTTTTGAAGGCAGACAATATCTTTGAATGAAGTATCTTTTAAGGAGAGCCCATGTGTCAACTGCCCCGGCGGGCAATCTATCAACCCATCTTTTTGCAGCTCCAGTTAGTGTGATGGGAAAAACTCGGAGCATAACCACATCCTTCGAGACTCCTGGTGCATTAAACAGGCTAGTAATATATTCCACATTCTCAACGTGTTCGTGAGGATCCTCAGTAATATTTCAAGAAAAAGGATTCGATCTTAATTCCCTCATGAATTGCGGTTTTATCTTGAAATAAATATCATCCCTAATAGCGGCCTAACGAGCCCTAACCCTTGTTCATCCCTAGTCATGGCCAAATATTCCTCAAGAGTGAGGTCATCAATGTTCAAAACTTCCATGGTACCTGAAACTTAAAAGAAATTCTGAGAAAATAGAAAATTTAAATAAAAATAAAAATAAAAGACTTAATCAAAATCCTAAAATAACTCCCCGGCAGCGGCGCCTAAAACTTGATGCAGGATTTTTGACCAGGTTTTAATATTTATAGTGTCTCGTTTACCTATGGTCCACCTTATGCACTCACGAGCAATGTACTCGATCGTGTGTAGCGATGTGCTACGTGTGTGCAAGTTTTAAATTTATAAAAGACGATTTACCAATTTTACCAATAACACATACGAGCAAGTGCACTCGTCCGTTATAGCAAGATTTTAAAGGTAAGTCGGGATCGTTCACAGGGATTTGTGAGTGAATGAGATTAACAAGCATAAAATAGACTATGGCAATCCAAAAGAAAATAATAACGAGAATAGATATAATGAAATTCAGATGATTAAAAACTACACTTGCTTATACTAGTTTTTTATCCTTGATTAGTATGATTGTGTTAACCTCTTCTTAACATGTTGGTTGTGATAATTAGTTGGTGTACTAATCTATTGTTCTTACAAGTTAAACCTTCGTCAAGATTTTATATCATAAAAACAAGCATTAAGTTTAACTAATCAATTCAAGATCAATTCAAGTTTCATAAGTTTACTTTCATAAACTTAAACACAAAAATATCCGTTTATCTTATCAAATTTGCTTAAGAAATGGTTAATACAAAAGGTAACCGATTATAGACAAAAGGTTACAATTGATTGTAAACAACTACTCTTACGACCTTTTTAGATGTTTCCAATCAATCCAACTTGATAATAAAAAGCGTTCTTATTACAACCACACTTTAGTTTCTTTGTTTGATCAAAAATAATGGGTAAAAACAATCATCCATAGACAAAATGATTATAACTAGTTGAATAACAATAAGTTCGTTTGACCTTTACAATTACTATCAACTAGTCAAACTTGATTAAAAAATGTCACTATGAAACTTAAGCACAATTGGATCTTAGAATCAACTTGAAATTGAATTAAAACATGTTAACACAATCATAAAATAATCATATGATAATCAACATCATTTAAGCAAGTGCATAAAGAAACTAGCCACTCATAGCAAACATAAACATAAACTCAGAACTTTGAACATTAGAAAACATGATTAAGAGTCTTACAATGATTGAAATAAGATTACAAATTATTGAGTAATGATTCCCAAAGTATTGGAGTTGACTTCTTAGGGGTTTGACCTCCGAATGTTGACTTCTTGGACCTCCAAACTTTCCTGGACTTCTAATGACGAATTTGAGAGCTAAAAGGGATGTGTTTGATGAGTAGAGAGTTGTATTGAAGTGTGTGTTCTCAAATGCTCACAAGAGGTCTCTATTTATACTAGTTCCAAGGTCTAGGGTATTAAATGTTGAACTTGGCCTCCACGGATCTAGGAAGGGACTATAATACAACAAGGGAAGGACCTAGAAACGTTTGGATGCAATAGGGAATCTTAGTAATGAAGAAATAGCAGAACATGCCTCTCCGGCCGATCGGCACCTTGTCCAGCCGATGTGCCGATCGGCTGGTCTTTTGACACTTACCCAGCCGAATCGGTTGCGGGCTGCGACCGATCGGCTAGTCAGTCTTCAATGGAAAAAATTGGCATTTTTCCAGCCGAATCGGTTGTGAGAGCAACCGATCGGCTGGTCTTCCTAAAGAACGGAATATGGACTTTTTGCTTGATTCTGGCATATGGAACTTGGTTCTTCATTCAACTTGATCTTCCACGATACTTGAAATGCTGACTTTTGCTTGACATGCTTCAATGAAACGTCAATCTTCTTTTATCAAACATTCTTTAACTTTTCCTTCCGTTTCCATGCACTTGGTTATAAATACTAGACAAACATATTTTGATGCGATTAAGCACTAAAATCATAAGAATATAACCAAATAACATATACAAAAGCACGAATAATGCTACTGAAAACATGTATAATCTAAGCGTTATCAAATTCCCCCATACTTAAACTTTGCTTGTCCTCAAGTAAATCTAGAATCAAAATAAAATATCCACTGGTACAAAATTATGATTAAGAAAAATATGATGCAAATCTACCAAGTACAAGTACAATATAACATTCATCAAGTTAGCTTTCAAGGATGAAAATTCAAGATGTTTGACGATATTCAATGATTTTCTTTCATGATAAACATTTCAAAACACGTCACGAAAATGAAACAAAATTTAATTCACTCAATCACTCAATTTTTAGTGGAGTAACAAGATAAATCACAGACATTGCTCAGTCATGATTAGATTATTACCATAAGCTCGTACAGGAAACAAAACTCCACCGACGTGGTGTGAGCACCAAGCAAAAACATCTAAAGAGGACTTTTATTCGGGTTAAAATGTTAGGCTTGGGGTAAAGGGTATGGATAAGGCATGGGAATGTTTATGAAATTGGTGTTAAAAGAAAATTAAGTCAAGTCTAATACCCATGTTGCTAGTTACCGAACAATCCGCGAACGAGTAAATGATTATAGCTTCATTTTTCTTTGGATTTCCACAATTCTTCGCATTGATTCGCCATAACAACTTCCTTCGAACATAGCGCATTGGCTAATACTTATTACATAACTTTTTTTTTTCTTTTTTAACACATGCTCCTTTCTTCGAAATGGCTCATACGAATGAGAAAGTGCAGTCACTCATAATCATCTAGACTATCTTCTCATACTAGGCGACTAGCAACCAACCGTTTAGACATTGACAAGGGTTAGGCTAAGGCTTAAAGTGTAAAATATTTTTGTATACTCTGGATTTATCAAAAATGAAAAGGATGCCTCAGAGGGTGTAACTAAGGGTATCTAGCACTAAAGATGAGCGCTACAAATGGGTCCATGTGGGTGGTTAACTAACCGATGTGGCTAGTTAATATATCATAATATGAAAAAGGGAAGGCCATTTGGGTTAAAATCTTAAGGTGCCTCTTTATCACACAAATTCACTTATATCGCATGAATGCGATCTCACTGCGGTCTGGTAATGATTTACAAGTACAAGTTCTATAATAAATAAAATCACTGGCACACTCATAGCAAAAGATCCAAGCATATTACTAAGAACACTAGTGGTAGTCTAGGAGAAAGTAATGTGGTAGTGCTATGTTCCCTAATCTTAATAGTTCTACTTTGAATAATACAGGCCTTAATAAGAGTGGTGTTGTTAGTAGTATGCATGTTAGTTCTGCTCCTGATTATCTTAATAATGGGTTGAACTTTAAAGCTGGTATTACTAAGAACACTAGTGGTAGTCTAGGAGGAATTAATGTGGGTAAGGATAAGGGGATTGAGGGTAGTGTTAATGGTAGTAAGGAAGGGGATGTTTTAATGAAAGAAAAGGGTAACACTAAGGAGCCTATGTCTTTTAGTAATGTTGTTAAAGGAATGAATTATTTAGGGAGTAACAGACTCAAACTATTCTCATGTTACAAGAATAAGGAAGGAAGGATGGTTGTAGAAATGAATCCTCTTATTGAAGAAGGAAGCAAAAAGTGGTTACTAACTGCTGTGGGGTATTTTGTTGGTTTTAAAATGAGCTACAGAGAAATTATTAGACATCTTAAGAGAATATGGAGGCAGTTTCATTTAGATGATGTAATTGTAAATGAGAGTGGCCTATAATTCTTTAAGTTTAAGTCTAAAGATGGATTGCAAAGTGTTATTGAAAATGGCCCTTGGCTTGTTGAAAAAAAACCCTTGTTTGTGCAGAAATGGGAAGCTGGATTGTGTTTATGTAAACCTGAGCCATCTAGAATTCCTGTGTGGGTTAAAATTTATAATGTGCCTCTTGAAGCATGGAATGTGGAAGGGATTAGTAGAATTTCAAGTGGTGTAGGAACTCCTATTATTATGGATAGAATTACAGCCTCTATGTGTGAAAAAACTTATGGTAGAGCCAGTTTTGCTAGAGTTCTAATAGAGGTGGATGCTACTAAGGGGTTGGTGGATTCTGTGGAGATTTGGTACAAAAAATTAGGTAGGTCTATGAATCATAAAGTGGAATATGTAAGGAAGCCTCCTATCTGCTCTCATTGTAAGGTTTTTGGGCATGATTTGAAAAGTTGTAATAATAGAGTTTTGATAGAGGAAGAGAAAGCTGAGAGAGCTGGAATTAAAGGGCAGGGTAATGAAAAGGCTAATCCTAACTCAAAAATGAATGATGGGTGGCAAAATGTTCAAAATAGGAAAGGATATGGTAGTTCTACTGAGACTGTTAAAGGTCAGGTTCCTGTGGCTAAATCGAATGTTCTTGATGGTCAAAGTAGTGATCAAGGGCAGAAGAATGATAGTACTAATGTGGGCAATAACACTGGTTATGGTGAAACCAGTAGTAGAGGTAATATGTATTATGGGAGAGGATGAGCTAGTATTAGAGGTAGAGGAGGTCTTAGTGGTAGAGGGGCATATGGTGGCTTTAATGCTAATACTGAAAAATGGTCCATCCCTGGTAAGAATATTGTGAAAGACAAGCATCCAGTTTCAGAAGAATTGAATAATCAAGAGAAGGATAAGGAGGTTACAAAGGCTAAGGATAAACAAGTGAAACATATTGCTCAGAAGAATTTCAGTACAAAGAATAGATATGCAGTCTTGCGGGATGAAGATGAAGAAAATGTTCAGAATGCATTATTGGGTATAAGGGTTAATATTGATGTGGCTATTGAAATGGGAATTAGCATTGATAAGGAAGAAAGGGACAAGTGGCCTAAAGATTTGCAGGAATATTATGAAAGCAGATTTGCTGAAGTTAAGAGGAATGCTTTGAATGGCAAATGGATTTGGTAATGCTGATATTGGTCCCTCTTCTAGTTTTAAATGAATATACAAATTGCTGCATGGAACATTAGGGGTTTAACTAATACCTCTAAATAAGATGAAGTTAAGTTATTGATTTCTGAAAATAATTTGAATATGTGTGCTATTATTGAGACTAGACTTATCAAGAAGATGGTTAATCCTGTTTGTGATAATGTTTTTGGGAAATGGTCTTGGGTTACTAATGCTGCTGAGAGTATAAAAGGGTGTAGAATTGCAGTGGGTTGGGACAATAACATTATTGAAGCTACTCTTCTGTCTAGTTTGGGTCAAGTTATGCATTTTGAGGTCAAGGTTATTCAAGATAAAAGAATATTCTTTGTGTCTTTTATCTGTGGTGATAATGAAGCTAAGAATAGAATCAAACTTTGGGAAAATCTTAATGACCATATGGCGATTACGTTGGATATGCCATGGGTCATTTTAGGTGATTTCAATGTTATTATGTATGCGGATGAACATTCTAATAGGTTTGTGGATAACAACCATGGGGTTTAAGAGTTTAGGAGTTATATGGAGCATCTGGATATGGAAGATTTAGCCATGAATAGGTTCTTCTTCACTTGGGTTCAAAAGAGAAAAGACCCTGAATGTGGTATTTTGAAAAAACTTGATAGGGTGATGGGTAACAGTGATTTTTTGGATCAATTTGGAGCTTGCTATGCTAATTTCCTTCCATATGTTACTTCTGATCATTGTCCTTCCTTGCTGGTCATTCCAAACAGTTTTGGAAGAATTAAGAAGTCGTTTAGATTCATGAATTTTTTAACTGATAAGAAGGATTTTCTGGTGACTATTAAGGATAATTGGAATATTAATATTAAGGGGTATGCTATGTTTGTTTTGGCTAAGAAACTAAAGAATATGAAGAAACATATGAGAGATCTCAATAGAAAGAATGGTAATGTTTTTGAGAAGGTTAAATGTTTAAAGGAGGAGTTGAAGAAGGTTCAATCTGAGCTTGACAAAGATCCTAAGAATGTTAAGTTAAGAGAAGAAGAAATGGTGTTTAATAATGCTTATAAAGAAGCTGTTTTAGATGAAGAAAGAGTGTTAAAACAGAAGACTAAGGTGGAATGGCTGAGGGAAGGTGACCATAATTGTGCTTATTTTCACAATCTCCTTAAATGAAGAAAGAGTAAAAGTTGGATTCTATGTATTAAGGATGAATTGGGGAATGTCTACAGAGATGATGAGGTTGCCAATGCTTTTATGTCTGATTTCCAAAAATTCTTTGGTAATTGTAAGGGCGTGTTTGACATTGAAGACCCTGAAGACATTTTCAACAAAAAGCTGGATGATGAAAGTGCTTTACATCTGATTAGGGATATTACTGATGAAGAGATTAAAGCTGCTTTATTTGATATTGATGACAACAAGGCTCCTGGCCCTAATGGTTTCACAAGTAAGTTTTTCAAAGCTTCTTGGAGCATTGTTAGTAATGATGTGTGCACTGCTGTTAAAGAATTCTTTACTAGTGGGAAAATGTTAGGTGAGCTCAATACTACTATTATCTCACTTATTCCCAAATCTAAAACTCCTTCTCTAGTCACTGACTATAGACCCATTGCTTGCTGCAATGTGGTCTATAAGTGTATTAGTAAAGTAATTACTAATAGAATTAAGGGGGTTTTGAAGGATTTAATTGATGCTAATCAAAGTGCTTTTGTTGAGCGAAGACATATTAGTGATAACATCATGCTTGCTTAGGAGCTTATGTGTGGTTATATTAGTAGGAAAAAGGTGGGTAGATGTACTTTTAAGGTGGACATCCAAAAAGCTTATGATTTTGTGTCCTTGGAATTTTTAGAATTTTGCCTTAACAACTTTGGTTTTCATAAGGTGATGGTAAATTGGATTATGGTTTGTCTGAAATCAGCTTCTTTCTCTATCTATGTTAATGGCGAATCCCATGGTTTCTTTAAAGCTAAAAGAGGGCTGAGGCAAGGTGATCCTATTTCACCTTACCTGTTTACAATTGTTATGGAAGTTCTCACTTTGATGATCAAGAGACAGGTTAGAAAGGAGAGTAAGTTTAAATATCACTGGGGGTGTAAGTAGTTTGGAATTGTTAGTCTATGTTTTGCTGATGATTTGATGTTGTTTTGCCATGGTGATAAGTTTTCAGCTGCTGTTCTTAGAAGAGCTTTGGATGAATTCTGTCTTTCCTCTGGTCTTAGGCCTAACATGAACAAAAGCACTATTTTTTTTGACAATGTTAAAGAGGATGTAAAGCATGAAATCAGATTGGTGATGCCTTTCAATGAAGGTACATTGCCTGTTAGATACCTTGGAATCCCACTAGATTCTAATAGAATTAATAGGAGTGGTTGTACTATACTTTTAGAAAGTGTTAAAAGGAGGATTGATGGATGGCAAAACAAGCACTTGTCTTTTGCTGGGAGACTTCAATTGATTGCCTCTGTTCTCAATTCTCTAAATGTGTATTGGGCTTCTATTTTCATTCTTCCTCAGGGTATTTGTGGTGATACTGACAAAATGATGAAGAGGTTCTTGTGGCAGGCTCATGGGGGAAGGAGTAGTAAATATAGTATATCTTGGAAGGAGGTGTGTATGCAGAAAAATGAAGGGGGTTTGGGTCTGAAATTTCTTCATGTTTGGAATGAGGCTTTAATGGCTAAACATCTATGGAATGTTGTTTTAGATAAGAATTCTATTTGGGTTGATTGGGTAAAATCTCAATGGCTTAAAGAGGATAGTATTTGGGTTTCTAAGCCCAATCAGGATAATTCTTGGAGCTGGAGGCAAATCCTTTCTCTAAGAGATAAAGTTAGGAATTTTATTCACTATAAAATTGGGAATGGGAGGAAGTGTTTCTTCTTGTTTGATAAATGGCATGAGAGAGGTCCTTTGTGTAACTTAAATAACTACTCTTTACTTCTTCACAATGAGTCTGATATGAAAGCTAAAGTTGCTGATTTAGTCAATCAAGGGAGTTGGAACTGGCCTAATAGCTGGAATACTAGATTTGAGGAAGTTATGGACATTCATGCTCCTAATCTGGTTAATGAATTGGAAGATAAAGCTGTCTGGATTAACAAGAAAGCAAAGGAGAAAGCTTTTTGTATCAAGGAGGCTTGGATAGTAATGAAGAATAATCATCCTAAAGTTATTTGGTATGATCATGTTTGGTTTACTCAATGTGTCTCTAAACACTCTTTTATCCTTTGGATGTATGTTAAAGGAAGGCTTAAGACTCAAGACAGGATTTCTAGATGGTTAAACATTTAAGACATGAGCTGTCCTTTTTGTTATAACTGTAAAGATTCCCATAGTCATCTTTTCTTCAGTTGCAGTTTTTCTAGAAGACTTTGGGAAAGATTAAAGGGGATGGCTAAATTAGAAAATGTCTCTCATTCATGGGCTTAAATTATTTCTAGCATTGTTAATAGACATGCTAGAAATACCATTTGGAGTGTGATTCAAAGATTAACATTGGGTGCAGCTGTGTATTTTGTTTGGCATGAAAGGAATATGAGACTGTTTGAGGGTTCTAGTAGAACTGTGGATGAAGTCTTTAAAGTCATTATGGAAACTATTAGACTAAGAATCATGGGATTGAAACTCAAGACTACCCCTGATGTCATCAATGCTGCTCAGGTATGGAACTTCCCCATTGATAGAATTTATTTGTATAAAGGTATTATTGATAGACTTATGGCTGATTTTAATGATTTAAATGATGAAGACTAAGTATAGATTCAGGACTTCTAGTTATAGGGCTTTATGTGCTTATTACTGGAAGTGGGCTCACTATAGGAATGATTATTGTTTGGATAATGGGTTCTGTAAAGGGTATGGGGTTGTTAATTCTATTTGGGGTTGGTTCAATGGTAGTTGGTGGGCTATTAACTATGGTGGTAAGGCTAATATTTGGTGGTATATGGGAGTGGGTAGTATTAGAAGAGCTCTGGATAATTGGTTTTATAATTTTGTGCTTGGTGTAGTTTTGATCAGGATTTGTGCTTGGTTTACTCAATGCCTTTAAGTATCAATGGTTGCTGTTCTTAGTGAAGAGTAATTGCTTGGTTGGTGCTGGTCATTGGGTTTATAACAGCTTGTGGTGGGCTAACCTGAGTATGCAGATGTATAATTTCTGTTATTATGTCACTAGTGTTTGAGGTCAACTGTTGTACTCTTTTCCCTTGTTCAATATTTTTCCCACAGGGTTTTGGTTGTCAAGGGTGTTTAAGGAGACAAAGTTGGTGGATTGGTCTTGTCAAAATGGGCAGTATTTCAATTACTCTAATGATAGCAAAGATGAGTGGATTTTATACAAGATTTGGAAGAAGGAAAGATTGGATGGTTATTGCATGGATGCTGCTCACAGAAGAGTCCACTGTGATATCTTCTATGGGTCATGGTTATGGTTTAAGTATAGTTGTTTTTGTTTGGTTATGATGTTTTATACTATTTGGCACTTATGTTGTTTGGTCTATAACGAATGGTTGCCCCTTGTTATCTACTTAGCTTGTATGCTGCCTTTTGATCACTAGCATATGGTGATGTTTCAAAATACATTGGTTGGTCCCAATGTATTGTTGATGTATTCAGAGTATGTAGTGATCATAGGTTAGCTTAGGTTATTTTCTTTGTATTTGGTTTTGAGGGGTTTTTTGTTTGCCATTGTGGGAGCAGTCTAGGGATGTGTCCTAGCTGGTTTTTGTCCCCTTTGTGCTTTGTTTCTTTGCCTTTGGGCTCCTTTCTCTTTATAAAATTTACCGTTAGAGAAAAAAAAATATCCAAGCATAAAAGATGTATGCTTATATAATACAGGCTCAAATCCTCACAATTTAAGTGGAAAGGGCTATAATATGTGCTAGCAAATGTTATCAATCACAGAATGGATTGCAATATTAATCGGAACACATCTCAAATTTTCAAATATTACCAATTTTACCAGTGGATTGATCCAGTTATTCTAATATATTATCCTAAAAGCGTGAAAATAACTAGATCACAAGGGCAAACAAAAATTTACATTTAAGCTTAAGAACTCTAATTTTCCTATTCACCCCCCACACTTAGGTTAAACATTATCGTCAATATGAAAAACGAACTTCAAAGTATAGAAATAGGGAAATAGGGATAAAACCAGGTATTCCAAATGAGTTTGCCAGCTTAATTTCCTTTGATCCAAGCGTCTACTGGAGTAATCATTACCTGCAAAAATCACAAACAAAAAGAGTTTTATTAATGTGTGGAACTCCCCCACACTTAAGTTCAACCAATGGTTTAAACTTTGGGGCGTGACTACATAAAATCAAATCTGAAATAGACGGGTTGCCTCCTGAGAAGCGCTTGTTTTATTAATGAGTCATCAGCTTGACTCAAATTTTCCTGAATTTACGTAGCTGCAGTTGCAGCTTTGAATTTCTTTAAAAGTTTAAGGATATACATGAATTCTTCACCAGCCGCATCAATATCTCTCCAAATGAATCCGTAGATGTTTTCCAAGGGATACTTTGTGTGATTCCTTCTGGAGGTGGTGCTACGAATGTGATGGTTTCGAATTCATTTTCAGGCAAAATTGCCTCAATTGAAATTTCAATCAATTGCTCCTTATCGTAGTATAATTTGATTCGGTGCCCATTAAAAATAAAACTTCCACCGTGTTTGTCATAAAGTTTGACATAACCGGATGGATATCCATGTTTAATGATATATGGTCCGAACCATTTCGGTTGCAGCTTAGGAGCTTTGAATTTTAATTTCATGTTGAAAAGCATAACTTTATCTCCGGCTTTGAATTCTTTTCGAATTCGCAACTTTTTATCATGATAAGCTTTGGTCCTAGCTTTGTAAAGTTTGGAATTCTCATAAGCTTGGAGTCTCAATTCGTCGAGTTCATGCAATTGCAAAAATCTCTTTTCTCGAGCTATTTTGATATTAGCGTTATAGCTTCTAAGGGCCCAGTAAGCACGATGTTCAACTTCGAACGGCAAATGACAAGTTTTTCAATACAGGAGTCTGTAAGGAGTTGTGCCAATAGGAGTTTTGTAAGCCGTACGAAATGCCCACAAAGCACCATCAAGTTTTTTCAACCACACAAAAGGATTATCCTTCAGTGTTTTTTCGAGTATTCTTTTCAGAGCTCTGTTGGTGTTTTCAACTTGGCCACTAGTTTGTGGGTGATAAGCTGTCGCAAAACGATGATGAACTCCATATCTTTTCATGGTTTTCTCCATTTGTTTGTTACAGAAATGGGTTCCTCGATCACTTATCAAAGCCTTAGGAATTCCATAATGAGTGAAAAGCTTTTTGAGAAAATTAACGACAACACGGGCATCGTTTGTTGGTAAAGCTTCGGCTTCTACCCATTTGGACACATAATCGATAGCAACGAGAATGTATTCGTATTTGTGGGATTTTGGAAATGGTCCGATGAAATCAATTCCCTAAATATCGAATATTTCACACACTTGAATGATTGTTAATGGCATTTCGTCTTTGCGTGAAAGGTTACTGGATCTTTGGCAAGCATCACAGTTTTGGACAAGTGTATGTGCCACTTTGAATATTGTCGACCAATAGAATCCAGCATCAAAAACTTTTTTAGTTGTGGTGGAAGGACCATAATATCCCCCAGTAGGGCCATGATGACATTCATCAAGAATTTTGCGGGTTTCGGAATTAGAAATACATCTTCGGATCATTCCATCAGGGTACATTTTGAAAAGATAAGGATCTTCCCAAAACTAGCGTTTAAGTTTCGAAAAGAATTTGCTCCGTTAAGCGTGAGTGTATAATCCTTTTCTAAGATAAGGATCAATTCTTTTTCTGTGACTGTATAATCCTTTTCTAAGAATTCCTCCGATGAGATAGTTCACAAAGTCAGGAAACCAAGGATCGTCATTTTCATCAACCGTCATGAGGGTTTCATCAGGGAAGAACTCCTCTAGATCGGGATTTTCCAAACGTGACATATCATCAGCGGCTAGATTCTCTTCTCTTTTCTTATCTTTGATTTCGATGTCAAATTCTTGGAGTAGCAGAATCCATCGGATGAGTCGCAGTTTTGCATCTTGCTTGGTGAATAGATATTTGAGTGTCGAATGATCGGTGAACACGATTGTTTTTGAAAGCACGAGGAAAGATCGGAATTTGTCGAACGCGAAAACTACGGCCAATAATTCTCTTTCTGTGACTGTATAATTTTTTTGAGCACCATTCAGTGTCTTGCTAGCAAAATATATGGGCCGAAAGTGTTTTCGTTCTCGTTGCCCTAAAACAGCTCCAACAGCAAAATCGCTTGCATCGTACATGAGCTCGAATGGTAGTAACCAATCTGGTGAAACCATGATGGGAGCACTGGTCAGTTGTGATTTCAATGTTTCGAATGCTTTCATGCGATCTACAGAATCCTTCTCAAAAAGTTTTGTCATAGGACGAGATATTTTTGAAAAATCCTTGATAAAGCGATGGTAAAAACCAGCATGTTCTAAAAAACTTCTAACAACTTTAACAATAGTAGGCGGTGGAAGTTTCGTGATAACGTCGATTTTTGCTTTATCTACTTCCATGCATGCACTGGAGATCTTGTGACCAAGCACAATTCGTTCGGTCACCATTAAGTTACATTTCTCCCAGTTAAGGACAAGATGTGCAGCTTCGCATCTTTCAAGCATTTTATCAAGATTGAAAATACAAGCTTCGAATGATTTTCCGAAAATTGAAAAGTCATCCTTGAAAACTTCCACGGAGGTTTCAAGCATGTCTTGGAATATGGCTATCATACACCTTTGAAAAGTTGCAGGTGCATTACAAAGACCAAAAGGCATACGCCGATATGCGTAAGTTCCAAAAGGGCAAGTAAAGGTGGTCTTTTCTTGATCACTCAGATCGATTGGAATTTGAAAATATCCTAAAAATCCATCGAGGAAACAAAATAATTTGTTTCCTGCTAGTCTTTCAAGCATTTGATCCATGAAAGGAAGGGGGAAATGATATTTCCTGGTGGCTTTGTTTAATTTACGATGATCAATACAAACGCGTCATCCAGTGACAGTTCTAATCGGAACTAGTTCATTCCATTCGTTAGTCACAACCGTCATTCCTCCTTTCTTGGGGACACAGTGAACTGGAGTTACCCAAGGGCTGTCCTAGATCGGGTAAATGATACCAGCATCAAGAAGTTTGATGATTTCCTTTTTAACATCTTCTTTCATGTTGGGATTGAGTCGACGTTGACGTTCCACAATAGGTTTAATCCCCTCTTCGAAATTGATTTTGTGTTTGCAAAAGTTGGGACTAATTCCTGGGATATCAGACGTTTTCCAAGCGAAAGCTCTTTTATGATTTTTGAGGATAGAAACCAAACTTTATTTCTCCTTGTCTTTGAGTAATGAAGATATGACTACCGGAAGAAGCGAGTTTTCCTCCAGATAAGCATATTCAAGATGATCAGGGAGTGGTTTTAGCATGAGATCTGTTGGTGGTTCTTGAAGAGAATATTTTATTCTCATCTCGTCATTGAAAGTTATTTCTTTAAAATTCTCCTCCTCCATTTCCTCCTCCTCCGTGTTATCTCTTTCGAAATCTACTTTCACAAAATTAGCAAACTCTTTGTCAAGGTTTGTCTCATTGATTTTTTTGAAAGTACTCATGAATGGATCAGATTCGTTAAGTAATGCATCCAATTCTTCGTCAGTGACTTCATCGATAACATCAATGTTGAAACAATTGTCATCACTGGAACGTGGATAGCGCATTGCTTTGTCGATTAGAAAGGTAATTCGGTCTTTTCCAACTCCAAGGTTGAGTTCTTTACCTTTTACTTTGATGATCGCATCAGCAGTATTTAGGAAAGGTCTTCCTAAGATGAGAAGGACTTTACTATCTTCTTCTATTTCTAGGATTACAAAGTCCACAGGGAAAATTAATTTACCAACTTGAACGAGCATATTCTTGGCAATTCCAACAGGATATTGATAAGAATGATTTGCTAATCGAATGCTCATCTTTGTTGGTTTTAGGCTGTTGATGGATAATTTGGAATACAGCGAAGAAGGCATCCAATTGATACTTGCGCCAAGGTAGGCTAAAGCATCGCATTGAATATTATTCCTGAAAGTGCATGGAATAAGAAATCTCCCAAGATCTTTAAGCTTTGGTGGAATTTTGTATTGAACAATGGCTGAGCATTCTTCATTAAGGAAGGTAGCTGATATTTGCTCTAACTTGCTCTTGTTGTTAAGAAGTTCTTTAAAAATCTTCCCATAATTGGGCATTCCGGCTAAAACATCAACGAGGGGAACATTGAGTCTAACATCTTTGATTATTTTAATGAACTTCTTATATCGCTCTTCCATTTTTTCTTTCTTAAGGCGTTGAGGATATGGAATTTTTTGTGTGTACGCCTTGATAGGTGAGACGGTTTTCTTTTTGGCTTGTTGGGTTGGGTTGGTTTCCTCAGCTTCATCCTCACTATCTTAGGTGATAGGAGCATTTTTGTTTGGATTTGGTGGTGGATCGTACGAGAGACCACTTCTTGTGAATACAGCATTGATATGCTCATTTCTTGTTTGCGGTGGACGGTACGTTTTATCGTTTGATAGTTTTGGGTTAGGATTGGGTGTTACTTGGTAACGAACCAGATGGTCGAGAAGAAAGTTGGTCAGAAAATCTACGAAATATGTTTTTGAGGTCCTGGATAGAGGCTTGATGATTTTTCTGTCCTTGCTCAACATTGGCTTTGAGATTGAAAAACAAATTTTTGATAAAATCATTCGTTGATTTTTGAGTAGTCAGAAATTCTCTCATGGTTTTTTCGAATTCGGATTCTTCCATCTTTTTTTCCCAGTTTTGTGGGGGTTGATTGTCTGTTCGAGGTTGAGAATCACAATTTTTATCCCTTTGTTGGCGGTCTTGACAATTTCCAGAATTTTTACAGTAATAATTACCACGATATCCTCCTCCACGTTATCCTCCTTGGACATAATTCGTTTCTCCTTCTTTGGGTCCACCCATGGGTTTATCATCGCACTCTGATGATGGGTGATTCCCTCCACAATTCTTGCATCCATCTCGTATTTCTTTCATTTCTCCTTTGATATCTTTGTGTTGCGAGTCGAGTTTTGAAGGCAAGGCTTCCATTTTCTCCATGAGTTTTGAGGTATCGGATTTTTCGACAAAAGCAACGGTTTTTCTAAGAGGTTTGGTTTTTGAATCTTTTGACCAATCGAGTTTAAGAAGTACTCGATCTTCGAGTAATTGATGCTCATCGTTAGGAGTCTTACAGAGAAAAATTATTCTGGCATCAAGAATACCTTGAGAAATTTTGTCTAGTCCTTGGTAAAATTGGTAATAGGTTTAGAAAATGGTTCCTGATCTGTTTTAAAGAGTTCCATAAGAACTACGGTCT
>BPTQ01000006.1:319007500-319018874 GCA_019973895.1 Chrysanthemum seticuspe
TTATCTAATCATGTGGTTGATTAAAAATCAACTAAGGCAATCCAAAAGCAAATAATAACGAGAATAGATATAATGAAATTCAGATGATTAAAAACTACACTTGCTTAAACTAGTTTCTTATCCTTGATTAGTATGATTGTGTTAACCTCTTCTTAACATGTTGGGTATGATAATTAGTTGGTGTACTAATCTATTGTTCTTACAAGTTAAACCTTCGTCAAGATTTTATTTTGATAAAAATAAGCATTAAGTTTAACCAATCAATTCAAGATCAATTCAAGTTTCATACGTTTACTTTCATAAACTTAAACACAAAAACATCCGTTTGTCTTATCAAATTTACTTAAGAAATGGTCAATAGAAAAGGTAACCGATTATAGACAAAAGGTTATAATTGATTGTAAACAACTATTCTTACGACCTTTTTAGATGTTTCCAATCAATCCAACTTGATAATCAAAAGCGTTCTTATTACAACCACACTTTAGTTTCTTTGTTTGATCAAGAATAATGGGTAAAAACAATCATCCATATACAAAATGATTATAAATAGTTGAATAACAATAAGTTCTTTCGACCTTTACAATTACTATCAACTAGTCAAACTTGATTAACAAATGTCATTATGAAACTTAAGCTGTAGAAACCAAGATCCGAACTCAACTAGGATATAATAATAACAATGATTGAATATGCACAGCGGAATAATAAGAACACAATCAAAGTTACCAACAAGGTTTTTCTAATCAAAACAATGATCCTCTATGGATCTTTCTCACTCTCTCTAAAGATGTTTTTCTAGAATATTTTTCTCAAGAGTTTTCTAATACAAAAGTCCTCTGTTCCTTTTATACACAAGGAACCCTAATTAAACAATAATATAAAATAAATGCATATCACTACCTAAAATAGCTCATGCATATCCTAACAAACTAATATTGATTGGCTATATCAGTAGAAATACTATATCAGCAGAAACTCTTCTTCAGCAGAATCCATGTACTTCAGCAGATTCCTTCAGCATTATTTTCAGCAGAATTCCTACTTTGCAGAATTCCCAACAATCCTCCCCTAAACTGGAATTTGACTAGGTTAAGTTCCAGTTTCTTGATAGATCTTTAACGCTTCAGAACTAGAGGATTGTACTTCGAACATCAGCAGCAAAGAACCAAAACAGTAACATCTCTATGATGACAAAACTTTAAAACTCCAGATCTTTGCAGCAACAAATGACAAAATGTACATCAAAGCATATTAGTTTCATACTATTCTCATCACATCCAGGTGTGTTAACTCCTGTGAGAGGTGAATCATTGAAAATAATAGATTTGATGTCTCTTTACCAATAACCATCACTACTGGAGTAGCCAAATGTTTCAGTTCGAAAACTATGGTACACTGATAACCATCTGATTTATTAGCAAATCAGCAACTACATAACGGATTTGATATGTCTTTACCTGTAGCCGTTTGCTCAGGACTAGCCAATCCTTTGGTTACCCAATAGGGCAGCAACCATGGTGAATTGATGACCATACAACTCTCAGCAAAAGGAATAAGACAATTTTTTTTTATTTTTTTTTTATTTATTTTTTAACTAAGAATAAGAAATAATGCAATTTTTTTTAAGAAATATAAAATAAAGAAATAATAAAAATAAACAAAACATGTAAAATATACCATCAAGCAGCAGCAGAAACCAAAGACAGTTGTAGTGTCAACAGAAACACTAAGCCTCCCCTTAGGCTAATGAGGATCCAACAGCTGCAAAAATGGTTAGAATACAAAAATACAACAATAAGCCTCCCCTCAATCAATGCACCTGACAAATACTATTGTCCTTGGGTACCCAGAATGAACCTTTCCTTTGAGTTTTCCAAGAATAACCTTTTGAGGGCTTAACATCAGTTTCCACTCTAACTCCACCATGTGCCATATTCATATGAGATACATAAGGTGTATATGACTGAAAATAAGAACTTGTAGGTCTATAGGGCCTAAGTCTAGCATTACCGTTCCACCAACCAGTAGCAACTGGTGAAGAATATCCTCCACCAGAGGGAACTGTAAAAGGCCTATTAAGCCTATCAGCAGAAACAGATGCATACACCTTTGGCTTACCAGTAGGAACTGGTTTACCTGCTCTCACATGTGCAGCTTTGGAAACAAATTGAGGAATACTAGCAACATTAGTCCATGTGGGTCTATAGGTCTGTTGGACATAGGAAACACCCATCATTTTCTCATGATAATCACAGTCTTTAATAAGATGGAGTTTACAACCACAGACAAAACAAGATTTCTTCTTAAAAGACTTATTCTTAACACAACTTTGTTTATCACATATAAACTTATCAGAAACAGAACTAGAAGCAAAATTGTGTTTAACAGAATAAGTAACTGTCTTTGTTTTGGGCTCATCAGCAACTACTTTGGACTTGGGTGTGGTCATGCGTGTGTGCCTAGGTGAGTCAGACTTTTCACTTGAATCACATGAGGTATAGTCAGTGGACTTTAGATCTGACGACTTGTCACTTTTAGAACAAGAGACAGAGTCATTAGTTTTGCTATTAAGGTCTAGCAAGTCACTTAACTTTTTGCCATATAAATGGTGTGATCCATCAAAGTCAACTGTAATGGAAAGGTCAATAGGCATATGTTCTCCTCTAACAGGTCCAGGGACAGCATGTAATTTTCCTTCTTTGACATAATTAGCTAAACCTGCTGGTGTAGTTTTACGCCCATCAGTCCTAGCTTCTAATCCTACATACTTTTTAAACCCTAAACCTATTGCAGAGGTCTCAGATTGACTACTATAGATTTCTCTAGCTAGATTGTTACCTGATATTAACCATTGTTTATGTCTAGCTACTTCCTCATCTAGTTTCTCTTTAAGCACTTGGTTTTCAGAAATTACATCAGCTTTTTCTTTCTTAGTGCGTTTTAAATCAATTTTAGTACATTCTAGATCACTTTCTAACACCCTTATTTTCTCATCATAAGCCAGTTGATTCTTTTGAAACCAAACTTTTTGTCTTTCTAATGTTTTTAAAGCCTATTTATACGCCTCAATTTCAACATAGCATTCATTATATTTAGGTTTCAATTCATCATAGGCTTCTTTAAGTTCATTATACCTATCACTACAACCAAACACACAATTTTGTACCTGAGAGATTCCCATTAAGGCAAATTGTGGACTGGCAAATTCTTCAGCATCACCTTTAGCATAAGCCTCCTTGCTCATCTTCTTGAATTCAGCCTTTCCACCATACCTTGCTTTGAGTGCATTCCATATAAGACTTGCATCATCCATATAACGAAAAGCTGCTACATGAACAGCAGGAATAGATTTAAGCAAGGTAGTTCTGGCCTTTGACTCTTTTTGTACAGCAATGTGTTCATCCTCAATCGTTAGAGGATGAATAAAGATTTTTCCATCACGATCACTTCCAATCCTTTCCAAACTGTTGCCATCTTGGATCACCTTCCAGATATTCATATCATTATTCATGATCCAGTGTTTCATCTTCTTAGCCCAGACCTCGTACTCATCATTCATCAAATAATGAAACATACCATCATCCCTTTTATTATCAAATGCTCCCATTATAAAGGTGTAAATTGATCGAATCTTACTGTACCACTTTTGCCAATCAAAAGAAGAATATAAACCAATCCCCAAGAAATATCATGAGATGTCCTACTCAAATTTCTTTTACCAATCAATAAAAAATCACTGTCCAATATAGTGACTTCTACCCGTCTTTGACCATATGACGACTCCACTTGATTCACAAATAATTCGACCCAATCACAGTAAAATGATCTGGCCACAGATGAGTAGTAACAAGAAACAAGTAAACAAACAGTAGCAAAATAGATGTGGGTCCAGCAGATATGTGACCAATGAAAGTCAGCAGCAACAATAAATATTGACCAATAAAAAATGATTCCCACTGAAACGTAGTTCCAAATCAGCAGTAACAAGAAAAACATCAGCAATAATGTGATGGGACCATCAGTATTATATGATCCAAACAGAGATACAAAACAATGGACCAATCAATAGACGTAGGTCCAGTGTACTATGAGAATAAGTCAACTAAATTAACCCCTTATATTTCCAGCAAAACCACGATCCAATCAGAGTAACCAAATCAAATTAATTCTCACGTGACCTTCAATTCCACTTTCAATTTGTTTGACCAATTAATCGAGGGATCAAAAGGAACAAGAGGTCCATGTACAAAGTGAACTAATATGAGAATACCACCGCAACCAATACCACATAAGCCTTTGATAGGGACCCCACCTAATTCTACCAATCACACGAGAAGACCACATGTAACAATTAAATGACTTAGCACATTTGTTAACCCACGTGATGACCTATCAACTCTTCAGCAGAAACATATGAGTATTCAACAAAGCGACAATCAAATGGATTCACGTGAATGACCAAATATTAACCAAGTTACAATTTGTGCCCACGTGATGCACTCTATTTCGACCAATAAGTAGCAACTTAAATAAAGTATATCTAATATCCACTAGTACAATGAATGACCAACATTAATTTAATAATAATTGACAGTAGTCAATTGGATACCACATGAATGAACACCGACCATCTTGAAACAGTGACCACCAATTAAACATGTAAACACATTAATGATATTACTGCCCCTAATGATCCGATTGGCAAATAAAAAAAATCGATACCTCAAGAAAAACAAACGAATCAGTCTTTTCTTCAGATCTGCTCTTTGCCCGTCAAATCCCTTTACACCAGCTGCCTCTTTACATAACAATTAGGGTATCAACCCTAATTAGAGGAAAACCTTATAAACCCTAGATCAAGAGCCATGAGGCTCTGAAACCAATTGTAGAAACCAAGATCCGGACTCAACTAGGATATAATAATAACAATGATTGAATATGCACAGCGGAATAATAAGAACACAATCAAAGTTACCAACAAGGTTTTTCTAATCAAAACAATGATCCTCTATGGATCTTTCTCACTCTCTCTAAAGATGTTTTTCTGGAATATTTTTCTCAAGAGTTTTCTAATACAAAAGTCCTATGTTCCTTTTATACACAAGGAACCCTAATTAAAAAATAATATAAAATAAATGCATATCACTACCTAAAATAGCTCATGCATATCCTAACAAACTAATACTGATTGACTATATCAGTAGAAATACTATATCGGCAGAACTCTTCTTCAGCAGAATCCATGTATTTCAGCAGATTCCTTCAGCATTATTTTCAGCAGAATTCCTACTTTGCAGAATTCCCAACAGAAGCACAATTGAATCTTAGAATCAACTTGAAATTGAATTAAAACATGTTAACATAATCATAAACTAATCATACGATAATCAACATCATTTAAGCAAGTGCATAAAGAAACTAGCCACTCATAGCAAACATAAACATAAACTCAGAACATTGAACATTAGAAAACATGATTAAGACTCTTACAATGATTGGAATAAGATTACAAATGATTGAGTAATGATTCCCAAAGTATTAGAGTTGACTTCTTAGGGGTTTGACCTTCGAATGTTGAATTCTTGGACCTCCAAACTTTCCTGGACTTCTAATGACGAATTTGAGAGCTAATAGGGATGTGTTTGATGAGTAGAGAGTTGTATTGAAATGTGTGTTCTCAAATGCTCACAAGAGGTCTCTATTTATACTAGTTCCAACGCCTAGGGTATTAAATGTTGAACTTGGCCTCCAAGGAGCTAGGAAGGGACTAGAATACACCAAGGGAAGGACCTAGAAATGTTTGGATGCAATGCGGAATGTTAGTGATGAAGAAATAGCAGAACAGGCCTCTCCAGTCGATCAGCACCTTATCCAAACGATCAACTGGTCTTTTGACACTTACCCAGCCGAATCGGTTGCAGGCTGCGACCGATCGGCTGGTCCATCTTCAATGGACAAAATTGGCATTTTTCTAGCCGAATCAGTTGTGAGAGCAACCGATCGGCTGGTCTTCTTGAAGGACGGAATATAGACTTTTTGCTTGATTCTGGCATATGGAACTTGGTTCTTCATTGTTGGGAATTACAAGTTTGAGTTGATAAAGACAAAAAGAATGAAACAAGAGGGACTTAATATGACAAGAAGGAAACCTACTAAAAGATGGAAGGGCTTGCTTGCAATGAAAGTTTTATTATTTAGTCCTTATCCTCTAGTATATAAAGAGGACATAGGTGTAGGTTTTTAATACAAGTCTTTCGATAATGTAGTCGACTAAAAAGGTGTGTGTTTAGCCTAGACGTTAGAGAAGAACGTCTAGGGTTTTAGAATAGTATGTCCTAGGCGTATGGATCATTGTAAACGCCTAGGTTATTAGATTAGTTAGTAGACGTGTTCCTATAAACGTCTAGTATTAGTTAGAGTTAGTGAATGAAAACCTTGTTCAATAACAAAGTATTGTTTTGATTTATCCGCTGCGTACAATATTTATTATCTTTGTTATTGATCCCTAGCTGAGTTTATAAACGATCTTATCAATTGGTATCAGAGAGGGGAGCTCTTGATATAGGGATTACAAGGTTTCGTTGTCGAAGTTTATTCAAGGTTTTATTGCAGCAAAAGTTGTCGACAGAAGCAGATTCGAAAAAGACACCGATTGGTTAATGAGATATATGTCGATTTTATAGAGATGATTTGACGTTTGTTTTATGCGTGCCTGCTCTCATGGTCACTGTTTGGATAATTAATTCTGTTCAAGATGGGACCTACATGCTGGACTTCATATTTGATCCTGTACACGAAAATTCTCAATTCGTTTTTTATAAAACGAATGAGACTTACATGTTTGAGTTATAATATTGCTGTTCACGTGACTTCTTAAGTGGTCCCCACACGTTTAAGCATATTGTACTGGTTGCCAAGAATATTATTTGGGCAAGATATTAGATGATCACGTGGGATGAATGTGATCCAATGGGTTAATTGTGTAAGTGGTTTGATTTCGTGTGATGAGATACATGGAGGTTATGGTAGACACGTTTTGAGATTGGTCCGAAAGTTCAAGTGATTCAGTTGAGATTCGGTGTTATGCAGTATATGGAGCTTACAGTGGTTATGATTTTTGATTGGTCTAAAGGGTTTGTCATCACGTGGGTTCTACAATAATAAACAATGATCAAAGTACTGACTATCTCTATTCGCCGGGACCCATGATGGTCGTGACTTTTGATTGGCCGAGTTTAATATTGTTTTTGATTGGATGAGTGTGCACGTGGGATGTTGGCAAAGTTTTGTTCATGGTCAGATGGACATATGCTGGTCAATTCGTGGGGATATATGACATGGAACAGTGGTATCTTTTATCTGATTGGTTGGCAAAGCTGGGTCAACGATGGTATCTGATGTGTGTACTAGTTGATTTATACGAATTATACATAGACTTGATTTTTAATTCTAGCTGGTATGACATCACGAGAAAAGAATGCATTCAAGGTACTGCTTATTATTATGCTTGAAAGTACTGTTGTCGAAAATTTTCAAAGTACTGCTCGAAAATTTTCAAAGTACTGCTCCCACAAGGTGCTGCTCGAGTTCTTATTAAGGTACTGCTTCGACGAAGATGAAAGTACTGGTGATTGTGAAAGTACTGCTACTGCGTTTTGGAAAGTACTGCAGTTTATATTGAAGGTACTGACGAAAGTACTGCTGTTGCTTATATAATCAAAGTACTGCTCGTAGGTCTAAGTACTGCTGCGAGGTACTTCTTAAAGTACTGCTTATGTTCACAAAGTACTGCAGATTTTATTCAAAGTACTGCTTATGCTCAAGGAACTGCTACTTCTCAAAGTACTATGAGGAGGTTTCAAAGTACTGTTAAATTGAAAGTACTGCTTCTCATATGGTTTTTGATTTAAGGGGAAGTCGAGCATGATTTTTGGAGACACACACAGAATGGTTATTTGGTTCACACACACAGGAAGAGGTTTTTGTTCTTAAAAGGATTTAAAAAGGCTCGTTATGGAGGTTTATTGAAGAATTGATTACGAAGAGGATTATTTATCACTTATTTGAAGGTGAAGTGGAATTACTTGGTTTGTGTTCTTATCATCTAGCTTGATGAATCTAGCAATGTGTGATTTTTCTTATGATGCTCTATGCACACATTGGCTATCACTTGAAGGAGTTACATTGTAGTGCTCAGTGTCTCATACTAGTTGAGGATTCTTTTCAAGGGATTGCGGTCTACTTATATTTGGTTTCGTATAAGTATGGAGTTCCGTGGATATTCAAAGATTTAAGACACAAGTTTGGGAAATTTTACTTCTTCATCAAGTTCGTTATATTTGGTGTTTTTCACAAAGTGATCATTACAAGGAGCTTACAGATTTTGAAGAATCAAGAAGATGGTTAACATATGGTTTTTAGGAGAAGCTTATTGTTAAAAGTTTAACCATCTACATGCATCACTCAAGGGGAAGTTTTTGATTTTTACTACTGTTGATCATTATTACTATTGCTAGTTGAAGTTTTCTACTGTTTTGGATCCATTTTTCCTATGGTGCGTAATGGTGGGTGATTTGAAGCATTGGAAGTCTTAGATTGGAAGTATGATATTGGTTCGTGGTGGTGAAGATCATTATTTGCATACGTTCCCTATTTGGATAATAACAAAAAGGGGAAGAGATGTTTGAGTGACATGGCATGGATTAAGGGGAAGACAAAGGAAGACATACTTGTTTCATTCATGGTGAGATCCCTGATCTCAATTTATCTACTTCGTCTAGGGAAGTTCGTTCAAGAATGGTTTTGTCATTATCAACTAGGGGAAGATTGTTGGGAATTACAAGTTTGAGTTGATAAAGACAAAAAGAATGAAACAAGAGGGACTTAATATGACAAGAAGGAAACCTACTAAAAGATGGAAGGGCTTGCTTGCAATGAAAGTTTTATTATTTAGTCCTTATCCTCTAGTATATAAAGAGGACATAGGTGTAGGTTTTTAATACAAGTCTTCCAATAATGTAGTCGACTAAAAAGGTGTGTGTTTAGCCTAGACGTTAGAGAAGAACGTCTAGGGTTTTAGATTAGTATATCCTAGGCGTATGGATCATTGTAAACGCCTAGGTTATTAGATTAGTTAGTAGACGTGTTCCTATAAACGTCTAGTATTAGTTAGAGTTAGTGAATGAAAACCTTGTTCAATAACAAAGTATTGTTTTGATTTATCCGCTGCGTACAATATTTATTATCTTTGTTATTGATCCCTAGCTGAGTTTATAAACGATCTTATCATTCATTCAACTTGATCTTCCATGTTACTTGAAATGCTGACTTTTGCTTGACATGCTTCAATGAAACGTCAATCTTCTTTTATCGAACATTCTTTAACTTTTCCTTCCGTTTCCATGCACTTGGTTATAAATACTAGACAAATATCTTTTGAAGCGATTAAGCACTAAAATCATATGAATATAACCAAATAACATATACAAAAGCATAAGTAACGCTAATGAAAACATGTACAATATGAGCGTTATCATGTAGTGTAGTAATCGGTAAAACCGAGGTCATCCCAAGAGCTATGTGAGCGGATTCTAATTAATTCTAAGTGTCACTGGTTTTAAGGATTGAAATGATTAATTAACTAGAGAACAAGAAATAAATTCGAAAAGTAAATAGTGGTTGTGATCAATAGAGGTAAAGTATGCTAACCTAATTACTCATCCTATCATGTAATGATAATGTTTTAATACTTCCAATTGATTCAAGTGGGGGTTTAAGTCGCTAGGACAACATTTGGTCAGTTCGTCCTAACCTATCAGCAAAGGCTTCCACCCGAGATCAAGCTACTACCCTTGAAAGTCGAGTTGTTTTTAGTCCCCTAAGGCAAGTCATTAAGTACCTCTTTATGCAAGATTCGAAATAATGAGACCCCGGGCGCTAGCATCTTAGACACTCATCCCTAACTTCTTAAGTTTATCCAAACACCAATGATAATTTGGTCAGTTCGTACAAGCGAGGAAGGGTCGTTAGTTTGTCAATTCTTACCCTCCCCTACTCAACCTAGCTACTTAGGGTCAGTTGGTCAATTCTCCTAAGCAACTAGATACGATCGCCATTCAAAACTACAGAAGCTAGGGTAACTACCAGCGAACTATGCATGCATATACTAGAAACAATTATACGAAAGCATGAAAACGTAAACAAAAAAATTAAGGAATCATAACTAGTCTAGCACCAAAGGTGCTTAGCCGATCATATTAAAAGAAACCAAAGATTCAATGTTTGACATACTAAAATACATGAATCAAAAGTAAAAGATAAAATAATAGCTAATGCTTATCGTTAGGGAGTGATTTCTCCCTTGGAGATGGCTCCGTATGCTCTCCAAGATCTGCCTTTGGACCCCTCTTGATGTTCTCTGATTTTTGGTGTGAAGTGAATGATGTGAAATGCATAAATTAGGGTTGGTATTTATAGGCACGATCTAGTTATGGCGTTGAGTTGAGAGTTACGCTGTAACTTTAATATTTCCTCAAATATGCTCTCGGTAAGCAGGTTACGGCATAACACTTGGGAAGGGTTATGCCGTATCTTCAATATAGGTTACTTTTGAAATGATTACGCCGTAATCCTTGAAAGGAGTTACGGCGTATCTGATGGCGGCGTGAAATATTTCTTGACCTAGTTGGTTACGGCGTAACCTTAGTTAGGACTTACGCCGTTATTGATGCTGAGTTGGTCTTCTGAGTTAACGCGCCAGCTACGGCATAATGTGAGTGTTAGGTCACCATTCTATCACATCACAACATGTATTCTAGAGAGAAAAAGTTCTAGAGAGAGAAAGTGGAAGGAACTAATGAAGAATTAAGAAATGTTTATTTCAATTAGAACCAACACCCTCTCCTTTCAAGGGAGAGGGTATTTATAGTGTTTACATGGATAGGGGTGTTTCCACTTGGTTCTAGAAGAACCAGTGCGGCGGTAGTCTATGCGGCATTGAGGAAAGTTCCTAATGCCGCATTAGTAAAGTTTTCATTGGATATAACTTCTATGCCGTATTGGGAAGGGTTCACAATACGGCATTGGACGAATGGCTCTCGTATAAACTCCTTTATAATTTCAATGTCGCATTGAGAGTTGAGTTGCGGTATTGATCTAGCACGGATATTTATGGTTGGGATTAAATACGTAAAGTGTAGTAAGTGAAGTGTGGTTTTTAGTCTCTTGTAGTTCTCCCCAGGTTTCCGTCTAGAACCTCTCGTATGCCTCGGTAGAGGTTCCCTCTTTAGTGAGGGATTGCTATTCGTAATCGATAATAAAATAGAAAATGAAAACTAAGTACATAAAATCATACAGTTTGTAACTTAGAAAC
>BPTQ01000006.1:319032635-319064874 GCA_019973895.1 Chrysanthemum seticuspe
GATTCTTCAGTTGAGATTATGAAACCCTTAGTAATGAGTTAGTAAACATTAGAATAAGGTTAGTAACATTCTCAGAATTAGTAGCTCATGCATATCCTAACAAACTAATACTGATTGACTATATCAGTAGAAATACTATATCAGCAGAACTCTTCTTCAGCAGAATCCATGTATTTCAGCAGATTCCTTCAGCATTATTTTCAGCAGAATTCCTACTTTGCAGAATTCCCAACATAAGCACAATTGAATCTTAGAATCAACTTGAAATTGAATTAAAACATGTTAACATAATCATAAACTAATCATACGATAATCAACATCATTTAAGCAAGTGCATAAAGAAACTAGCCACTCATAGCAAACATAAACATAAACTCAGAACATTGAACATTAGAAAACATGATTAAGACTCTTACAATGATTGGAATAAGATTACAAATGATTGAGTAATGATTCCCAAAGTATTAGAGTTGACTTCTTAGGGGTTTGACCTTCGAATGTTGACTTCTTGGACCTCCAAACTTTCCTGGACTTCTAATGACGAATTTGAGAGCTAATAGGGATGTGTTTGATGAGTAGAGAGTTGTATTGAAATGTGTGTTCTCAAATGCTCACAAGAGGTCTCTATTTATACTAGTTCCAACGCCTAGGGTATTAAATGTTGAACTTGGCCTCCAAGGAGCTAGGAAGGGACTAGAATACACCAAGGGAAGGACCTAGAAATGTTTGGATGCAATGCGGAATGTTAGTTATGAAGAAATAGCAGAACAGGCCTCTCCAGTCGATCAGCACCTTATCCAAACGATCAACTGGTCTTTTGACACTTACCCAGCCGAATCGGTTGCAGGCTGCGACCGATCGGCTGGTCCATCTTCAATGGACAAAATTGGCATTTTTCTAACCGAATCAGTTGTGAGAGCAACCGATCGGCTGGTCTTCTTGAAGGACGGAATATAGACTTTTTGCTTGATTCTGGCATATGGAACTTGGTTCTTCATTCAACTTGATCTTCCATGATACTTGAAATGCTGACTTTTGCTTGACATGCTTCAATGAAACGTCAATCTTCTTTTATCGAACATTCTTTAACTTTTCCTTTCGTTTCCATGCACTTGGTTATAAATACTAGACAAATATCTTTTGAAGCAATTAAGCACTAAAATCATATGAATATAACCAAATAACATATACAAAAGCATAAGTAACGCTAATGAAAACATGTACAATATGAGCGTTATCATGTAGTGTAGTAATCGGTAAAACCGAGGTCATCCCAAGAGCTATGTGAGCGGATTCTAATTAAGTCTAAGTGTCACTGGTTTTAAGGATTGAAATGATTAATTAACTAGAGAACAAGAAATAAATGCGAAAAGTAAATAGTGGTTGTGATCAATAGAGGTAAAGTATGCTAACCTAATTACTCATCCTATCATGTAATGATAATGTTTTAATACTTCCAATTGATTCAAGTGGGGGTTTAAGTCGCTAGGACAACATTTGGTCAGTTCATCCTAACCTATCAGCAAAGGCTTCCACCCGAGATCAAGCTACTACCCTTGAAAGTCGAGTTGTTTTTAGTCCCCTAAGGCAAGTCATTAAGTACCTCTTTATGCAAGATTCGAAATAAAGAGACCCCGGGCGCTAGCATCTTAGACACTCATCCCTAACTTCTTAAGTTTATCCAAACACCAATGATAATTTGGTCAGTTCGTACAAGCGAGGAAGGGTCATTAGTTTGTCAATTCTTACCCTCCCCTACTCAACCTAGCTACTTAGGGTCAGTTGGTCAATTCTCCTAAGCAACTAGATACGATCGCCATTCAAAACTACAGAAGCTAGGGTAACTACCAGCGAACTATGCATGCATATACTAGAAACAATTATACGAAAGCATGTAAACGTAAACAAAACAATTAAGGAATCATAACTAGTCTAGCACCAAAGGTGCTTAGCCGATCATAATAAAAGAAACCAAAGATTCAATGTTTGACATACTAAAATACATGAATCAAAAGTAAAAGATAAAATAATAGCTAATGCTTATCGTTAGGGAGTGATTTCTCCCTTGGAGATGGCTCCGTATGCTCTCCAAGATCTGCCTTTGGACCCCTCTTGATGTTCTCTGATTTTTGGTGTGAAGTGAATGATTTGAAATGCATAAATTAGGGCTGGTATTTATAGGCACGATCTAGTTATGGCGTTGAGTTGAGAGTTACGGTGTAACTTTAATATTTCCTCAAATATGCTCTCGATAAGCAGGTTACGGCGTAACACTTGGGAAGGGTTATGCCGTATCTTCAATATAGGTTACTTTTGAAATGATTACGCCGTAATCCTTGAAAGGAGTTACGGCGTATCTGATGGCGGCGTGAAATATTTCTTGACCTAGTTGGTTACGGCGTAACCTTAGTTAGGACTTACGCCGTAATTGATGCTGAGTTGGTCTTCTGAGTCAACACGCCAGCTACAGCATAATGTGAGTGTTAGGTCACCATTCTATCACATCACAACATGTATTCTAGAGAGAAAAAGTTCTAGAGAGAGAAAGTGGAAGGAACTAATGAAGAATTAAGAAATGTTTATTTCAATTAGAACCAACACCCTCTCCTTTCAAGGGAGAGGGTATTTATAGTGTTTACATGGATAGGGGTGTTTCCACTTGGTTCTAGAAGAACCTCTTATCACACCTCATAGGTTTACTACATGAGCTGTGAATCTAAATACAAACATTTATAAACAGTAATTATTAACAACCTATTACAAATAAAATGACCTACACTTCATAATAAAACATGTTCCTAATAATCTCCCCTAAGTGTTGTTCATCATTTTTTGTCTTTCTTAGGTTGTTTGATGTCTTGAACTTCTTTGGTGTTCATAGCTTGTGACATCTTTGATTCTTTGCATCTTTGTTCTTGTTGTTGTGATCAGTTGAGAATTCTGCCTTTCATCAACATCAAGGTAAGGGTGTCTTTCTGTCTTTCTCCACCATGCTCATACTTCTTTAACTTTGAATCTCCAATTTTGTGTAGTTCTCAAGTCTTTAAACTTTTCAGATTCTTTGACTTTGACGTAGAATCATCTTTAACTTTGTGTTGCTTTTGATTTTGGTGAGAACTTTCTTTTAATACGATGCTGGTATGAGCAGGTGGAGACAGTCATTCCTCTAAGAGACTATCATCAGTACTTGCATGAATATGTTAGTTTAAAATGCCAATCGATCATGGTGGACTTTTCTTAAAGAATTGACCACTACGATTGTTTTACTGATGAATGTCTTGATTCCATTCATCTTGGTTGGGCACATCAGCCGTTCGAATCCTGTTGAGGGACAGTTATCATTACATTTAATAAATTCAAGTAATGACCAACGTCTTCAGGATTCGATTCATGAAAGGAATCTCCTTGGCGGGATTTTCAGCACTTACAAGTTCGAATGTCGAGAGTATTAACAACATAGTGTGAAAACACTTCTCTAATTCTTACAAAGCCTGTTCCTGAATTGGAGGCCCTCAAGAAGGCTAACAAGATACACCAAAGTGTATCAACAGTTCAGGTGAATCGCTGAAGTATACCGAAGCATCACTCCACGACTGTAGACCGTTTGAGACAAGTAACCACACTAAGCGTAACCCACAAGGGATTACCAAAGTGACCTGCTATCAGAGCTTTTTGATGTTGACCCTGGCAGGAGTTTCTATTCAATCACTGAGGATTACTTGTGTTAATCCCCTCATAAATGTTCCGGCAGATTACTAGGATCTGCGTAGGACTCTAAAATTATATCACCTGTGTTCTTATTGTTTAAACAACCAGTGATGAAATATTTAGTGTACCTAAGAGATCTTTTGATGAATCTCATGGCTCTAGACTCGATTTGTGCGTTTTTGTTTTAGAAGTCGGTGACTGGAGTGGGTGTCTCCTGTTTCAATATCAACACATCTCGTAATGAGTGGTCGGTAGATTATGCAGGGTTCCCTGTGAGAATGAAACAAATCCTTTTAAGAGTACTTGAGTGGCTAGAAGGTTAGGTGCATTGCGTCACTGGGTCCATGATGACGTTGTTCTTCAATACCGGTGTCATCTTGTGATAACCAGTAGCATATGAATTGAACCCGGTGTCTGCCCTAAGTTGAATTATATGGAGGGCTATTTCTTTTTACCCTTTTCTTTAACTTTTCTTTTTAATTCTTCAACTCCTTATTTATCCTTACTCACTTTACTCCTTTTTTCAATCATACCTAACGACTTTCTAATTCAAACTAATAGTATTATCCTTGGGTAGATCCCTCCGGCTCTAGCGGATCATAGGATGGATTTCCTATCCTTAGACACCTTATTACTCCATGACTATCCTATGTTGCCATAAAACCTTTTCTTGAAAATCTCTCAAGATGTTTATGATGAAAAACATATTCATAAATGCCGGGTGGTTTGAGATCAGGCTTGATAAGATTCAGACATTTTTGATAACTTTGAACGCCAAGATGAAGATCTTCAACTCTTGTGTTTCTGACGATACTTCGGATAAAAAAGAGAATGGAGTTGAATATGTCATATTGTAAGCTACCAAGAAGATGCATAATCTTTCCTTGAACTTTGAGGAGATACATATCTTCAATATCGTTGAGATTCAAATACTTGTAGTCAGCCTCATTGAATACGTATACTTTGTCATCATCTCTGCGAACCTTGATTTCAGTCAAAAAATTGTACCCGTAGTTGAAGTTAACCTCTGCACTAACAATGGATAAGATCCGTTGGTTGTAACAAACTTTGTGGTTAGAAGTGAATGTGAGTCGTCATTTATAAAACCATTTGCGCATATTAGGCCAGTGGAAGATGCCGAGTTCTGCCTCATCATTGTACTTAACGATTGAAGAGCTGAACAATTCGTCAACGTTTTCCTCCATTCCTTCTTGAGTGTAAACCACAACATGGAACTTTGATACTGATGTTGCATACCTCTTCTCTGGATCTGTGTTGCCATACATCAGGTATTCTAATTCGTGATTAAAAAAATATGGTGTGGGTACCTTGGGATTATGAGCATGTCCCATGAGTGGCAAAGTTTGGAGTAGTCGTGGAACTTGAATGTATTGGGAGCAATGGAAGGTAACAAAACATCCCAAATGATATTTCCAGACATTGCCCTTGCAAGTTCCTCAAGATTGTACTAAAATTGTAGCCTTGAAGTGGTAGAAGTCTTATACTGAGTTAACCATGTTGGTCGAATGTTGGCGATGTGAGACAATTGTAGTTTCTGAACCTTCATGATCTTCTTTAAATTCTTTGTGAAATCCACAATTAAAGCTTCATTAGGAGTTGCATCTTCCGGATGACCATCAACCATATCTTCAAACCAGTCAAACTTGGTAGTGGAAGAGCCAATCAATTCTGGAGCTTCTTCATGTTGTATGTCGGATGGTGGTTTGGACATAACATTAGAGGCGTTCTGTTGTGGAGGTTGATTGGTTAATTGTGGTTGAATTTCATCTTCAGGTGTGATATCATGAGAGGTGGTTTGAAAGACTGAAGATGATGGTGCAGTGAATTTGGAACGTTTGTCTCTTGGACGTGAATCATCATCCTTGTCATTTGGTTGACGTTTGTGAGACTTGATGACTTTGCATGATCCAGTCTTCTTATCAGCCTTCTCCATCGACTTGAGTAAAGCTTATCGAAGTTCAACTTCTTCATCATCATCAATTATCTTACCGAGTAGTTGACTTTTGAGGTCTGCAGCAGACAACTTTGAAGGTTTTGTTTCAAAAGGCACCGACTGTGTCCGAAGGTGATGAACAACAACACCTTCAAGCTTGTGTTTAACATATGTCCGCAATGCCGATGGTAGAACCTCATCAAAGTAATTCTTTGCTTCTGTAGGAAGAACCTGTTTTATGAGGTCGTCCATCTTCTTGGATAAGGGGTATTCCTAAAGTATTTGAATCTGTTTTTGTTGTTCCTAAAGTTGTTGTTGTTGTGTCTGAACTTGAGATTGAGGATAGGTGAAATGTTCTTGAATGGCTCGCATTTTATCTTTCTCAGTTACTTCAGATGTTTGTCGAGAGGGGAGCCTGATCTTAAGAGTTGTTTTGGAGGGAGCATGTGTCTTTGACTGTTGATCTGATGACGTTGGAGGTTGTTGTATTGGTGATGTAGGAATGCGATTGTCACCTTCTGAATGTGGTTGATCAACTTCAGCATCATCAGAGTCATCAATCTCATCATCGTTATCAGATTCATCATTATTGACAGACTCATCATCATCAGAAAGAATGAATTGATTAGAATCAGTGGCACGTTCTTTGGATGTAGATAGGGTGACAGAAGCTTCATTTTCAGATTTGGAAAAATTCGGTTCATTCAGAGGTGGTTCATCTTCTTCAACTCTTTCAGTAATCATCTTAGAACCTGAGCCTTCACCCTTCTTATTCAACCTTTTGAGGTCGGCAAAGTAATGAAGTTTGTTGACTTCAAAAGTTTTCTTCAAGATTGCTTGTTCTTCTTTTTGGGTTCGAGGAGGTTGAAGTGGTTGGTTTTGAACACTGATGGTTTTATGTCTATGTCCGCCAACTTTTTCTTGTTTTACCTAGATAATTCTTTGAGTCTCAGCGTGGTCATCTTCTTCCTTTTCAACACCAACCTGTTCTTGTTCATCAATGTTTTCTGCTTTGGATAACTCCTCATCGTGCAACATGGTTTTCTTGCGTTTTGTAACCTTTTGTGAAACAGTGGATTTCTTTCCTTTTCCTCTTCCTTTTGCAGAAACAGGTACTTTTTCTATGATCCCAAATGTTCCTTCTTTTTCCGCTTTATCATAAGCCAAGTAAGCCTTAGTTTTCTTGATGACATCATTCAAGAGGCGTTCAGGAATTCTTAAACCTTTATTTGTGGTGTTAGTGCTTTGAACCCTTAATTGTGAAAGAACATGATCCATGTTGCTAGAATGATACTTATCACCACTCGCAAGTCGTTTGTCTATGCTTGGATCTTCTGTCATGAAGTGATCAATAAGAAGCTTGGTGTAACTATCAAACGGAACTTTATACCTTTTCTTATTAGCAAACTAACATGCTTGATAGATCATATCATTCCAAATGATCTGTGCATAATCAAGATGTTGTGTATTTATCACACCCCAAAAGATTTGGAGAAGTTCTAATCTTGGGTGTTCGTGGCCAGTTGCCTTTCCCATGACACAGTGACTGAGTATGGTGTACAAGGTTAACCATGGTTTAGGATTGAATTTTCTTTTCACATATGAATGATTTGAAAGAGGTTGAGAAGAATCATCATAACCCAGATACTTAAGAGATGTAGCAATTTGTGAGAAAGTTAGAGTTGGCATGAAAGAAGTGTGAGTTCCTGTTTCTTCAAGAGGAAGATGAAGAACATGACGAAGAATGTTGACATCAAATTCCACTATATTTCTATCAATCTGGATTTTCATGAGTTTTGTATCCCTACTGATCTTGAGAGAATGCCAGAACTGATTTAAGTAGATCTTAGGGACACTTGCGGAATGAATCAGAAGATGCCTGCAGAAATGCCTCTTAAGAATTTCCACGATTATTTGACATGTGCTATGACATGGAAGGTTTTCGAAATCAACACGACAGTTTGAAAGAGCAATGGGGCGTTCATCATCAACTGGAAACATGTCATTCCTTGTGGGTGATCCTTGAGACATTTTAGACCTGAAATAAACCATTTGCCAACCCATAAAAAAATTTGCATTTACATGTTAGCGTAGACAAAAATTTCCTTTTTAATTCAATGTATGTTTGGTAAAACAAGTCCAAATGACTTCAAGAAACACTTAGTTTAATAATTGGCTTAAGCACATTCAAGATAAAAAAAATTAACGATATTGGAAATTTTATTATTATTATTATTATTATTATTATTATTATTATTATTATTATTATTATTATTATTATTATTATTATTATTATTATTATTATTATAAAACATCACTTTATTAAAAACTCAAAAGATTTACAAGTATAAGTGATTTTATGATTTAATATTACATATGTACAACAACTAGTGTTTACATATTTGGGTAAAATATACACATAACCAGTATGTAGTATATTGGGTAATATAAATGGGTAGAAAGTTAAGTATCACAACCCATTGACCAAATACGTTGAATTTAGTTGGGTACAACCCAAAGCCCATGACCCATAACCCATTGCATGACATCATGCTTATATCATATATGGATAATATCCATAACCCATGGTTTTGACCCATACCCATGTGACTAGGTGCATTGCACTCAAGAGATACATTGTATCTAGCTAAAGACCCATGGATCAACCCATGACCCATGACCCATAACCAAAATACCCATGGGTAAAGAGGAGCATCTCACGGATCCCTAGCTTTACGCTAGACGGATCCCTTGTGGAAGGGATCCGTGGGATCCGGGGAACAGTATAATTTTTCCTCTATAAATAGTGAGCCATTTCTTCATTGTTGCTCACCTCTTTCCAACATACTTTTCGCTTGAGTTAAAAACTCTCTAACCTCATATCCAAGAGATCTATGTTTGTAGTTTTGTTTTTGTATGATCTTCTAGGTTCCTCTTAAAGGTGAGATCACCACTTCTTGAAGTCGAGCAATCTCAAGTCCATGAGTTGCCATGCTTCGTCATCATCAAGACAACTGAGGTTCTTTTGTTGATAGTTCTTTCTTCCTCCGTAGATGTATTGTTGAAGGCATTCCTGAAGGATGCCGAAAGAGACAAGACGAAAGCATTAGTGAAAGGTGCTTAACGTCCGTGTCAAAAGCATTAGTGAAGAATGCTAAAGGTGTCAAGATGAAGGCATTAGTGAAAGGTGCCAAGCGTTGTGTCAAAGGCATTAGTGAAGGATGCCTAAGAATCCAATCAAGTGGCATTAGGGAAGAATGCCTAGGTCGTATAATTGATGAGGTGCATCGTTATACATATAAGTATTTGTTTATTTCCAAGGATGGTGATATCCTTGATGATGTTGTAACAAGGAGTGTATCTCCTTGAGATTAGGTGTTGTGTTGTGATGGGTAGTAGTTCCTCCATAATAATGGAACTAGGTGCTTAGCCTAGTACCTAATAAAGGGTAGGCGACGTTGTGATAGGATTAGTTCTCCTTGGAGTGAAAGAACTCGGTGGTTAGCCTAGCACCGTATAAAGGGTAGGCGACGTTGTGTTAGGTGTGGTTCGCCTTGGTGTGAAAGAACTCGGTATTTAGCTTTGTACCGGAAAAAGGTGCAAGCGACGTTGTGAAGGCTTCTCCGCCATAAGGAGATTGGTGTAGTGTTTACGAACTCTCGAGTAGGTGACTCGGGGAGTGGAGTACGGCAAGGAAGGTGTCCTTGTAGCCGAACTACTATAAATACTTGTGTTGTGGTGATGTGCTTCTTACTCTTTATCTTTCATTACACGTTTATATATCTATCTATCAACGTCCAACATAAAAAACAAAATAGATTGACATAATTCGATCTAAATATTTAAAAGGAAGTTTTAAATAGGTAAAACTATTCAACCCCCCTTTTAGTTTTCCATATTCCTAACTCACAGGATTTTTTAAAAGAAATAATAAATTTCCAAGCTCGCAGAACTTTTTATTTTGATACCCTTCTAACTCGAAGGAAGTATCAAAAAAAATATGTGTAACCCACGAGAGTAATTCTCAACTCACAAGATAATATCCTAACTCGTAGAAAATTGGAGTAACTCATAGAAAGTTGGAGTTTTTTTTTTAAATCCTATCTCACAAAAATTTGTATCAACTTAAGTAACTCACAGAAACTCATGAAGACTTTTTTTTAAACTCGCAGAAACTCAAGGACAAAAAATCTAACTCACAGGAATTCATCCTTATAAAGTTCCTAACTCACAAAAAAAATTGCAAACTCACAAAAGTCTTGTGATTATTACTGTCTAACTCACAAAGGATTTCCTAACTCACAAAATCACATAATCTGCAAACTCGCTGAAACTCAGGGACAAATTTTTCTAACTTGCAAAAATTCAATCAGATAATCTGCAAACTCGCAAGATTTAATATACTAAAACTGCAAACTCGTAGAGCCTTTTAGTATATTTTCCAAACTCATAGAACTTTAATGAATAAAACTTCAAACTTGCAGATATTCATCCTAACTTGCAGACATTCATAAAAAAATAGTATCTCGCCAAAAATCATCTAACTTAGACCTGTAACTCGCAAAAATTCATCTAACTTAGACAAAATTCAAATCACGAATAGCCTAAGTTTGTCACAAAACCGCATCAAAAAATTTCTTAAATTCAGATTCAACCACAAGAACGATTCTAATTTAGATTATAAATCTCAAGAACGATTTTTCATTCAATTATAAATCACAAGAAGGCTTATCACAGATTCGATCATAATCATGGTCACGCATACCCAATCAAATATACACAATCAGATTATCAGATTAACCATGTAATCGTGAAAACTAAGATTAATGAGCAGGAGCAGATTAGATGAGAAACCAAGAAAAAACGAAGATTAAAAGACTTACAATCGCGAGAGAAAACAAAACTTCGGCGAAAGAGAGGGAAATTTTTTTGATGAATCAAATCCCAGAAGAATTAGCAGCAGCAGTTTGGGAAGTTTTGAAACATATATAGGATTTGTGATAATGTGGAAAAAAGAGTTTTGTAGGAATAGTTTTACCTAAATGGCACAATCAGTCCCTTAACTATAAACAAAACGTTTATTTAGGTCAGCTCTTTGGCTCCTTGCTATAAAGAGTGAAGTGACCTTCGGGCGAGGAGAAAGTCAGTAAGAATAGGACCGGAAACTGTACCTTTGGCTATTGGTGAGTGCTTTAAGCCAACGTGATGCTCCTTGGTCAGATGACCAATATATTGGCGAATACCACATATGATCGAGAAAAGAGTACCTATAATCACATGAAAACCATGAAAGCCAGTTGCTAAGAAAAAGGTAGAACCATAAATACTATCCGAAATTGTGGAGGGCGCTTGATAATATTCCATTCCTTTTTAAAAATAACTTGTAATTTTTTTTTATTTTTTTTAAACATAATATGAGAATAATTTTTATGATTTATTTTGAAAAGAATGTACAAACTTTGATTGGAAATAAAAATTATGATCTCCCCCACAAAATATGTTTTTGTGTGAAATCTTTAAGAAAAATAAGATATATTTTGAAGACGGAAGTTTGCACACACTTTTTTTTTCAAGTAATAATTGAAAAATCTTTTTGGATTTTGTAAAGATTTTATATTTTTGTATTTTGATTTTGAAATATATATTTACAAAGAAAGATGTTTTGGTGTTTGACGTTTTAAGAACGCTTGATTAAGTTTTCCAGATCTTCTGGAGTCAAATACCGCATACCAATTTGATGGACAAGCTCAGTAAACCTTGCGGTTGGCAAAGCTTTAGTGAATAAATCCGCCAATTGGTATTGAGTAACCACAAAGTATAATTCAATCGTACCCTTTTCAACATGCTCTTTGATGAAATGATATCGGAGAGTGATATGTTTTGACTTGGAATGCTGAACCATGTTGCAGGAGATGGCAATAGCACTCTTGGAGTCACAGTACATTGGTATCTTGTTGAATACAAAGCCGTAGTCCATCATTTGTGATCTCATCTAAATTATCTGAGCACAGCATGCAGACATGGCAATGTATTCTGCTTCTGTTGAAGACATAGATGTACAATCTTTGTTAGGAATTATATTTAAGTTGATTATGACAAAATATGAAAGATGAAGAACTTATGAAGACAAAGAAAGACAAGGGACTTACTTGTTAAAGAAGACTTTATTATTTAGCCCCTAGTAGTATTTTGTAACCCTAGACTCTCTAGTATATAAAGAGAGGCAGGGAATTAGGTTTTAGTGTGTCAAGATGTGAACACCAAAAGTGTGTGTGTGTGTACAGGCGTTTAGGGGACGCCTAGGGTAATGGTTAGTAGTTAGTTCCTAGGCGTATGTTCATGTAAACGCCTAGGTTAGTATTTAGTATGTTAGTATCTAGTAGTTAGTTGATTAGTATTATAGTGATTAGTAGTTTAGAGATGATGACGAAGAACCTTTAGCAATAACATTGATGTTTTTATTATTCCGATGTGCATTCATGTTATCTATCATTGTTATTGTTATCCCTAAAGAGCTTATAAACGATCTTCACAATTGGTATGAGAGCGGGGAGCTCTTGATATAGGGATCTACAAGGTTTTTCGAAGAAAAAGATTGAAAAAAATTCGAGTCTGAAATTTTTCGTATATACTTCTGCAGCATTGTTTTCAATAGGGCATAAGTTTTTAGTGAACCGTTGGATGAAGCTACAATTTTTTCTGGTGCATCTCCGTATATCCGTCTAACTTTTCACCGGAGGGATTATCGATCTGAGCTCTAAATCAAAAGTTATAGGGTGTCGAAGTCTGCTGCAGAGGGAGGTATTTTGTTTTGAATTTTTGGGTATTTCATATATGTTAGGGTTTCTTTGGTGTTCAATGTTGCTGTGTTTTTGTTAATATTAACACTACTAAAGATCAAGAAACGAAACTCTAAGTTTCTCTCTCTAGAATAAGTGAATTTGGAGAAAAACCTAACCCTCACTCACTAAGAATTCTGGTATATTGATTTCTGGTTAAAGATTGGTAGGATCACGCACATGGTTAGTATGAAGAATTCGTTTGATTGGTGATATGAGTAATAGATATGGTCAGTGAGCATGCATGTGTACGATGGCATTATTCTTTTGTAAACAATGGTCATGAGTATTTTGAAATCTATGTCATGGGACGGTGCTTATTACTATGCTGTATACTATGGTCGTGGTTTTCTGTGAATCAATTTAGTGTAATTGCTTGAAAGATTACAAGATAAAGTGCTATGGGTAGAGAGTATTAGAGCATAATCTTAGTTCGAAGATTGGTTGTTAGTTACTAGTGCTTTCGTTAACAAATTACTACTAATTACGATTATCAGCTCTAATAGAAACAGCAGCAACGGGTGAAAGTTCGATGGAGCATGATAGTATGTTGTTATAATAGGCTGATGCAAACACTATGGTTTGAAGCGAAAATATTGTTTAAAACCTTTTTGTTGTTTGATACTTTATGTGTACTCGTTTCAGGAACCAGATTGAAGAGCAATTTTGGTGTCGAAACCCTAAATTGCTCAAAGTACTGCTCGTCTTTGAAAGTACTGCTCAAAGTACTGCTCGTCATTGAAAGTACTGCTATGACGATTTGGAAGTACTGCTTGACACCATGATTCTAGACGTGTGTTTTAGTGCTTTGGGCTGGTGATTGGTTATTTGAAATTTCTATTGATGGTTATTGGGTTAATCATGTTCCTTTTGAATGTGAACCGACCATATAGAAGTATAGTATAATGCATGGTATATGCTGATTGGTTCACAATCAAAACCTAGTATGATATTATTGGTTCTTGTATAGTATGAAGTCAGTTTGATAATATTATGAAGACGGTGGTGTATTTGTATCATGGGTCGGTGGTTAAATACCTTTGAGTAGCGATCGGAAGTAGACTACTTTGTTAAATATATTGGAGCATGAAGAACATTAAGTATTATTATTGCTGATTTCTTCTGTTGGATCGATGTACTCTAACCAAACTAACTTATATAGCTTGTAAGGGTTTTATAACCTTGGATCAATCCTAAGTCACTAACAATGAAACATTGAACTAACTCTATTAAGTATGCGGAATTTACTTAAGGGTTTTATGACAGTTAGGTTACCCAACTTTGCGACTTTGTTCGCCTAAGTTACCCAACTATTTTTTTGTTCAATTGGGGTATTGGACTATCGTTACCGGACAAATTAGGGACCGATCTATTTTTAACCTTTGATACCCAGTTGCTAGCCACGCTGGCAGCTGACGTTTATTTTTATTAATACAAATAAGTTACTAAACTTTGAGAATTTGTTCACCTAAGTTACTAAAGTTTTTCTTGTTCAATTAGGTTACTGAACTATGTGTTAATACAAATAAGCCGTAAAAACGTTTATTTATATTTTACGATCTTCTATTGTTTTGTCGATAACAAAAGTAAAATCATATTAACGAAACAAATAAAATACGTAAATGGTTTGAACTAATAGTTTTATAACACACTTACGTTTTCTCATAAAACACTATAACAAGATTAAGTGATTTTATACATATGTACAACAACTAGTGTTTACATATTGGGTTAATACATACTTATATTAAGTACACTAAAATGGGTAAAAACAAGTATATACTAAAATGGGTAAAAGTAAGTATATACTAAAAAGATAAAAACTAGCAAATGGTTTTTGACCCATAACCCATGGTTTTATATATACCACTTACACAAGTTCAATGTATCCTTAAGGTACATTGTATCTAGATTGAAAACCATGGATCAACCCATAACCCATGACCCATGACCCATAACCCAAAATACCCATGGGCATCCATGTCAAAGCATTAGTGAAGAATGCTAAAGGTGTCAAGACGAAGGCATTAGTGAAAGGTGCCAAGCGTTGTGTCAAAGGCATTAGTGAAGGATGCCGAAGAACCAAATCAAGTGGCATTTGAGAAGAATGCCTAGGTCGTATAATCGACGAGGTGACTCGGGGAGTGGAGTAGGGCAAGGAAGGTGTCCTTGTAGCCGAACCACTATAAATAACTTGTGTCGTGGTGATGTGCTTCTTACTCTTTATCTTTCATTATATGTTTATACATCTATCTATCAACGTCCAACATAAACAATCAAATAGATTGACATAAGTCGATCTAAATATTTAAAAGGAAGTTTTAAATTGGTAAAACTATTCAACCTCCCCTTCTAGTTTTCCACACTATGCAACTTTGTTAATTTAGATTATCTTTATCGGTCACCTGAAGACATCCCCACTCACTAAACACATCGACGCCACATCATAAATTAAAAATGTTACATAAATAATTAAAAACGTAAACGTATTAAATTAAAACCTAAACATTCATAAACTATAAACCGTATTCATTCATTTAAATAAAAATGAGAATTCAGCCACTAAAACCATAAGTCATGTATCCTTTATTTTTAATAATTTCCCATGAGTTAAACAATCCTGAGATCTTGTGATGTTATGAGCTACTTTTTCTTTTTTAAGCATGAAGGACTAAAACCCCTTTGAATCTTGAATAATCATATTCTTGTATTTAGGAGTTTGAGTTTTTTAATAAAATAAAAAATTTTAATTTTATTGTAATAAATTAGAAAAACTACTTTTTATTTTTTTTAAAACGGATGAAAACGTACAACAACTTGTGATTTTTACAAGTTTCAAAGGGGTTTTGATTTGATTTAATTATAACTACTAAAACGATAAATTAAACTAATTAAACTATTCTATGAGTTTTGTGATCAAGCAAAGAGGAGAGTGCTAGCCATGTAAATAAATATATATTAGTAACCGAATTGAACAAAAAAAAAACTTCAGTAACTTAGACGAATAAAATCGCAAAGTTGAGTAACCTATCTGTTTAGTAATGGTAAGTGGATATCTGAGTTGGACAATGGGGCCCACAAAAAGCTTACGTGGACACCATGATAACTCCAACTCCTGGTTGCCTGTTTTTTGGGTAACCTGAATGAACACGTTTCTGGTTTCGAGTAACCTAAATGTCAAACCCGTAAACTCCAGTAACCCAATTGAACAAAAAAATAGTTCGGTAACTTAGGCGAACAAAGTCGCAAAGTTGGGTAACCTAACTGTCATAAAACCCTTTACTTAACAAAGCTAAGAAGAATTAACTTTAACTTCAACGATTTTATTAATACTTAGAACCTGCTTGTTATACAAATTCTTTAACAACTCTAAAACTCTAATATCGTACTCTCTAAATACGTATTCTCTAATGCCAATCTAGGGGTCCTTTTATAGGCTTAAGGATAACCCTAGTCGGTTTACATTTACAAACCTTATACGACAAGTAATACTAAACTAATCTAAAAACATTCTAGAATTACATAATAATCCTTAACGATTTTGCATAACAGTCCTTTAACCATGCAGTACTTTGATGAACGAGCAGTACTTTGACTTTCTTCTTTAGCAGTACTTTGACTCTTCAGCACTTTGACTTTCTATATCCCAACAATCCTCCCCTAACTTGAATTCTACTTGCTTGATTTCAAGTTCCTTTGTATATTCAACTTTAATGTCTTTGTCTTCAAGGAAAGATTGTGTCTTTATCTTCAAAGTTTTGTCTTTGTATTCCCTGTGCTTGTATTATCATCATCAAAGTTGTCTTTATATGTAATCCTGTGCAGCAACAATCAGCAAACTCCATCTTTTCAGCAACTCAGCAACATATGGCAATTTTGTACATTAATTCATTAAGTTTCAGTCTATTCTCATCACTTTCAGGTGTGTAAACTCCTGTGAGAGGTAAATCATTGAAATTTTAATGGATTTTGATGTCTCTTTACCAAAGCCATTAACTCTGGAGTAGCCAAATGTTTAGGTGTGTAAGACCATGGTACATTGATAACCATATGATTTTTAGCAAATCATCAGCTATCAACAGATTTGATTTGTCTTTACCAAAAGCTGTACCCTTTTGGACTAGTTAGTTCTTGCAACCATGGTGAACTAATTACCATATAAATGGTTTTTCCACAGCCTTTACCACAAGCCATTTTTCTTGTGGGCTAGCCAACTCTTTACATTTGCTGATATGGTGAGTTGATTACCATACAACTTATTAGCAAGTTGTCAACTATATAACGGATTTGAGATATCTTTACCAGAGTCGTTTGCTCATGGATTAGCCAGTCCTTTTGTTAGACATGGTGAACTGATAACCTTTTGTTATAATCATCTCAAAAACCATTTGTTGCTTTTAACTTTTGTTTCAAAATATTTTTCACTTAACAAATGTTTTCCTTTTAAAATTGTTAACTTGTTTTGTGCTGCAAGCAATACTTTGATTAAAGTACTGTTTGATTAGCAGTACTTTGAATAAAGTACTGATTTATCAAAAAATTTACAATTTAAGAATCATACCAGTATTTAAGTATCATCATCAGTCATAGTGGTCCATTTGATGAATAATTCAATGACCCGTAGTGCTGTTTCATTCTCCTCTTCCACTTCCATTCCATGATCTAGCATTCTTCTCATAAGATCTGATATGAGTGGATATATTCTTTCTACTAACATATGGATCATGGTTCCATCTTCTAGCTCCAAAACATGCACTCCAGATTCATTAAAGTATCTCCAGCTATTAATCTCCCATACTTCTTGATTATTCCATATAGCATCAGTACTTGTTTCCTCTGTTTCCCAGATAGTTGTGATATCTCCAAGCAATACTAGACCAATTCCTTCTGATGGAATGTGTTCAAAATAGTCTCGCACTAGTTGATATAAATACCACAAATCCTCTCTGCTGATGATGTGCAATATGTCCCATAGCAAATTAAATGTTCTGAAACTTTCATCCTCTCTATGGAACATCAGATAATCTCCATCTTGTGAGTCTACAACTTCAAAAGTAATTATCTTTGATTTCTTTTCTGCAACATCTTTAGACATAGGATGCTCAAAGTCTATAACTCTTAAGTAATTTCTCAGCTCATCAACTGTATCTATCCTTAACACTACCTTCTTTGATGGCTGTTCAGAATCAACATTTGTTCTTTTTCTCTTTAAACTTCTTTTTCCAGCTTCCTCCTTTTGCTTATCATCCTTAAAAGAAATAATACTTTCAACTTGCTTCTGATAAGCTTTTCTAACATTTTCATACAAATCTTTCATCTCGATATAATTTAGCTTCTGTAATCCAGTATACCCTTGACCCTTTAGATATGCCATCATGGCATTTCTTTCTTTAGCCTTACTCAGTGGTCTAGGTATAACAGCATCAGGTTCCTTTACTGGTACAGCAACTTCAGCATCAAATTTAGCTTGTAATTTCCTAGCAGCTTCTTCATTCTTGGCTACCTCAATTGCTCTTATTTCTGCCAAAGTAAGCTTTTTCTTCTTCATTGTTTCCACCTATTTGCCTTTGCTTTTGTCTTTAGGATCTAACACGGGTTGAGAAGCTTGAGTTTGTTCTTCAGTAACTCTTGGAATACTAACACCCCTTGGTCTTGATAGATTTTGCAAAATTTGAGCTACTGTCTCATCATCACTTGCAGTGTGCTCTACCATGGGTGTAGCTTCCACTTTTTGTATAATTGTTGAATGACCAGCTTCTTCTTCATGTATGACAGTTGAAGGACCAGCTTCTTCTTCAAAATCTAACACCCTTGGTGTAATAAGCTCTTGCCTATATGTTCCTTGAAGAGCAGTAGTACCTTGATCAACAGCACCTTGAACATCAGTACTTTCTACACCAGTACCTTGAACTCCAGTTCCTTTAGGCTCAGTACTTTCAATATTTACTTGTGCTCCAGTACTTTGAGGTTCATCTTCCTTATCTGCATGAAACTCATCATCTTTTTTCGAATTATCTTGCTCCAGATTCCTCCCCAATTGGATAGAAGATAACTGTTGAACCTTTTTGCCCTTTGAAGACTTCTTGAATTTCCTAACTGGCCTTCCTTGCTTCCTTTGAGACTTGAACCATAATCTGTGATGGTGAACCAATGGCCAGACAAACCTTTTTAATCTTCTAAATTTGATTTGCAACTTTTTGATTTGTGCAGTCTGAGGTTCAAAGTCCTTCTTCAATCTTACTAGCTCCCTTGTCAAAGCATATTTATCCAGAACTTGTCCCTCGGAAGCCACATCTCCCTCATCTCCTCCAGATGTTTGAAGCCCATCTGTTGAAGTGTAATCATTGGGAGAGGATGGTAGGTTTACTTTTGGTTATGAATGTGGTGGAGATGTAGAAGGTGAAGTTGCAATACCTTCTTGTATATCAGTACCTTGGGAAGCAGTATGTTGAGAAGCAGTACCTTGAGAAGATGCAGTACCTTCTCTTTCTTCACTTGCTGCAACCTCATCTCTAATTGCGTGAACAATCTCCATCAGTGAAGTAGTCAAGGGAATGTTCCTTCCAGAAAACAAATCACTCTTCCTAGCCATGAAAGTGAAAATCTTTGCAGGTTGTAACACAACAGGTAGTAAGCTCGAAGGCTTTGGTACATCATGAAGTTGTTTATTCAAGAAGACTTGAATAAATCTTGGATACATCAACCAGCGTGATCCATGAGAAATGTGAGATAGCATCCCATCTAAAATTATCCTTGAAAAATTGAAGATACGATTTGTAACCAATCCCACCAAAGCAGATGCTATATTAGATCCAAATTGCTCCCATGAAGTACTCTTAGAACTGATACAATGAAGTAGGACATGAACCAAGTACTTCTAATGTAGACTAAATAAGGGTTTCTTGAATGTTGTTTCTGTCAAAGACCCTTCATACCCAATGTCACGTAAAGTATCCCAAAAAAGATGTTTATCAAAACGTATAGCCCCTTCTGCATCGTCAAATAAGAGATCTTCTCGAATTGAGGCTTCAAAAACTCGCACAATCCTTCCAGCAACTTTAGCCTGTATATAGGACTCATCATTCTCCATGTGAGTTCTAGCAATTGCCCAAAATTGTTGAATCCATGGCTCAATAATGTCTGGTTCAACCAAAAGCGCATAACTGATTGGAGATCCAGTGAGAAAATCAATGATGTCATGGAAGGAAACATTAACTCCAGTTTTATCCAAAATAGCCACCATGTTGTGTTTAGAAACTGTATTTCGATTCGCCATTGATTGTTTGTTGACAAAGAAAGTGGTTCGATGAATAGTAATTGTGAAAGAGAGATAAATATGGAAAAGATTTGTAAGAATAAAGATGAGAGAGAAAATCGGAGAGTAGTTATTTATATGTAAGATTTGAAAAATCACAGCCCATAATAACAAAGTTACTGTTATTTGAATTTTACCCCTCTTTTTTACCGTTGGAACAGTACGTTGATAAGACAAGCAGTGATTTCCACATGTGCAGTACTTTCCAAAGCAGTACTTTCAGTGCAGTACTTTCATATAACCAAAAAGCATTACTTTTCCATTCTCGTCTCTTCAATGGCAAAAACTTCAAATAGGCATTGGATTACCTCCCCTCAAGCAATGCATAGGACTGTCTGACTAACTAATCAGTCCTCCCCTTAAATGTAGCTTAGTAATTAATCATTCCAATACTTACTACCAAGTGATTAAATCTTGAAACATCAAATCCTTTGGTGAGTAAATCAGCTACATTATCATCTGTGTCAACCTTGACAACATTAATGAGCCTATGCTCGTAACAATCTCTGATAAAATGATGCCTAATCTGAATGTGCTTGGTCTTGGCGTGATAAACTGGATTCTTCACAATGCAAATTGTACTCTCATTATCAATGTTGATAGGAGTATTCTTGAAGTTGAACCCATAATCCAAGAGTTGATTCTGCATCCACAAGACTTGTCCACAACAGCTTACAACAACAACATATTCTGCTTCAGTGGATAATGTTGCTGCAATAGTTTGATTATTATATTGCCATGAGACTAATCTTCTTCCAAGATATTGGCATCCTTCAGTGGTTGATCTTCTATCATAGTTATCACATGCATAATCACTATCTGAAAAATCCTCCAAGTGAAAAGGTGAATCCTTGGATACCACAACCCTAACTTAGGTTGTTGTTTCAAATAACTAAAAATTCGCTTCACTGCATTCATATGGGAGACCTTAGGTGAGACTTGATATCTTGCACATAAACAGACAACAAACATGATATCAGACCTAGATGCAATTAAATACATAAGACAGCCAATCATAGATCTGTACAACTTGACTTCAACAGGTTGACCATCTTCATCCTTGCCCAATGAGTTGATAGATTTGATATGTGTAGTGACTGGCTTCATAGCATCAAAATTGAACTTCTTAAGAATGTCAGAGACATACTTATCATGACTTATGAAAATTTCCTCCTTTGACTGTTTAACTTGAAGCCCCAAAAAGAATGTTAATTCACCCATAGAACTCATTTGAAATTCATGTTGCATTAGCTGCTCAAACTCCTTTACCATGGACTATTTTGTAGCTCCAAAGATGATATCATCTACATAAACTTGTACCAGCATGATATCCTTCGTATATCTATTGATAAACAAAGTCTTATCAATTGATCCCCTCCTATAACCATGTTGCAATAAGAAAGTAGAGAGCCTTTCATACCAAGCTCTAGGTGCTTGATGAAGGCCATTGATAAGGTTTTAAAAGGTACCTTTTTGAGGGGTCATTTAAGCCCTTATTCGATCACTTTTGTATCCGTTATTGCTTAATATCGTTCCTTTTCACTTTTTAGGTCTCTTGAAGGCAAAATGCTGGAATGATGCTTATTTGGACGAAAAGGCGCGAATATACGAAGAAAATGGCCAAAGTCAGAATCGAGACACTCAAAGCTGCTGAAACATAAGGCGACGGCGTCACTGCATATATGCGACGCCGTCGGGAAGGAATTTTGCGACGGGTCAGAAGCGAAATTGCATGTTTTCAAGGGATGACGTCAGGTTCTAAAGGAGTAGGCCGTCGTTACTCAGACGGCCTAGATGCAGCCAAGACGGCGTCAGAGCTGAAGGGGACGGCGTCACAGTCATAAGGTGACGCCGTCGAAAGGTTTACGTGGCCAAGACGAAACCCTAATGACGGCGACACGACGGCGTCATGAAACATAAGGTGACGCCGTCGCAGATGTAATCTTATATATAGAATCCGAATTTTTCAGTTTTTGAGGGTAGTCTTTTGGAGTAAAAACCTAAAACCGAACCAAGGCTTTCTTGTGCAGTATTTTAGGGTTCTAAACCCTATTATACATCAAGATAAGTATTTACTTCATTAATTTAATTATGTCTTTGATTATTTGTGTGTATGCTTGCATGTTCTCCATGTCCGGCTAATTTATTTGTGTGTTTGCTTAGGGAATATGAAACTTAATTATTGAATATTGATTGGTTGATACTTATCTTAGTTGACTAATGATCTAGAGTGCGCTAGATTATTCGTTGTGTACTTAATGCTTGACATTTCTTTGTGAACTTTAGAATATAATTATCTAGGTAATTGTAGGATAAAGTATTCAAGGTCAACCGTAGAGTAGGCGTCTATAAATCACTAGAGGATTTGTAAACAAGACCCTTTGGTAATTTCAAAGAGTTAGGGAAATAAGCACGCCCTATAGCCTTAGAATCACAACGCAACTAGGAATAAGGACGTGACAAATCAACCATCAATAGGAGATAATTAAGGAGTAGTAAAACCTAAGTAAACACATCTTTAAACTATCATACGAGTACACATCAATTAGACATAGACTATCACAACCTTAGCTTAGATAATTAGATAATAGTAGAGTAATCGGTAGCAATACCAACCCCCCAAATCCAATACCCGAGATTCGTACCTTTCCATTTTCTAAAAAACATAAAAAGATAAAAAATAATCTTCCTCAACCTCAACCTTAGCGTAGTAACTTCTCACTAGCATTCCTATTCCCCTTAGAGAACGATATCAATACCCGTGGCTTACCCTAATTACTACACTACAACGATTAGGTTCACTGCCTAGGGTGTTATAAAACTTGCTCGAAGAAAAGGAAGTTTCCTTGACCCCGAACGACGCGTGTAGCGTTATCAGCCATAAAGAGCCTTAACAACTTTATAGACATTGTTTGGATGTGCAGGATCTTCAAAACCAGGAGGCTGTTTGACATAGACCTCCTCTGTAATCTTGCCATAAAGAAAGGCACTCTTGACATCCATCTAATAAACCTGAAATCCCATATATGATGCAAGAGCAAGGAATATTCGAATGGCTTCAATCCTTGCTACAGGAGCAAACACTTCATCATAATCTACTCTTTCTTCTTGTCTGTAGCCTTGTGCTACTAACCTTGCTTTGTTCTTGATGACATTCCCTCTTTCATCTCTCTTTACTCTGAACACCCATCTTGTACCAACGACTTTCTTTCCATCTGGGAGATCACATAGTACCCAAAATTCTTGAAGTTTGAATTGAAGAAGTTCTTCTTGCATAGCTTCAATCCAACTTTCTTTAGTTAATGCTTGAGCTATATTCTTGGGTTCTTCTTGAGAGATAAAACAAGTAAACAAGCATGTTTGGTGATCCTTATGATTTAGCCTGTTTTGTTTATACACAAAGCTAAGTAAAGCATTGTGTGGGGTAGAAAATCCTTTAGATTTTGTTCTAGTTAGCACTCTTGAAGTGGAAGGTCCAATGATTTGACCAGTAGGATGATTCTTATGAACTCTTAAGATAGGAGTCTGTGGAACTTCAACATTATCACCAAAATTTGTGAAATCAGTATCTTCATTGGAATCTGAGAAAATACCTTCATCTTCAAACTCATCATCAGTATCTTCTAAGCTAGGCATGTTAGGATCATCCATATCATCCAAAGTACTGTCAACAGGTGCAGCAGTACTTTGATCTAAAGTACTATCATCTAAAGTACTGTGAGAGAATTTAGCAGTCTTGTTCTTTTTCTTTGCTTCTTCATAAGTTCTTCTTTGATCATCATCATAAGAATGTGCTACTACATCTTGAAAAAGCATCCTATTAAGCTCATCTTGAATAGCTTGATCTTCAGCAGACAATGTAGATTTGGGCTCATCAGTACTTTTCTCCTTCTCAACAGTTATAGGTTCTTCATCAGGAACAGCATCAGGTCTAATATTGACTCCATGAACAATGTACTATAAATCATATTCTTTGTGGACAGCTTGATTTTCTTCTCTAACAGGTACATAATTCATAGAAGGAGTCAAAACCTCAAGATCAAACATTCAATCAGGACCTTTACCCTTCTGATTTTCGTGATCTTCTAAAAATTCAACATGAAGACAATTTTGAACCTTTTTGGTAACCTTGTTATACACTCTGAATCCTTTGCTATTGGTATAGTACCCCAATAAGTATCCTTCTTCTGACTTGCCATCAAATTTGCCCAAATTATCAATTGTGTTGAGAATAGTCAGAGGGCATCCAAAAGGTTTCATAAAATGAATGTTGGGTTTGTTTCCCATCAGCAACTCATAAGGTGTCTTCATCTGAGGTTTGGTGACTGATACTCTATTAAGCACATAGTAAGCAGTACTTACAGCTTCAGCCCAAAATTGAATAGGTAATAATGAATATGCAAGCATTGTTCTGGCTGCTTTAATCAAAGTTCTATTCTTTCTTTCTGCAACACCATTCTGCTGTGGAGTTCTTGCAATACTGAACTCCCTCTTGATTCCTTTCTTAGCACAAAACTCATCCATAAGCTTATTCTCAAATTCAGTCCCATTCTAATACCTCTTACTTTGAGTCTCAGTTGATTTTCAAGGGCTATTATAAGATCGTGAATAGCATCAAAGGTGTCATCTTTAAATCCCAAGAAAAATACCCAACTAAATCTACTGCAATCATCTGTCATAACCAGACAGTATTTCTTCTTGTTTAGACTAGCAACAGAAATAGATCCAAACAAATCCATGTGCATCAACTCCAAAGGTTCTCTAATAGTTCTTTCCTCAAGCTTCTTGCATGAAGCTTTGTGTTGTTTACTCTTCTTGCACACCAGACATGAGTGATCATTCTTGTAAGTCTTGGAAGGTAAACCTCTAACTAAATTTCCTTTAACTAGCTTGTTGATATTCTTGAAATTCACATGGCCTAATCTTCTATGCCACTGATGTGCTTCTTCAAGTGTTGCCTTTGCTACTAAACATGTTGCTCTACCAGAAGAATGGAGACTCTTCATATCCAGACTGTACAGATCATTGGTTCTTGGTACTCTCAGTATTACCAAGTTATCATCAACAAGCTTGAACTCAGGGGAAAGAATGAGACATTTTGTGTCAGTGAATAACACAGGGTGCTTCTTATCACATATCTGAGAGACTAAAAAAAGGTTGAACATGAGCTCCTTCACATATCTAACATTCTCAAAGTCTAAGCTCCCTGCCTTAATAGTTCCTTTACCTGTAATTCTTCCTCCACTTGCATCATTTCCAAATGCAACTCTTCCTCGACAATAGGATCTAAAATCTGATAGAATCTCTTTGTCTCCTGTCATGCTTCCAGAGCAACCAATATCCACAATTAAATGATCTTTAAGCTCCTCTTCTGGGTTGCCCTGCACAAAGATAAAAGAGTTAGTTAATTTTAGGAACCCAAGCCATTACTGACTTGTGTTCCCCTTGTAGAGTTACAAACTTAAATTCTTTAAGTATGTAATTTCCACTGTCTTTAAGCACATGATCAATTATCTTTGGTTGTTCCAAAACTTGTGTTGGTTTTTCAATAAAAATCTCTTTTTCATCCAAGTTTTCTTTATTATTTTCAACAAAAATCTCTGTTTCACTCTCACTTGCTGACAGTACTGTTTGTTCCCCATCAGTACTTTCCTTCTTAACCCAACATTTTTTAACTTTTGGTGTAGAGTTATTTGATCTAGATACTCTTTTTGAGGTGTAGCGCCTTCTAGATTGATAATAATTAGATCTCCAAGGGCTTTCATTCCAAAAAGTGCTAGCAGTACCTTGATTGGATGAACATCTAGCAGTACCTTGAGAAGGTACTGGTGATTTTGAAAAAGACCTTCTCTGGTGTGGGTACCTATGGTCTTGTAAGAAGTTGCTATGGTTAACCCTATGTGAGTGATTCCAGACAGGTTTATTCTCCCTAGGCTTTTGGTTGACAATTTTGGTCTTCGGGAATTTACTTAAGTAATCTGAGTGAAAGTCACAGTCCTTAATCAAATGATCAGGACTATAACAACCAAAACATAATTTTTGACCCATACTCCCAAAAAATCTTCCCTTAGGTCTATGATTAAAATTGTCCTGTCTTTTTGGTGAATGATGAAAACTGTTTTGACCAAACTTATCCCAAAAAGGTTTAGCAGTATGTTGAAAAGGTTTTCTTAAAGGTATTGTTGAACGTCTAGCAGTACTTTGAGATGAAGGTACTGCTTGACTCTTAACACTATCATCTTTAGGTTTCTCAACTCTTTCTTTTTGGGGTTTCAGAACTAGATGGACCTGTATTAGATTGACCAGTAAGCTTTTTCCTAAACTCTAGATTATCTACTCCAAAACAAGACACATCTGTCCTAAGTGCTTGAAAACTGCCAGCGGGATGAGGGACTGCATGATAACCCTTGTCTTTCTTAAATTCAGGAGGTGTTTGACTAATTGATTCCTTATTACTAGATGTATCTACATAGTAAATGAGTTCACCATCACTAGTTGTTATATCCTCATAATCACATTCATCCTGATCACTAGGTGGGTTTACTTCTGTGCTACTAATGTCCATGCCAAAACCTAATCCAATTTTAATGTATGCTCTTTTCTGTTTTTCAACAAAACTCACATGTGAAAGACCAGATTTTCCCCAAGCAGCAAACTTTTCTAGCAATTCATCCCTTTTCTTAGTCATTTTTTCTAATTCAGAGACCTTACATCCTAACTTCCATTCACTTAATTTTAACTGATAATCCTGTTGTTCATACTTTTCAGCCCAAGCCATTTCATTATTTTCATGTGTTATTATTTTGGCTTCCATTGACTCTAAAGTAATTTGATAGCCAGCTACCTCAGACCTAGCCCTTCTACAGTTATCTCTTTCATTTACATAATCAGTAAGCACCTTTTGATAAAAATCATGACACTTAGAGCATACCTCAGAGATAGGGGGTGAACTTGGTGAAGTGGCTACCATAGCAAGCAGAACAGGTTCATCTTCACTCTCCATGCTCCAATCAAAGCTTCCAATACCATCTCTGGATTCCAAAGCAGCAAATCCAGGTTCCTCATCAAAAGTTGTGCTCCAATCAAACTCTTCCACTGATTCTTCCACTGCTACCATACAATAGGTTACTGGTTCATCATCAAACTTAGCACTCTAGTCAACCTCTGATAGATTCTCTTGAGCAACAAAAGCTTTTGTTTCAGTAATAGGAATTTCCTTTAGTTCAAGCTTAGGTTTCTCAGTCATCCTGTTTGCCTGATATTTAGCAAACTTGCATTCCCTTGCAAAGTGTCCAGTCTTTTGACAGTTAAAGCATTCAATCTTGGATTTGTCAAAAGTGATACCCTGTTTGGGTTTGAAGTCGATGCCTCTTCCTGTTTTATTCATGAACTTCTTGATCCTTGCAGTGATCATAGCAACTTGCCACCTTATATCAATTTCTTCAAGAGCATCTTCTTCAATTTGTGACAAATCTTCTTCATAAGTAACAGGTAAAGTAGCTTGCTGAGCGAAGAATGAGCATACAACTTCATAAGAATGGATGGTGTTTGTTGGTGATGATGTGGAGTTGGTCATGGTTGTGATAGAATGAGCAGGATATGCAGTACTTTAAGCAACAGTACTTTGAGTAGGGTAAGCAGTACTTTTAGTGGAAGTACTGCCTCTCTTTTCAGATGACACAAAAGCTATACTGTGAGACTTTAAACTTGTTTGGCCATTCATTTCATGCTCATACATCTTCAGATGGTTGTAGAGATCATCAAAGTCCATAGTGTCCAAACTAGGTTGTCCTCTGATCATAGTAGCAATCACATGCCATGTAGATGGCAAACTCCTTAAGAACTTCAGATTTGCATCTTCAACAGATACCTCTGCCTTGTATAACTCTAGCATGCTAAGGAGATTTTGGAATCTATCATAGGCAGCATCAAGACCTTCTCTTTCACCAACAGTGAAAGTTTCAAACTGTTCCTTCAACAGATTTTTGTGCATCTTCTTGGAGGCATCATTACCTCCAAACCTTGTCTTGAGAGCAGCCCATAGTTGTTTTACATCCTTAGCATCATGAAAGTTGAGTAGGTGACCATCAGGAATAGCAGAAAATAGTATGTTGAGAGCCTTCTCTTGATTTCTTATTCTAGCAGCTGGCAAAACGGCCTTAGGTGGTTTAGGTTGTCCAGGAATTTCTATAGGATCTGCAATAACTTCATTACCATTGATAATTACATTCCACAGTGCATGGTCTCTAATAGCAATGTACTGCTTCATCTTCATACTCCATAGATCATACTCTCCCTTCTTGATGATTGGTATTCTGAGTGAGGTGATGGATGGGGGTGGTGCAGCTTTAGTCGACATCTTTAGGGTTTGTAGTTAACTAAGTTTAAGGGTTTTTTCTTAATCAGAGTTTCCACACAAGCTCTGATACCACTTGTTGGATCGATGTACTCTAACCAAACTAACTTATATAGCTTGTAAGGGTTTAATAACCTAGGATAAATCCTAAGTCACTAACAATGAAACACTGAACTAACTCTATTAAGTATGCGGAATTTACTTAACAAAGCTAAGAAGAATTAACTTTAATTCAACAATTTTATTAATACTTAGAACCTGCTTGTTATACAGATTCTTTAACAACTCTAAAACTCTAATATCGTACTCTCTAAAAATGTATTCTCTAATGCAAATCTAGGGGTCCTTTTATAGGCTTAAGGATAACCCTAGTCGGTTTACAATTACAAACCTTGTACGACAAGTAATACTAAACTAATCTAAAAACATTCTAGAATTACATAATAAGCCTTAACGATTTTGCGTAACAGTCCTTTAACCATGCATTACTTTGATGAATGAGCAGTACTTTGACTTTCTTCTTTAGCAGTACTTTGACTTCAGTACTTTGACCCTTCAGCACTTTGACTTTCTATATCCCAACATCTTCCAACTGACGCATAAAACAAAGATGGTGAACATGTCTCGTACTACTTGGTCTTTTCTGGTGGTGACATTATTTTATTGTCATATGGTGACAATATTTTATTGTCAAGGAGCACATGGTTTATAAATTGTCAAGGTGCACATGGTTAATTATACGTGAGTATTTCTGCTGTTGCGCTTTTGGACTTGAGGGGAAGTAGAGGGTGACAAGTATTTTGGTTTTAGAAAACACACACACATGGGATATTAGTATACACACACATGAGATTGGTATTGATATGATTGGTAAAGTAGACATCATGTTCAGGGGAAGATTCTATGGAGGCTTTTACATGGTTTCTACCGGTTACTCTTTGAACTATTCTTCATGCTACTACTACTTGGTTTCAAATGCGATTATAGTCATCTTTATTAGTATTTTAGGAGGAACTATGTTCTTTATGGCTGGAACTACAACGTATTTGTGAGCATGGTGGTTAGTTATTCGACAAGTTCTTATGGTTATTTACATGCATCATTCGAGGGGAATATTTTTACTACTACTTGTTGGTATTTATACTCCTGGTTCAGATTTCTTTTGCCTTAATTTCATTTTTAGCAAGCTTTTTGGTGATCTTCATGGCGGGTATCTTGAGGCATTAGAAGGATGGATTAGTCGTATAATATTGGTTTGTAGTGGTTGGAATCAAAGTTGCTTCTACTTAGCGTCTCCTAGTGGATTATGACAAAAAGGAGAAGAAGGCATTACATAGAAGATTTTCAACTTGAAGATCCTTGGTGATATTGCATGTTTAAGGGGAAGTTCGCTTATCTTTCATGACATCCTAACTTCAGGGGAAGTGTAGGGAAGTTCGCTTATCTTTCATGACATCTTAACTTCAGGGGAAGTTCATGCTTATTTGGTTTTGTCATTATCAACTAGGGGAAGATTGTTAGGAATTATATTTGAGTTAATTATGACAAAATATGAAAGATGAAGAAGTTATGAAGACAAAGAAAGACAAGGGACTTACTTGTTAAAGAAGACTTTATTATTTAGTCCCTAGTAGTATTTTGTAACCCTAGACTCTCTAGTATATAAAGAGAGGCAGGGAATTAGGTTTTAGTGTGTCAAGATATGAACACCAAAAGTGTGTGTGTGTGTACAGGCGTTTAGGGGACGCCGAGGGTAATGGTTAGTAGTTAGTTCCTAGGTGTATGTTCATGTAAACGCCTAGGTTAGTATTTAGTATGTTAGTATCTAGTAGTTAGTTGATTAGTATTATAGTGATTAGTAGTTTAGAGATGATGACGAAGAACCTTAAATAACATTGATGTTTTTATTATTCCCCTGTGCATTCATGTTATCTATCATTGTTATTGTTATCCCTAAAGAGCTTATAAACGATCTTCACAATCTTGTTTCTTTGACTGACAAGACACAAGTTTATCTCCGAGAAACTGAGCACCACCAGATGTACTTTTGCGTGTGTCTAAACACGTTGCATGATCAACATCTGAAAAAGTTATTAGTGCAAAACTAGAATACTTCGGATACCAGATTCCCAAGTGAATGGTTCCCTTTACGTAGCGAAGGATTCTTCTGATAATGGGAGCAAAGATATACAAAAAATACAATGTCAGGTCTGCTGGCTGTTAAATACATGAGAGACCAAATAATAATTCAGTATTTTGTAGGGTCAATCACTTTCCCATGTAAATCAGCATCCAACTTTGGTGAGGTTGTAGACATAGGTGTGTTATAAGTATCACAACTGGTCATTCCATGTTTCTTTAAAATTTCAAGAGAATATTTGGACTGATTTAAAAATATGCCACGGGGAGATTAATGAACCTGAAGTCCTAAGAAGAACTTTAGTTCACCCATCATGGACATTTCAAAATTTTGTTTCATTAATTTTGCAAAAGCGTTTGAGTACTTTTTATGTGTTGAACCAAAAATGATATCATCAACATAAATTTGAACAATTAAAATATCGTCCCCGTGATGTTGAATGAGAAATGTTAGATCAACAGTTCCTTTAGTAAACTGATTAGCGAGAAGAAATTTAGACAGTTTGTTGTACCAGGACCTTGGGGCTTGTTTAATACCATAAAGAGCCATTTTGAGCTTGTAAACGTAGTTAGGATGTTCTGAATCAACGAACCCTTCTGGTTGACCCACATAAACTTCTTCACGGAGTTAACCATTCAGAAACGCCATTTTCACATCCATTTGATAAACCGTGATATTCTTGTGTACAACATATGCCAGAAATATCGGTACAGCTTCAAGCCTAGCTACTGGTGCAAACGATTCTTCATAATCGATTCCTTCTTATTGAGAATATCCTTTAGCCATATGACGAAATTTTTTGCGAATAACATTGCCTTCAACATCCATTTTTTTTTCTATATCCATTTGAGTCCAATGACATAAATCCCATCTGGTCTTGGAACAAGTTCCCAGACTTCGAGACGTTTGAAATGATTCAACTCTTCTTGCATTGATTCAATCTAATTTTCATATGTCATAGCTTCTTTAATGTTTCGTTGTTCATCTTGACAAACGGTGAGTGCATTAAAACAAGTTTCAGCATATGTATGAAGTCATTGTCTTGTCATGACTAGGTTAGAAGGATCGCCAATCACATTTACTAAGGGATGATCTTTTGTCCATTTATGTGTTAAAGGGTGATGATTGAATGTTGTATGCATATTAGACGGATCCAAATTGCATAAAGATGACTCTCCAATGTCTGGAATAGATGGAGCCATTGCAAATGGATTGAAGAAATCATTTTCGTCATAATCTTCGGGTGCGAGTACTTCTTGAGTTTTTGTTTCATCTGGTGTGTCAGTGTTGGAGTCAATGTGTTCTTCTGTTGATTGAGAATCATTCAGTGGTGCATCTTGTGCAATAGTTGTTGTTGTTAGAGCAGGTGTATCGGGTATTTGATTATTATCAGAGTGAGCAGCGGAAATAGTCGATACATCTGGAGAACTACTTTCGGGAATCTCATCAAACAGAGGAGCAAACAAAGTTTCCAATTGTTGACGAGTGAAATCCATGGGTGGAACAGCTGCTGAAGAGGGAAAGTTTAGACGGTTGGATGCGGGTCCTAAGCTGTTTTGTTCAGAAGCCATATCTGTAAGCTCATCAAAGTTGACATGAACGGAGGGCTTTCATCAAGAGGTCTACATAGCTGATAAAGGCGACGAGTGAGACTATTATTAGTTTATGGGCTATGTGGACGAGATTGTTGTTGTTGATAACGTGTTCTACGTGGTGACTTACTAAGAGTTAGTTGTCTTCTTGTGTAACTGAGGTTGTGACTGTGTGGTCTACTTTGTTTTTGAGTTCTTCATGAGCGTGGACTTCTAATACTGCTTTTACTAAAGAAGTTAGGTAAACGTTACCGAGGTAGATAAGGTCTGTAACCTCTCAGTAGAAATACGTTAAACCTAGGCAGATTATACGTATGTTGTAAGTTAGTAGTGGG
>BPTQ01000006.1:319089661-319134190 GCA_019973895.1 Chrysanthemum seticuspe
TCAACACCCTGTTGTTGATTCTTAACATTCCTGCCAAAATTCTTTTAGTTAAAAGGTTGAAACGGAAATGACCAAGTAGTCGGAGACAACAATATCTACAAGAAAAAAATAATAATATTACCTAACTTTTAACCACACTGTTATAACTGACCTCCTGTAATGCAATGCTTGTTCGACGTGTTTTCTAACAGAGTAACTGAGACTTGTGGATGTATAATAACTCCTGCATACATTAAACCAATAGTACAAACTTCAAATTAGAAATGAACATTTTACCACTTTGAATATAACAAAGTGAAAATGCAATGAAACTTTCCTTACCTTGGATTAGGATTTTCCTTAGAACACTTTTTGCCCGTATTTTGTCCACCTATAACCATCGTCGAGTATATCAATATCATTTTTTGTTTGAATGACAACCCTTGGTTCTCTCATTGCCTGCGTTCTTCCAATCATCGATATCCCTTCATTTTCCAACGTCGTCTTACAAAATAGTGTCATAGCATTAGCAAATCGTTAGAGTAATTAAAAGACTGTTGATAATACAAAACAAAAGATTACCATCTTGTAGCCTGAGACTCATCTTCATTAGCATCAAGATCCTCACCATCATACCTACTCCTACTCCTGTCAAACGCGTCATCTCCAATAGGAATCTGCTAATTTTCAGGTGTGGCAACTGAATTATACGACTCGAATCCTTTAGATCCATAAGACCGTTCATGGTAGTCATTAACTTCATGGTTACTCAATATTTCACTACTCAGTTGTAAATATTTGTCACCCAAACAGTATTAGTATTAGTACGGAATCAAAAACCTTAAACTATAAACTCCAAACCGAATTAGCTAAATTCAGTTTCAAGCCTAACACAACGCATAAGGAAATAAATTTGTTTTTTTAAGTGCTTTACCTTAGCTTCTAAACTTAGTAAAACACATTTTTACACAACCTCGAAAACATGTTTTTAAGGTAAACACGCATTAAAAAAATAACCTCAAAAACAGTTATGTTGGGATATGAAAGTGCTGAAGATATCAAAGTGCTGAAGATATGAAAGTACTGTAAGTTGAAAAGAACTGGAAGAAGTCAAATAGTCAAAGTACTGCTAAATGACAGAGTCAAAGTACTGCATGAAGAAGTCAAAGTACTGCTAGAACAAACAAACTGTTATATTCGTTTATGGAAAGTATTGTAGATTACTTGTCGTACAAGGTTATCAATTGTAAACCGACTAGGATATCCTTGAGCCTATAAAAGGACTCCTAGATTGGCATTAGAGGTACGATTTCAGAAAAAGAGTTTTAGAGTTTACGAATTAGAGTTTAGAGAAAAGTTCGATTATCTTAGAGTTGTATTAGAGTATCTGCATAATAAGCAGATTTAGAGTTTGTTAATAAAGTTTTTCTTCTTAGCTTTGTTAAGTAAATTCCGCGTACTTAATAAAGATTGCTTAGTGTTTCTTTGTTAATAACTTAGGATTTATCTGAGGTTATTAAACCTTAACAAGCTAGTTAAGTTAGTTTGATTAAAGTATATCGATCCAACAAGTGGTATCAGAGCTTGTGTGGAAACTCTGACTAGGAAGAAACCCTACAATTTTCAAGATGTCGACTGAAGCTGTTCCACAACCCTCAATCACCTCACTCAGAATTCCAATTATCAAGAAGGGAGAATATGATCTCTGGTGCATGAAGATGAGGCAGTATATTGCCATTACAGACCATGCTCTGTGGAATGTAATTGTGAATGGGAATGAAGTTCCTCAAGAACCCATTCAAGTTGCTGGACAACCTCTAGCACCAAAGGCAGTTTTACCAGCAGCAACCCTAAGGAATCAAGAGAAGGCTCTTAACATTCTCTTGTCTGCCATTCCAGATGGTCATCTTCTCAAATTTCATGATGCTAAAGATGCTAAGCAGCTCTGGGCTGCTCTCAAGACCAGATTTGGAGGGAATGAAGCTTCTAAGAAGATGCACAGAAACTTGCTGAAACAACAGTTTGAAACTTTCAAAGTTGGAGAAAGAGAGAGTCTTGATGCTGCATATGATAGGTTCCAGAATCTTCTCAACATGTTGGAATTATACAAGGCAGAAGTATCAGTTGAGGATGCTAATTTGAAGTTTCTAAGGAGTTTGCCATCTACATGGCATGTGATTGCTACTATGATCAGAGGACAACAGGGGTTGGATGTTATGGACTTTGATGATCTTTATCATCAACTAAAGGTGTATGAACATGAGATGAGTGGTCAACCAAATTCCAAATCTCACAGTATTGCTTTTCTATCATCTGAAAAGAAGAGCAGTACTTCCAAAAGTACTGCTTCTCCTCAAAGTACTGTTTCTCAAAGTACTGCTGTTTACAATCCCCCATCATATACTCAGCAGACCCCACCATCTACTACTTTGAACTCAGATGAAGTTGTGTGCTCCTTCTTTGCACAACAAGCAAGCTTACCTGTCACTTATGAAGAAGATCTAGCACAGATTGAAGAAGATGCACTTGAAGAAATTGATATCAGGTGGCAAGTTGCTATGATTACTGCAAGGATCAAAAAGTACATGAAGAAGACAGGAAAAGCTATTGATTTCAAACCAAAACAAGGAATAACTTTTGACAAATCTCAAATTGAATGCTTCAATTGTCAAAAGACTGGTCACTTTGCAAGGGAGTGCAGGTTTGCTAAGTATCAAGCAAATAGAACATCTGAGAAGCCTAAACTTGAGCTCAAGGAAATTCCAATAACTGAAACAAAAGCTTTGGTTGCTCAAGAAAAGTTATCAGAAGTGGACTGGAGTGAAGAGTTCGATGATGAACCAGTGACTTACTGTATGATAGCAGTGGAAGATGCAGTTAAAGACACAGTGGAAGCATTGGACTGGAGCACTGCTTTTGATGAAGAATCTGAACATGCTGTTTTGGAATCTGATGATGGCTTTGGAGGATTTGATTGGAGCAAAGAAAGTGAAGATGATCCTGTTCTTCTTGCTATGGTGGCTACTTCACCAACTCAGTCTCCTATCTCTGAGGTATGCTCAAACTGTTATGAGTTCTATCAAAAATTGCTTAACAGTTATGTGATTGAAAGAGATAATTGTATTAGGGCTAGGTCTGAGGTAGCAGGTTACCAAATCACTTTAGAGTCTGTAGAAGCTAAAATCATAACACACGAAAATAATGAAATGGCTTGGGCAGAAAAATATGAACAACAGGATTACCAGTTAAAACTTAGTGAATGGAAACTAAACTGTAAAATTGCTGAAATTGAGAAATTAACTAAGGAAAGAGATGATTTGATAGCTAAGTTTGTTGCTTGGAAAGAGTCTGGCTTGTCCCATGTTACTTATGTTGAGAAACAGAGAAGGGCTTACATTAGAACAGGCTTAGGATTTGGAATGGACTTTAGTAGTGAAGATGAAAACCAACCTAGTAATCAGGATGATGGTGTTTTTGAGGACATAACCACTAGTGATGATGAGCTCATTAACTATGTAGATTCATCTAGTAATGAGGGCTCAGTAAGTGAACCACCTCCTGAATATAAGAAAGACAATGGTTATCATGCTGTCCCACATCCCATTAGTCATCAACCCATAAGGCCTGATGTTTCTCGTTATGGAGTAGACAGTCTAGAATTTAGGAACAAGCTTGTTGCTCAATCTAGGTCTGAGAAACCTAAGGAAACTGTTGAAAACAATGTTCAAAATCAAGCAATACCTTTAAACCAAAGTACTACTCAACAAGCAGTACCTTCTGTGAAACCTTTTCAAAACAATACTGCTAAACCTTTATGGGATAATTTTGGTCAAAACAGATTTTATCAGTCCTCAAGAAGGCAAAATAATTTTGGGCATAGACATAAAAGAAATCACTTTGGACATATGGGTCAAAAACTGTGTTTTGTGTGTTATAGTCCTACTCACTTAATCAAAGATTGTGACAGACACTCAGAATATTTAAGCAAGTTTCCAAGGAATAAGTCTAATAATCAGAGACCTAGAGAGCACAAACCAGTTTGGACTAATTCAAATAGGGTTAATCACAGAAACTTCACATCAGATCATAGATACCCACATCAGAGAAGACCTTCAGTATCTCACAGTACTTTCCAAAGTACTGCTCAGAGACAAGGTACTGATAACACTGCTTGGAATAGGAATCCTAGGAGATCTCACTATCAACCTAGAATGTATCACAATTCATATAGGGGATCTAGATCACAGGAACCACCTGTTAAAAGTGAATGGGTAAAAAGGGGAAGTACTGGTAAGGGATATCCAGTACGATCAACAAAAAGTGAATCAGATGTTTGTGTGACACAAGTAAATGCTAATAAACTGGTGAAAGAGATTTATGTTGAAAAACCATAAAGTTTTGAACATCCACATGCTAAAACTCAAAAGATAATTTTGGATCACCATTTGAAAGATAGTGGGAATTACATACTCAAGGAATTTGAGTTTGTAACTCCACAAGGGGAACACAAGTCAGTAATGGCTTGGGTTCCTAAGAGTTTCTAACTCTTTTCTTTGTGTGCAGGGCAACCCGGAAGAGGAGCTTAAAGATCATCTTATTGTGGATAGTGGTTGCTCTGGAAGTATGACAGGCGATAAAGAGATCCTGTCTGATTTTAGAAATATTAGTGGAGGAAAAGTTGCATTTGGGAATGATCCCAATGGAGGAAGGATTACAGGGAAAGGAACAATTAAAGCTGGGAGAATCGATTTTGAGAATGTCAGATATGTGAAGGAGCTTAAGTTCAACTTGTTGTCAGTCTCTCAAATCTGTGATAAAAAGCATCCTGTGTTATTCACTAACACAGAATGTCTTATTCTTTCATCTGACTTCAAACCTGTTGATGATGACTTGGTAGTACTTAGAGTACCAAGGACAAATGATGTGTATAGTTTAGACATGAGAATTCCTATGGTAGAGCCACATGTTTGGTGGCTAAAGCAACATCAGAAGAGGCACATCAATGGCATAGAAGATTGGGCCATGTGAATTTCAAGAACATCAACAAACTGGTCAAAGGAAATTTAGTTAGAGGTTTACCTTCAAAGACTTACAAGTATGATCAATCATGTTTGGCATGCAAGAAGGGTAAACAGCACAAAGCTTCCTGCAAGAAGCTTGAGGATAGGAATATTAGGGAACCATTGGAGCTATTACACATGGATTTATTTGGACCTGTCTCTGTGGCAAGTTTAAATAAGAAGAAGTACTGTTTGGTTGTTACTGATGATTGTAGTAGATTCAGTTGGGTTTTCTTTTTGGGCTTTAAGGATGATACCTTTGATGCTATTCAAACTCTTATAATAGCACTTGAAAACCAATTAAGACTCAAGGTTAGAGGTATTAGATGTGACAATGGCACTGAATTCAAGAACAAGCCTATGGATGACTTTTGTGCAAATAAAGGCATAAAAAGGGAGTTTAGTATTGCTAGAACACCACAGCAAAATGGTGTTGCAGAGAGGAAGAATAGGACCTTGATTGAAGCTGCAAGGACTATGTTAGCCGATTCCCATCTCCCTATTCAATTTTGGGCAGAAGCTGTAAGTACTGCATGTTATGTACTGAACAGGGTTTCTGTCACCAAACCACAGATGAAGACACCCTATGAATTGCTGATGGGCAATAAACCCAACATTCGTTTTATGAAGCCTTTTGGATGTCCTCTTACTATTTTGAACACCATTGATAATCTGGGGAAGTTTGATGGCAAGTCTGAAGAAGGTTATTTATTGGGGTATTGCACTAACAGTAAAGGATTTAGAGTATACAACAGAGTTACTAAGAAGATTCAAGATTGTCTTCATGTTGAGTTCTTAGAAGATCAAGACAATGAGAAAGGAAAAGGTCCTGATTGGATGTTTGATCTTGAGATCTTATCTCCTTCCATGAATTATGTACCTGTTAGAGAAGAAAATCAACCTTTGCACACTGAAGAAGATATTCAATATGTTGTTCATGATGTTCAAATTAGACCTGATGCTGTTCCTGCTAAAGATCCTGCAAGTCCAAAACAAAGTACTGATGTTCCTAAGCAAAGTACTGATTCTCTAAAACACAGTACTGTTGCACCACAATCCTCATTATCTGCTGAGGATCAATCTATTCAAGAGGAACTCAATCAGATGCTTCTTCAAGATGTATTAGCACATTCTTACACTGATGAACAAAGGAGAGCTTATGAAGAGGCAAAGAAGAAGAACAAGACTGCAAAGTTCTCTTACAGTACTTTGGACAGTACTTTCAACCAAAGTACTGCTGCACATCTTGACAGTACTTTAGATGATTTGGATGATCCTACCATGCCTGGGTTAGAAGACACTGATGATGAACTTGAAGATGAAGGTATTTTCACAGATTCCAATGCAGGTGCTGATTATACTAACTTGGATGCTACATATGAAGTTCCGCAGTCACCAATCTTACGAATTCATAAGACTCATCCAGCTGATCAAATCATTGGTCCTTCTACATCTGGAGTTATGACAAGACACAAAGCTAAGGGTTTCACAAAACCTCACAATGCTTTACTTAGCTTTGTGTATAAACAAAACAGGCTAAATCATAAGGACCATCAAACCTGCTTATTCACCTGTTTCATCTCTCAAGAGGAACCCAAGAATATTGCTCAAGCTTTGACTAAAGAAAGCTGGGTTGAAGCTATGCAGGAAGAACTTCTTCAATTTAAACTACAAGAGGTTTGGGTTTTATGTGATCTTCCAGATGGGAAGAGAGTTATTGGAACCAGATGGGTTTTTAGAGTCAAAAGAGATGAAAGAGGCAATGTTATCAAAAACAAGGAAAGATTAGTTGCTCAAGGTTATAGACAGGAGGAAGGAGTAGATTATGATGAAGTATTTGCTCCTGTGGCAAGGATTGAAGCAATTAGAATCTTTCTTGCTTTTGCTTCTTATATGGGTTTTCAAGTCTACCAGATGGATGTCAAGAGTGCCTTTCTTTATGGTACTATTACAGAAGAGGTGTATGTGAAACAACCTCCAGGTTTTGAAGATCCTAAACATCCAAACAAAGTCTATAAGGTGGTTAAGGCTCTTTATGGCCTTCATCAGGCTCCTAGAGCTTGGTATGAGAGGCTTTCTACATTCTTATTACAACATGGATACAGGAGAGGAGCTATAGACAAAACTTTGTTTATCAAGAGAGATAAGAGAGATATCATGTTAGTCCAAATTTATGTGGATGATATTATCTTTGGGGCTACCAAACAGTCCATGGTTAAGGAGTTTGAGCAGCTGATGCAGAAGGAATTTCAAATGAGTTCAATGGGAGAGTTAACATTCTTTTTAGGACTTCAGGTTAAGCAGTCCAAGGAAGGAATTTTTATTAGCCAGGACAAGTATGTTACAGATATACTTAAGAAGTTTAATTTTGATGATATGAAGGCTGTTACTACACCGATTAAATCTATCAATTCATTGGGAAAAGATGAAGATGGTCAGCCTGTTGAAGTCAAGTTATACAGATCTATGATTGGCTCTCTTATGTATCTTACTGCATCAAGGCCTGATATCATGTTTGCAGTTTGTTTATGTGCCAGATATCAAGTTTCACCAAAGATCTCTCACCTGAATGCTGTCAAGAGAATATTCTGTTATTTGAAACAACAACCTAAGTTGGGGTTGTGGTATCCTAAAGAGTCACCTTTTCACTTAGAAGCTTTTTCAGATAGTGACTATGCAGGTGATAATTATGATAGAAGATCCACAACTGGTGGATGCCAATATCTTGGAAGAAGGTTAGTCTCCTGGCAATGCAAAAAGCAGACAATTGCAGCAACATCATCTACTGAAGCTGAATACGTAGCTGCTGCAAGTTGTTGTGGTCAAGTTTTGTGGATGCAGAATCAACTCTTGGATTATGGGTTCAATTTTAAGAATACTCCTATCAATATTGATAATGAGAGTACTATTTGTATTGTGAAGAATCTTGTGTATCATTCCAAGACAAAGCATATTCAGATTAGGCATCACTTTATCAGAGACTGCTATGAGCATAGGCTTATTAATGTGGTTAAAGTTCACACAGATGACAATGTAGCTGATTTACTCACTAAAGGTTTTGATGTGTCACGATTCAATCACTTGGTCGTGAGCATTGGAATGATTAACTACTAAGCTATGTTTAAGGGGAGGACTATAAGGTGTTAGGTATAGTCCTGTGTATTGCTTGAGGGGAGGATGTTTTTGTATTACTTAGTTTATATGAAGGTTTTTGGCAAAGTACTTTATTTCCTGAAAGTACTGCTTGGGAAAGTACTGCTTGGGAAAGTACTGCTTATGTGGAAAGTACTGTTTGTCAGTACTGTTCCAACGGTAATATTGAAGGGTAATTGGTAGTAACGGTAACTTTGTTATTTAGGCTGTGATTTTTCAAATCTCACCTATAAATAACTTCTTTCCGATTTTCCCTCTCATATTATTACTTCACATCTTTTCCATACTTATCTTCATATTGCCATCTCTTTATTATTCGACACAATCTTTCTATTGTGATCACTCTTTCAACAATGGTGAATCGTTTAACTGTTTCGAAGCACAATATGGTGGCTAATTTGGATAAGACTGAGGCGAATTTGGCTTTCTATGATATTATTGATTATCTAGTTGGGTCGCCTATTAGTTATGCTGTTTTAGTTGAGCCGGATGTTATTGAACCATGGATTCAAGAATTTTGGGCTAATGCTAGAGAGAATATGGAGGAGGATGAATATTATATTAGATCTTCAGTTGCTGGAAAGACTATTAAGATTACAGAAGCCTCCATTCGTGATGATTTAGTATTTGATGATGAAGATGGGGCTATTAGATTTGACAAGCAACTGATTTGGGATACTTTTCGTAATTTGGGTTATGAAGGTTCTTTGACTGAACAAACTTTTAAGAAGGCCTTATTCTGTCCTCAATGGAAGTTTTTGATACATGTTTTGCTCCATTGCATAAGTTCTAAAAGCACTTCTTGGGAGCAATTTGGGTCGAATATTGCATCTGTTGTAGTTGGCTTATCTACGGACAGAGTATTTAACTTTTCACGGCTTATTTTGGATGGAATGCTCTCTCATATATCATCTGGGGCTACTTGGTTGATGTATCCAAGGTTTATACAGGTTTTCTTGAACAAGCAATTGGCTGATGTTACTAAACCTACTGCTTTACTACCTGTCATTGTGCAACAAGCCAAAATATATACTTTCATGGCTAAGAGAAGTAACTTGTTCAGAGGTGGCGATATTCCTTTAACAACATCCATGATGGAAATTGTACAAGCTATTCGTGATGCAGCTGGAGAGGATGAAGAAACTGAAGGTACTGATACTGATCATGGTACTGCTTCACAAAGTACTGCATCTGCAAGTACTGCTTCTCGTGAAGGTACTGTCTCGTTACAAGAAGGGCATTCACAACCTCAAAATGATACTCATTCTATACCTCGTGAAGGATTGACGTTAGATAACTATGCTTTGACAAGGGAGCTAGCTAGATTAAACAAGACTGTTGAACGTCAAACTAAAACTATTCGGAAGTTGAAGCGTAACTACTTCTGGTTGAGAAATTTTGTTAAACCCTATATTCAAGGTTTCAACTTATGGGTTAAGGAGGAGAATAAACGTCGCAAGGCTATTCGAAAGGAATTAAAAAGAAAGAAGGTTCCTCAACCATCTTCTGTCAACTTGGGGAGGAATTCAGAAAAGGAAAAATTGAAAGAAGATGTTATGAAGAAGAAAGAGTCTGAAGAAACTATTACAAAGAAGAAAGATCCTGTAAGTATTAGTTCAGATTCTGAGGAACAAGAAGAAGAAGTACAAGTTCAAAGTACTGGTGATCAAGGTACTGAACATCAAAGTACTGATTTTCACCATACATCAAGAGAAGAAGTAATAACACCAATAACTCCAAGGGTATTAAATTTTGATGAAGAAGCTGGTCCTTCTACATTTGTTAGAGAAGAAGAGGAGGAAGCTACTTACATACCTATTCATTCAGCTAGTGATGATGAATTAATTGCTACATTATTTGATTTATCACAACCAAGAGGAGGAGTTACTATTAGAGAAGCACAAGAAGAAGAACAACCAAGAACTGATCAACCTACAATCGATCCAAAAGACAAGGGAAAAAGTTTTCTGGTTGAAGTTAAGAAAAAGAAGCTCACTTTGGCAGAACTTAGAGCAATTGAAGTGGCTAGGAATGAAGCTGCTGCTAGAAAAGTTCAAGAAGAATTAGATGCTAAAGATAGAGAAGAACAGCAAGCTCAAGAAGCTAAAGACAGAGAAACAGCTCAGAAAATGCAAGAAGACTTAGATGCTGAAACAACTGAACCTTTACAGTCTCCAACACCTGTTAGATTCATGACAAGAAGACCTAATTTAGCTAAAGAAAGAAATGCAATGATGGCATATCTAAAAGGCAGAGGATTTAAAGTATTGCAAAAGCTAAATTATGTGGATATGAAAAGATTATATGATGCTGAGAGAGAGGCTTATAAGAAAGATGTTGCAGGCATTAAAGACTTTAGAGAAGAAGCTCATTGGACTGAAGCTGAAAGGAAGAAAAGCTTAAAGAGAAAAAGAAAAACTGATGTTACAGATGTTAAATTTTCAAAGAAAGAGAAGGTTGAATTAAGATCTGAGACTAGTGATGAATTGAAGAATTATCTCAGAGTGGTAGATTTTGATTATACCAAGGAAGATGATGATTTAAAGATGAACAGATCAAAGATCAGTGATTTTAAAGTTGTGAAAACCAAGAATGAAGAGTACATGGTTTTTCATAAGGAAGATAAAAGTTTTAAGGTTTTCAAAAGGTTATGGGATTTGTTGCATGTTATTGATAGAGTAGATCTATTCTACTTATATCAAGTTATGAAGGCTTATTTTGAAGACCATCCATTAGAAGGTATTGGATTGGTTTTACATGGGGATCTCGTAACTATGTGGGAAACTGATGAAGAAAGCACTGATGATATTTGGAAGGATCAAGAAAACTGGGAAATAGTTTGCTGGAGATTCTTTGAAGAATCTGGAGTTCATGTCTTGGAGCTAGAAAATGGAACAATGATTCATATGTTTGCAGAAAGAAGATATCCTCTTACAGTTGAGCTCATGAGAAGGATGCTTGAGCATGGATTGGAGGTAGAAGAGGATAATGAAATTGCTTGCATGGTGATCAAACTGTTTATAGACTGGACTACCATTGCTGAGAATGATTTATAACTGGTATGATTGTTGAATAAATACTTTTTGATATATCAGTACTTTTATTCAAAGTACTGCTAGTCAGACAGTACTTTCATCAAAGTACTGTTTGCTGAATTAAACCAGTTAAAAACTTTTAAAAGAAACCTTTTTGCTAAGTAATAAATATTTTTGAAATAAAGGTTGAATAAATGGTTTTTGTGATGATAACATCAATAGGTTATCAATCCACCATGGTTACAAAAGGATTGACTAATCCATGAGCAAACGGCTCTGGTAAAGATATATCAAATCCGTTTTTAGTTGTCAACTTGCTAATAAGTTGAATGGTCATCAACTCACCATATCAGTAATGTGAAGAGTTGGCTAGCCCACAAGAAATGGCTTGTGGTAAAGGCAGTGGAAAAACCATTATTGGTAATTAGTTCACCATTAGATAAAAGAACTAACTAGTCCAGAAGGGTACAGCTTTTGGTAAAGACAAAACAAATCTGTTGATAGCTGGTGATTTGCTAAAAATCATATGGTTATCAATGTACCATGGTCTTACACACCAAAACATTTGGCTACTCCAAAGATAATGGCTTTGGTAAAGAGTTCTAAATCCATTGAATTTTCAATGATTCACTTTGATGTGATGAGAATAGTATGCAACTTAAACTGAATTACTGTACACATTGTCATATGTTGCTGTGTTGCTGAAAAGATGGAGATTGCTGGATGCTGCTGTAAAAGAAAACAATTCTAAAGAGATACTTTGACAAAGCACAGATTCTACAGAGATATAATCTAAAGACTGAAGAACAATCCATTTTTAAGATGAAGCTGTTAAAGATATATTCACAAAAGAACTTGAAGTCAAGCAAGTAGAATTCAAGTTAGGGGAGGATTGTTGGGATATGAAAGTGCTGAAGATATCAAAGTGCTGAAGATATGAAAGTACTGTAAGTTGAAAAGAACTGGAAGAAGTCAAATAGTCAAAGTACTGCTAAATGACAGAGTCAAAGTACTGCATGAAGAAGTCAAAGTACTGCTAGAACAAACAAACTGTTATATTCGTTTATGGAAAGTATTGTAGATTACTTGTCGTACAAGGTTATCAATTGTAAACCGACTAGGATATCCTTGAGCCTATAAAAGGACTCCTAGATTGGCATTAGAGGTACGATTTCAGAAAAAGAGTTTTAGAGTTTAGAGAAAAGTTCGATTATCTTAGAGTTGTATTAGAGTATCTGCATAATAAGCAGATTTAGAGTTTGTTAATAAAGTTTTTCTTCTTAGCTTTGTTAAGTAAATTCCGCGTACTTAATAAAGATTGCTCAGTGTTTCTTTGTTAATAACTTAGGATTTATCCGAGGTTATTAAACCTTAACAAGCTAGTTAAGTTAGTTTGATTAAAGTATATCGATCCAACAAGTTATTTTAACAGGAAATTTCATCAGCAAACCTACAGAAATGCAAATTTAACCTCAATGTGCATCGCCAAAATCTAAAAAAAAAACACTTTATTACTAACACACTAAACCAAACAAAAACCCACAAGCACAAAACCTTGACTCACTCAAATCTCAGCATAACATAACAAAACATAATTTATGCATTGAAAATCCTAACTAATACAAAGTAAAACAAACAAAGCCAAGCCCTATCATCACTGTGCCACGCATCTCCCTAACACGTTAAACCAAACAAAACAACTATTCACTCAAATATCGCCATAAACATCATCACAAAACATTATTTTACATCAACACATCCCTACCTTACACAAAATGCATCAAATTAATACTTTTTGAACCTAACTTTCATCAGCAATACATAAATAACAGGTTTTTAACATCAAAAACCCCTACCTTATACATAAGGGTAAATCAAAACCCGAAACAGCCCTAATTTACACGTAAACCCTAACAAATCACACTCTATTGCATCAAAACCACATCATTAACTAATCCAATCAAACCAAACCCTAATTAAACCCAAAACCACAAACCTCATCTTCATCATCATTCACCGGCTCATCTCCATCACCACCACCATTCTCATCATCCGAATCAACAGGCTTCGCAACGGCTTCAAGCTCCTCCTCGTCTTCCTCCTCAACGACATCATGCATCTGCTCTTCCTCCTCTTTTGTTGACGAGTATTCGTCTTCTGGTTTTGATTTACGCGCCATGTCGAATTGGTCAATTGAATTAGGGTTAGGGTTAGGGTTTTGAATTTAATTTGGGGAAAATGAAAAGTGTGAAGAGAGAAGAGTGGGGAGAGTGTTTTGTTTATATAAAAAGTGAAATTTTTGGGGGTAGGAAAGTTCCCGCTTTGTTGAATTGTTTCCCGCTTTCAATGGGGGGTTTTATTTGGGATCCTTGGCTTTAAGTGATCCCGAGTCGAGCTGTTTGTGAGCTACTGGAGATCGGTTTTGTAGACATTGGAGATTAGTCGAGGCTAAAGTATGTTTGGCAAAAGTAACAGTGAGTAGTAGCGGTGAGCTGTGAGCCACAGCTTACAGCTCACCGCTCACAGCTCTTTCGTCAAACGACTATTAAAAATTTAAATGCTCATTGCTCACCGCTCATCGCTCCAAAAAGCTCATCACCGCTTTTTATGTAAGGATCATCTTTCCTACATTTTTTAATTATGGAATTTATTGGGGATTTTAACTTTTAAGATGAAATTGATTGATCTGAGTCGAGTTGTTTGTGAGCTATTCGTGATCGGTTTTGTACAAATTTGAAGATAATCGAGTTTTAATGATCTTAGGCGGCATGTTTTTGTAACTAATGGAATTGATCAAGGTTACTTTTCTTTTTAAGGATAAAATTAATCGAATTCTTTGTGAGCTAGAAATTACGGCAGCTTCATACGTCAAGATCATCTTTTAAACGTTTCTGTAATTAATGGAATTGATTGGGGTTACTTTTAATTTTAAGGATAAAATTGATCGATCTGAGTCGAGCTGTTTGTGAGCTATCGGAGATCGGTTTTTGTAGAAGTTTGAAATTAGTCGAGCCTCATTGACATCGAGCGGCTTCATATGTCAATATCATCTTTAAGACGTTTTTGTAATTGATGGAATTGATTTGGGTTAATTTTAATTTTTAGGATATAGTTTGTGGAAAACTAGAAGGGGGTGAATAATTTTACCAATTAAAATTTTGTTTTAAAACATTTAGGTCAACTTATGTTAATCCATTTGATTGTTTATGTTGGACGTTGATAGATAGATATATAAACTTGTAATGAAAGATAAAGAGTAAGAAACACATAACCACTGCAAGTATTTATAGTTGTTTGTCTACAAGGACACCTTCCTTGCCCTACTCTACTCCCCGAGTCACCTACTCTATAGTTCGTAAACACTACACGACACCAACTCCTTATGGCGGAGAAGCCTTCACAACGTCGCCTACTCTTTTTCCGGTACTAGGCTAACCACCGGGTTCTTTCACTCCAAGGTTGAACCACACCTATCACAACATCGCCTACCCTTTATACGGTGCTAGGCTAACCACCGGGTTCTTTCACTCAAAGGTGAACCACACCTATCACAACGTCACCTACCCTTTATTAGGTAATAGGCCAAGCACCTAGTTCCATTACTATGGAGGAACTACTACCCAACATTTCACAACACCTAAACCCAAAGGAGATCTACTCTTTATTACAATACCATCAAGGATATCACCATCCTTGAAAACACCTATCACTATATGTATAACGATGCACCTCATCGATTATACGACCTTGGCGTTTGATAAGGTTTTAAAATGTACCTTTTTTAGGGGTCATTTAAGCCCTTATTTGATCACTTTTGTATCCGTTATTACTTAATATCGTTCCTTTTCACTTTTTAGGTCTCTTGAAGGCAAATTGCTGTAATGGCACTTATTTGGACGAAAAGGCGCGGATATACGAAGAAAATGGCCAAAGTCAAGAATCGAGACACTCAAGCTGCTGAAAACATAAGGTGACGGCGTCACTGCTTATCTGCGACGCCGTCGGAGGATTTCGTGACGGGACAGAAGCCAAAACTCCTATTTTCAAGTGACGACGTCAAGTTATAAAAGAGTAGGCCGTCGCAATTTTCCTACATTCTACATGACAAAAAATAATTTTAGGAAAAAGCCGGGAATTTTTTCGACTTTTAAATTATTTATTACGATTTAAAAACTAAATTTTAGAAAACCAATTATTAAAAATAGTAAATGAAAATGGAAAAATACCAAAAATTCATGAAATGTACATTTTGAATTACTGAATAAGTGAAAATTAAAAAAAAAACAATAAGCTAGCTAAACCTAATGAGCAATTAATATTAGAAAAGGGCTTTAAGCTTATAAACTAAAAAAAAAAGAAAACAAAAACGTATTTAAAAGACTAATGGTTAATGATTATAACAAAAAGGTTGACTAGAGCAGATGGTAAGGGCTGAGTGTGTGTGTTGTGTGACAGTGAGGCTGGGGGTCGTGGGTTCAAGTCCCACATCCCACTTTTTCTTCTTTTAATCTATTGTTGGGTTTTTAAACTTGGAACTCGAAACCATTTAATACATTAATTATGCATTTTAATAACCAAAATAACTCAAAGCTCAGATGGGTTATTAATAAGCTGTAAAGAAGGGTAAGTGAACCTATGGGCTGCTGATGTGATTACTTAACAGGGCAAAAAAAAGCAATTTAAAAGGGCCTAAATAAGCTACTAAATGCTAGTAAGTAAGCTAACTCTAATGAATAAAAATCTAACTACACTAAATTCACTAGAGGAGTCCTAAATAAGCTAAAAAGAAGCTCCTAAATGGCACTAAAGAGAGGTGAAGCTGTAACAGTGGCGGGACAACCCTATGTGGTGCTTTTGTAGCTCAAAATAAGCTAACCAACCACCACCAAAAGCCTAAATTAACCAAAATACTTAAAGCTCATACATCTAATAACCAAAATCAATAATCTTTACCTAATGAGGAGATTTCAACAAGCTTTAACAAGCTTGTGAAACAGGCATGATGGGGACTGTTGTGGGGCTGCAGATCAGCAAACAGAAACATAATTCTTTGAATTTAATGGAAGAACCATTCAAAAAGCTGGTGCATCAAATAACACCACTCAAAACTAACTTGAACTAACCAACTTCAGTTTGACTTCCTGGGTCAAAGTGGGTAAAATCCCCTTTTGACCCAGAACTTGTACCAATCCAAACTCTGCCTTAATGGAAGAAAACCAAGAACTGTTTTCACAATAGAAATTTTTGTAAACTTTTTGTTGCAAACACTTATTTTTCTAACTTAGAACAGATTCACACAAGAATTGAGTGATTTTTAATCAATGTGGTAACAAATTAAAAGGTACATTAGAACATGAATCACTAAAAAAAAAATTGCTGAGAATGTAAATTGACATAAAAATTAACTTAACACATTACAATAATTTAAAAGACTGAAAATAAAGCATGGACTAGAACTATGGAATTCTAGACAAATTTTACACTCATCCTACATTCTACATTTATACAAGAAAAAAAAAATTGAAAAAGTTCTCTCTTTCTTCTTGCTGACTTTGTGTTTGTTTTGTGAGATGAAACAACTAAAACCAACATTGTGCTTTCTTCCTTCAATCCCATCCATGTGATTTTCTTTTTGGGAACTCACTTCTCAAACCACAGCCATTGATTGGCATTTACACCTTGGATCGATGACATGGAAATGAGACATGTGAAGAGGGGGAGGGGAACCATAGGTGAACATGTGAAGCCATCTGGGTATATGGAAAAGAAAGGGAAAGTGTGAGAGGAGAGGGGAGGGAAAAATGGCGCCATATTAAGGTTCTGGGTTTGAGCTTTTGGGTAAAAACAGAAAATGGGTGAAAGTGTAATTGGGTTAAAAGGGTTGTTTTGGAGATTTTTTTTTAAATGGGTTGGTTTTTAAAAAGTAAGTTTATATTAAAAGGGTTTTAAGGTTTTTTCAAAAAAAAACGTTTTGTGTGTGTTTTTTTTTTTTTTTTTTTTTTTTTTTTTTTTAAATTGTTTTTAATAGAAAAAGTTGGTTTAAAAATAAAAATAAAATTTGGTTTTAGATAAAAATAATTTTAAAGGTAAAACGGTAAGTTGGGTTCGGGTAAAGGGTAAAAATGGAATTTTGGGTTGAGGGCTTGGTTTCGGGTTTGTTTTCCCAATCTCACTCCAAAAACACGACCCGAGCTCTGAAAATGTGGAAAATCCAGTCCCGGCTCTGTCTGCAAAGCACTTTTGTCTGATTTCGGCTTGTTTTTGCTCGTTTTCGCTCTGTTTTCAATCCTTTTGTACCTGAAAGACATAAAACACACTCCGAGGATATTTTTAACATATTTTTATCATATTTGGGTGTTTTTAGTCGTTTTGGTGGTCATAGATGGGTAAAAACGATGAGTGAATAAGCACTCATCAGTGTTCTATTATGGCGTAGGATAAAAAAACCACAACAAATAAGCGTACTATAAAGGTTAATGTTAAAAGACACAGTTGTCAAGGGTCCTGTTAATTTTTGTTCAAATAAAACTTTTGCAATTAAGCGTTCTATAAAACTGAATAAGCGTTATAAAAAGCGGATGTTTTACAACTCTAAAAAGATGTGCCATATTGTGGTGTATCATAAACAAACCATTATGAATAAGCGTTATATAAAGGTTAACGTTATAAGACGCTATTGTCAAAGGTCCCATTCACTTTTCTTGTAAAAAAAACGTTTGCGAATAAGTGTTCCATAAAACCGATGTTTTATGACTCAAATATCAAGTGTCTTATGATGGTGTATCAATCTATGGGACCCAAGTGTCAACTGTCATATTAAGTTATGTTTTAATAATACGTTTGCGAATAAGCGTTTTAAATAATTAATGTTTTATGACTTATATATCAAGTGTCCTATTATGGTGTATTGTAATAAAACCATAATTAATATGCATCCTTTAAGGGTCCTATTAAGTTTTGTTATAATAAAACTTTTGCAAATAATCGTTTTATAAAAATGATGTTATAAAACCATTGTACATAAGCGTCCTATAAAGGTTAACGTTATAATACCCACGTGTCAAAGGTCCTATTAAATTTTGCTATAATAAAACTTTTTGTGAATAAGCGTTTTAACTAACTGATGTCTTATGACTCAAAACTCAAGTGTCCTAATATGGTTTATTATAATACAACCATAATGAATAAACGTCTTATAAAGGTAATTTATTAGGATCCATATTTTAAGTGTCATATTAAGTTATATGATAATAGGACCCCAAATCATCGACCATCCTATTATACACCTTTTTAGGACATCGCCTAAGTAGCAAATATTTAAAAAGGACCCTAAACGCTCATATGTACTATTAAACAGTTTTTTAAGACTCCATTATCATACCGTCCCACACAAAGGGTCCTAAAAAGCCACTTTTGTTGTAGTGACAAACTTGAACGAGCATATTCTGAGCAATACCAATAGGATATTGATAAGATTGATTTGCTAATCAAATGCTCATCTTTGTCGGTTTAAGGTTGTTGTTGCATAATTTGGAATACAATGAACAAGGCATCAAATTGGTACCTGCGCCAAGGTCGGCTAAAGCATCACATTGAATATTACTCCCGAAAGTACATGGAATAAGAAAGCTCCCAGGATCTCCAAGGTTTTGTGGGATTTTGTTTTGAATGATGGTTGAGCCTTCTTCGTTAAGGAAGGTAGCTGATATTTGCTCTAGCTTGCTCTTGTTATTTAGAAGTTCTTTCAAGAATTTCCCGTAACTGGGCATTCCGGCTAAGACATCAACGAGGGGAAAATTGAGTCTAACCTCTTTGATTATTTCAATGAACTTCTTATAACCCTCTTTCATTTTTTCTTTCTTAAGACGTTGAGGATATGGAATTTTTAGTGTGTACGCCTTGACAGATGGGATGGTTTTCTTTTTGGTGGTTTGAGTTGGGTTGGTTTCCTCAACTTCATCCTCACTATCTTGGGTGATAGGAGTATTTTTGTTAGGATTTGGTGGTGGATCGTACGAGAGACCACTTCTTGTAAAGACAACATTGATATGCTCATTTCTTGTTTGTGGTGGATGGTACGTTTTATCGATTGATGGTTTTGGGTTGGATTGGGTGTTACTTGGTAACGAACCCGATGGTCAAGAGGAATGTTGGTCAGAAAATCTGTCAAATTTTTTTTAAGATCTTGGATAGATGCTTGATGATTTTTCTGTCCCTGCTCAACTTTGGCTTTGAGATTGAAAAATTGATTTTTGATTAAATCATTCGCAGATTTTTGAGCAGCAATGAATTCTCTTATAGTTTTTTCGAGTTCAGATTCTTCCATCTTTTTGTCAGAGTTTTGTGGGGGCGGATTGTCAGTTCGAGGTTGAGAATCACGGTTGTTATCCCTTGGTTGCCGATCTTGCCAATTTCCAGAATTTCTACCGTAATAATTACCACGATATCCTCCTCCACGGTATCCTCTTTCACAATATCCGCCTTGCACATAATTCGCTTCTCCTTCATTAGGTCCACCCATGGGCTTATCATCGCACTCAGACGATGGGTGATTTCCTCTATAATTTTTGCATCCGTCTCGCATTTCCTTCATTTCCTCTTTGATATCTTTGTATTGCGAGTCGATTTTCGAGGTTAAGGCTTCCATTTTCTCCATGAGTTTTGAGGTATCGGTTTTTTTGACAAAAGCAACTATTTTTTGAAGAGGTTTAGTTTTTGAATCTTTAGACCAATCGAGTTTGAGAAGTACTCGATCTTAGAGTAATGGTGTGCATCGTTAGGAGTCTTATAGAGAAAAATTCCTCCGGCATCAAGGATGCCTTGAGAGATTTCATCTAGTCCATGGTAAATGATTTGGATGATGGTTCCTTTGGATTGTCTATGTCCATGATAACTACGAAGCAAATCTTTCATCCGAAGCCAAGCTTCGACAAGTGATTCATTGGGGTTTTGTGTGAAAGCATTAATTTCTCCCATTAATCAATCAAACATGGCAGGTGGAAAGAATCGGCTTACAAAGGCTTGCCTCATCTCCTCTCAAGTGTTCATAATTCCTAGGGTCAATTCATTGTACCATACTTTAGCATCTCTAGCGAGTGATGATGGGAAAAGTTTGAGTTTGATGGCATTGACATCGGTGTCTCATATGCTCACAAGAGGTCTCTATTTATACTAGTTCTGGAACTCCAAACTTTCCTGGACTTCTAAGGACGAATTTGAGAGCTAAGAGCTTTGTTTGATGAGTAGAGAGAGTTATATTGAAGTGTGTGTCTCATATGCTCAGAAGAGGTCTCTATTTATACTAGTTCCAAGGCCTAGGATATTAATTGTTGAACTTGGCCTCCAAGGAGTTAGGAAGGGACTAGAATACACCAAGGGAAGGACCTAGAATCGTTTGGATACAATGGGGAAGCTTGGTGATGAAGATTTGGACAAAACAGGTCTCCCAACCGGATCGATCGAAGGCCAGCCGATCCGGTTGGTCTTCTAGCATTGCTCCAACCGAATTGGTTGCGGGTGGCAACCGATCGGTTGGTCCGTCTTCAAAAGCATAATTTGACCACAATCCAGCCGATCCGGTTACGGGTGCAACCGATTCGGCTGGTCCTCCTGAATGACGGAAAATCTTCCTTTAGCTTTATTCTGCTTTGTAGAGCTTGGTTCTTCAATCATCTTGGTCTTCTATGGTACTTGAAATACTGATTTGTGCTTGACATGCCTTACTGAAACGGGAATCTTGCTTTTACTGAAGATTCTTTTACTTTTCCTTCCGTTTCCCTGCACTTGGTTATAAATACTAGACAAACATCTTTTGATGTGATTAAGTACTAAAATTATACAAATATAACCAAATAACATATACAAAACCACACATAACGCTACTGAAAACATGTAGAATATGAGCGTTATCATGGGGCAAAAAAACATTTTTGAAAAGTTAAGTTTTGAGCAGTTGTGTCATACCCCATTCTAGACATGTTTTGAAAAATTTAAGTATTTGGCAAATCACTAATACAATCCTCATCTACTAGGTGCATATGACACCTAAGAAATGATTCAGTAAGAGTGATAGATGTTCCATCTATTATTGCTTGTAACTGTTTGTCTTTAGCAGTCCACCAAAACTCTCTGATGTGAGAGACATAGATAGTAGGATTAACTATAAGAGCATACCTGATGCGGGTATTATTCAGAAAGTCTACTATATAATGGAAGTCAGTTCCTTCCTATGTTTTCTCCAAGAATGTAACCTGATTATGTTCAGTAGCAAATTCCAAAGTTGTCATTAAAGAGAACTGATTGTTTAGGGTTAAAACGATGTTTAGACTGCTGGGATTTGATTGTTTATAGATGAATTGAATTTATTTGGGAGCCAATTGAGTTTTTATACAGAATACTTAGGGCTGACTTGGATAATTTGTTATCTTAAGAGAAATGTGATCTTTTAGAATATGGAAAGAAAGTAAAATTTTCCAAGTTAGAAACCCTTTAAGTATGGTAAGTTACAGAAATTCTCAACGGCTATATTCGAAAAGCAGTTATTCCCAAACAGTACAAACGGATATCCAACAATACTAATATTACGCTAGTAGTACAAACCTTTGCCTTGTAGTACAAAATTTTTTCAAAATAATTTTCTTAGTAGTATTAACCCAATTTGCTTGCAAAACAATATTGCACTGATATATAAATAAATTAAGTGTAAAGGAAGACACTTAATCAAAATCTAATCTCATATGACCTCTGGTTGTGTGAGAACCAATGGTTTCAGTACTAAGTATTGCTTGTGACAAATAGACTCATTCTAAGAGCCTTCTTGATAGGGTTTCTAGCTCGTGGCAGGTGTTGCCTCTAACACAGAAGTGTTAGATTGACGTTTGCTCACTGTTCTCAATACCAGAGCTACGTAGAGTAACACACTATCATGTAACACGATAGAAGAAGTTAGAACAGATTAAATCTGACTAACTAAGACCATTAATTCACATTCTACAGAATATCCAGATGCCACATAATGCTCTGGCATCTACACAAACATTAGCATAGCAAATCTCCATCATGTGGTTGTGTACAGTCATGTAGAGGAGTCAACCACACCATTTGCTTGATCTGCAAAGTTCTCACACATCCTAATCCATTCATACTGCTTTGCCTTGCCTGTAAATGTTATTCTAAAATCAAGAAAACATAAACCGAACCATTTTATTGATAACAATATTAATTTTAGACTAGCAGAATTAACAAAAATGGCTACCAGTATAAATTAGCACCAGCAGTACTTATTATACCTAATAGTACAAACTCAGATAACTTACATTACTAGTTCATTTTACAAAAAATTTATAAAGATAAAGAGATTAAGACAGTTTTAAGAGTTAAGCATTCCATTACTTACAACCTAGTATTGAAACCTTCCCACATCAAAAGCCTTAGTAAGAAGATCTGCAATATTATAATTTGTATGAATTTTAAAAACCTGAATAAGCTTCTTTTCTTTGCAGTCTCTTATAAAATGGTCTCTAATGTCTATATGTTTAGTCTTATAATGTAAAACTAGATTTTTAATGATACAAATAGTACTGCTATTACTATGTTAATGGCAGTGTTTATGAAATTGTCACCTCAAGTATATGTATTCATTAGAAAGCTCGTAGTCGTAGTCATTTAGTAATAGTTTGTCACACCCCTAAAATACCTGTTTTGCAGCGGAATGAAATACCTGGGGGTGACTGCCATAGCATCACAGTTACAGTTATATTGAACGACCTAAAGTTTCATTTTGAAAATACATCATTTGATTTATTAAAACACTCAGAGTTTACAAAATATAGGTCCCAAAAGATAGTCAACATGTACGGAAATAAGTTTGATACAAGCCAAGCGATGTTTTAAAGTGCATAAATTCCATGTGAGACGCGTCGTCACCGCGACTCTATGATAAGTCCACATGCATGCCATGAAGCGTATGCCTTAGATACCTGAGATAAAACATGATAAAAGTGTCAACACAAAGGTTGAGTGAGTTCCTAGAGTTTGGGTTGTCATGAAAAACCTTTAAAGAACATTCATACAGCAAAGGCATTGCAAATCCACTCAGTTCCAAGTTTTGCCCATACAAAACTTGCAACTTGTGTGTTTACAAGCCATTGCCCAAAATGTTATAGTTTATGTTCAAGCACACATCGTCAAATGAGTTCACAATATTACCTAACTTAACGTCTCAATAGTCAATTGATATAGCACGTAATTTGACGTAGAACAATAGTACACGACTCGACGTATTAGTAATCAACTGATATAGCACATAACTCGACGTAGAACCATAGCACATAATCAATAGTACAAGACTCAATGTATCTGTAGTCAACTGATATATCACATACTTCGACGTAGAACTATAGCACGCAAACAAGAACAATTGATATAGTACAACATTTGGTTTTGAGACAATTGTGATCATGATAAAGGTTATCCTTAAAAATCTAAAGTACTTGTGAAAAATAGTTAAGCATGTATCTCCCCCAAAATAGTTCAAAACATATAAAAGTAGGGGCTATGAAACTCACCTGATGCAATGATTATGATGACAAAATTGGATACACTAAAATGAGGTGCAATCTCTATCTGCAACCTAATATGAATGATATGTTCTAATGTAAGTCATGAAATAATGTCGTACATGCAAATCCACATGTAATCAATACCACTTGTACATTTTTGAAAATGAAGTTTATCATCAAAATATACGCTTATGACATCTCGTCATGTTATAAAATACTTTACAGGTACTTATGTTGAAACAACATCCTACGATAGTCGTTTAGTGATTTACTACGAAATTATAGTTTTTCGTCGCTAAACAATATACTTTTACAAGTAGTGAAAATGGATAAGTAGCCTCGTAAAGCTAGTCGTAAAATAGTGGACATCGAGCGTTAGGAAACGAACTCAATGGTTTTAGAAAGCTTGTAGCGATATCTAAAAGTCTTAGCTTTTAACTTTTGATCATAGAAGTCTCGATCATAGAGAAAAATATAGATGAAGTAGGGTAGTTGGACTAAAAATATAGTTTATGAGTAGTTTCCGGAAAAGTTTGAAAGATCGTAAATTACTCGTTACAACTTCCTTTGACGAACGGTTGAACATTTTGGAAAATAGGCTAGGTGAACTCACTTTTACCAGAAGACATCGTTTCATCAAAAGTACTCTATCGATATGAAAAACGGCCCCAAACATGGTCACTTGCGATAACCATTTTGGACTAATAAAAAATATGTAAGTGTTATTACTTGTGTAAAATAGTTACGATAACCATATTTAAAACACGTGTAACTTAGTCGTTAAAGATTGGTTTTCTACGTTTTATATATCCTTAGTTTCGTGTTAATATATACTAATATATTTTTGATAAATCAACTCATTTAGATAATGCTCAAAACTCATTTTTGCCCCTTAAATAATCCTTGACAACTTGTATATTTTCAGAAAATTAGTTTTCGTCGTTAAACTTAAAAATAGCGTAACTTCTTCGTTATAAATCCGTTTTAACTCGTTCAAGCGACCACGGTTTCTTCTAAAGTCTATTTTCTGAAAATATAAACCAAAATAATTCATGACCTGTCGAAATTTCCAGATTTTACAAAAATGAACAGCCCTTAATTATATGTTGTCGAAAATGATTTTTCTAGTGTAATACTTGTTCTAAACCCTTCCAATCAACACCAAGACTATTCTAAACCTACCATACACCTTCTTAGGGTGTCATGGGTTCCTAAACTTCATCAACAATGATAGGATAGTTTATACTAATAATAAGTAATAAAAACAAGTAAAAGTGGTATGGATCATAGAATATTTGCATGTTTTTCTTACTAGATCATAAAAATAAATCAAGTAATAGTATGAAAGATTAGGAAAATTTTTAAAACACTTACTTGAGTGATTGAAGAGTTTTTGGAACTATAAACTTAATAAATCTTTAGGTTTTTATTTCAAAACCTTAAAATAGATTACTAATTGAACTTGCAAATTACTAGAGCTTGAAAAACTTGATGTTCTTCTTCTTGTTTTTGGCTTGGCCGATCAGCACAAGGGGAGGGAGAGAGTTCTTTTTATTTTTCACCTTTTAGTTTGTGCTACTAGGTGTTTTAATTTAGCACAACTCTTGTATAATGCAAATATCTAGTCAAAATGATTATGTGTAGAATCATCTCTTCCGTTGCTGATGACGTTCAAGCTGCAGGGTCTGATACTCGTCCTCCTATGCTTGATAGAACTGATTATGACTCTTGGGCACAGAGAATCAGACTGTATTTCTTGGGCAAAGAAAATGGTGTTAACATCCTTAAGTCAATTAATGAAGGACCATTTCAAATTGGAACTACCAGGGATATTCTTGAAACTATAGCTGATGGAACTGTCATTTTGGGGTTGGATAGACCAAGAATGTATGATGAACTTGATGATAAGGAGAAGAAGAGATATGATGCTGACATTAGAGCTTCAAACATTATACTTCAAGGTTTACCAAAAGACATTTATAAGTTGATCAATCATAATACTGAGGCCAAGGTAGTCTAGGATAATGTGAAGATGCTTCTCTCTGGTTCAGAACTGACTAAGGAAGATAGAGAGTCATAGTTGTATGATAACTTTTAGAACTTTAAGATGAACCTAGGGGAAAGTTTCACTGAATATCATGTGAGGTTTCACAAACTTGTGAATGATATGAGGAACATCAAAATGACAATGCCAAATATCCAACTCAATTCCAAGTTCGTAAACAACATGAACCCTGAATGGCACAAATTTGTTACTGGAGTTATATTGCACAAAGGATTGAGGAACACCAACTATGAACATCTGTATGCTTACTTACTCCAACATGAGAAACATGCTGCATTTGAACGTATAATCATGGAAAAGTTCAACTCTAACGCTGCTGCTGCAAATGATTCAACTGCATTTCTCTCAAATGTGAGGATAAGTACCAAAGCATCACAAGTCATACCTACTGAGGATCACAATACCAACCTTATTCCAGACCCAGGATATAAGCCATCTGACATGTTCATTGAAAACCATGCTAATCAACTGGCTCTAATGGTTCAACAAAGCAGAAACTTCATTCCCCACACCAACAACCATCTCAGAACCGCATCTAATCTACATAATCATGCTACTGTTAAAGAAGGAAGGGTTGTGGTTCAGAACATGCAAGGCAGGGAGAATGCGTATCTACCACATAATGCACAAGGGAATGTTGGAACTTGAACTGGTTATGTGGGTGTTCAGAACTGAGGAAGGATCATAGGTCAGGGTCAAGGGAAACCTGTTAAGTGCTACAACTGTGGAGGGGAAGGACACATTACTAGGAACTGCACTCAGCCAAAATGTCCATAGAATGCAGAGTACTTCAGGGATAAGATGCTATTGGTGCAAGCTCAAGATAGTGGAGTTGTGTTGGATGAGGAAGAGTTGTTGTTTCTTGCTGAAGGGAATGCCAAAACATATGATGCAGATGTGGATGAACAACCGGTGCATGGTTTGGCTCAGAACAATCCCAATGTCTTCCAAGTTGCAGATTGTGATGCATTTGACTCTGATTTTGATGATGAACCAACGGCACAAACCATCTTTATGATAAACATCTCTCCAATGGTCCCTTCACCTCAACATGCCGGTCCCTCCAAGGAATCTATCATATCAGAGGTACTAAAACTATACAATGTGGTTGATGAACAAAAGATTCATAACGAAGTAAAATCAACGGAATTCATTGAATCAGATATTGAAAATATGGGTACTAGCAATGTTGTCCCATATGATCAATATGTGAAGCAAGATGAAAGTATAATTGTACCAAGTGATGCATCTTCTGCCATCAATGATGAATGTGTATATGATGAATACATTGATTATGTGCTTGATGATTACATGACGAGAAAGCTAAACATATGTAACGATCAACTTGCCATCTATGAACAGCGTGCTAAATTTGAGCTGACCACACGTGAGCAGGAAATGGATTGCCAAATGCGTACATTAATCAGAAAAACTACATCCTCATTTAAGATACTTAGGAGGACTGAGACACTCAAGATGGTATAGGACTTAAACCTTAGAAACATTATTTTCCCTTTCATAACTGCTGAGAACCGGATCCCTAGGATTATCCTAGACGGATCCCTCAAAGGAGGGAACCGTGGGATCCGGGTGACAGATTATGTCAACTCCAGCTAAAACAATCATTTCAAGCCCATCTTGCTAACTTGAACACTCTTCCTCATCTTAATTTAGTTCCTAGATCAGTAAAACTCTGAATTTGACTCTTTTGCATGTTAATCATCACATTCCTAAGAATCTTAGTGGTTTAAGTCTTAAATGCACTTGCCAAATTCTTCCCTTTATAAGTCATCTTGCATGAACCCCTTAGTCATCAAACACAACATAATTCTCAGCAATTAGAAACATCTTCTTTAGTCATTTCATCATGAGGAAAGCTCCTAGTGCTAACTCATCCACCCAAGAACCACCCAAGAAACTTGCTCGAGTTATACACGAAGTTTCCTCAACCGAATCATCTCTGGTTAAGTCCAAAAATGCTAGGATTTCCCCTACACGAACACAACCAATCAAACCAATCCCCAAGAAAATTGTTCCCAAAAAAATAACATCACCAAACTCTAAAATTCCTATTAAACCAAACACAACCTTTCTAACCCAATCAACATCATTGGTGCCTAGAGCAATATCATTTACCACCTCACAATCATCTCCACATTCCTACAACTTAGAAGACTTACCCCCTAGGCCATCTCATCCTCCGCCATTACCGACACACACACTGGAAAAGGTTATACAACAAAACCAAAGTGTTGAATCAACACTTGCACCAATGTCAATTTCTCCATTTCCCTCCAATGGCCCATTTTGGATTATGAGGAGACATCAAAGTCAAACACCCAACCATATGGAAGTTGACACTTCCCTTCCTCCACCATCAACCCTTGTTGAGCCACCACTTAATGTGCCTCCACCAATTCCTCCTGCAATTGAGGATTTTCAACCAACTTCACTTGAACCTCCACTTCAAAATGCATAACCTTTACCACCATCCTTTCAAAACCATGACAAGGATTGCTATCATTGTCAACATGTTGAAAGGTTGATACATGAACTACGTGAAGAGCAACGTTTAATGTTTTATCACCTCCTCGAACGTTTTGATGAGGTCAACAAACCTAAACAACCATGAGCCTAAAAACGTTGTCCTAGTCTCAAGCTCAACTTAGAACGTTTAGCAATCCCATTTCATGTTTGATCATCCTTAAGAACGTGGTTGCTTCTTAAGTTTAGGTCCCTCATTAGCATTAAGTGGAATATGTATTACATGGCTTAATCATTCTCTTAGTTGATTATCTCTTTATTTTATTGATTGATAACTTATTTTCCATATTTCTTTGAATATATGTTCGTTGTTTGTATACATATCTCACTTTCATATTTAGCATTGTTTGGTATCTCACCTTTGCTGAATAATCTGTCACCAGACAGACGGATCCTTGGAAATTGCCTAGACGGATACCACAAAAGAGGGAACCGTGGGATCCGTGGTACCGAAGAACAAAATTCTACTAACTTGAGTCTTATTTGCAGGAAATTAGGCACTATACTCCTGTTTTCTAACCTTTATTTTATCGATTTTCAAAATACACATGAAGAACTTGACACCCTAAGCTAGGGGGAGCTTTGTGTCAAACCATACATTGCAAAACCATTTGCAACACAATCCTTATTTGGATTACACTTCATGACACCCCATTGCAAAGTTGCAATCTTCAAGGGGGAGTATTTTCGTCACAAGGACGAAACCATTTGCAAACAAAATTGCAATTCGTTAGCTTATTAGTTTATATTTACTTGACGCCCTCACAAAGGGATGGACTCGTCAAGGGGAGTTAAGACGAGAACTATTCCCGTCACTTGCTCTCTTTACATTTTTCTTTTACATGTTTTTCTTAAAACAATGTGTTAGTTTCTTTTCGACACTCTTTTTGTTTCGACAAAAAGGGGGAGAAGAGAGTAAAAACTCCAATTCGAACTTTTACGAATTTTAGTTTTCCTTAAAATAATTTAATGTTCTGTCATCAACAAAAAAGGGAGATTGTTAATACAAATAAGCCGTAAAAACGTTTATTTATATTTTACGATCTTCTAATGTTTTGTTGATAACAAACGTAAAATAATTTTAACGAAACAATTAAAATAAGTAAATAGTTTGAGCCAATAGTTATCTAACACAATTACGTTTTCACATAAAACACTAAAACAAGTATAAGTGATTTTATGATTTAGTAATACATATGTACAACAACTAGTGTTTACATATTGGGCAAATATATACATAACTAGTATGTAATATAAATGGGTAAAAACTACAACCCATGGTATTGACCCATACCCATTTGACTAGGTGCATTGCACTCATTAGATACATTGTATCTAAAGAAATACGCATGGATCAACCCATAACCCATGACCCATGACCCACAACCAAAATACCCATGGGCAAAGAGGAGCGTCCCACAAATCCCATGTTTTACACTAGACGGATCCCTTGAGGGAGGGATCCGTGGGATCCGTGGAATAGTAGTAGTTTCTCCTCAATAAATAGTGAGCCATTTCTTCCTTTTGTCTTGCCACTCTCACACATACTTTCCCCAAGTATTGTAACTCTCTAACCACTGATCCTAAGTGATCTTTCTATTTAGTTTGTCTTTTGTTTCCGTGTGATTCTCTAGGTTCCTCTTAAAAGCGAGATCACCACTTCTTGAAGTTGAGCAAGCTCATGTCCATGAGTTGCCATGCTTCGGCATCATCAAGACTACTGAGGTTCTCTTGTTGATAGTTCTTTCTTCATAGAAATGTTGTGTCGAAGGCATTAGTGAAGGATGCTGAAAGAGTAAAGACGAAAGCATTAGTGAAAGATGCTTAACGTCCATGTCAAGAGCATTAGTGAAGAATGATAAAAGTGTCAAGACGAAGGCATTAGTGAAAGGTGCCAAGTGTTGTGTCAAGGGCATTGGTGAAGGATGCCTAGAAATCAAATCAAGTGGCATTAGTGAAGAATGCAAAGGTCGTATAATCGATGAGGTGCATCGTTATACATATAGTAATAGTTTGTTTCTAAGGATGTTGATATCCTTGATGGTGTTGTAATAAGGAGTGGGTCTCCTTTGGGATTAGGTGTCGTGTAGTGTTGGGTAGTAGTTCCTCCAATTTAATGGAACTCGGTACTTAGCCTAGTACCGGATAAAGGGTAGGCGACGTTGTGGTAGGTGTGGTTCACCTTGGTGAAAAGAACCCAGTGGTTAGCCTAATACCAGAAAAAGAGTAGGCGACGTTGTGAAGGCTTCTCCGCCATAAGGAGTTGGTGTCGTGTAGCAATTATGAACTCTCGAGTAGGTGACTCGGGGAGTGGAGTAGGGCAAGGAAGGTGTCCTTGTAGCCGAACGACTATAAATACTCGTGTCGTGGTTATGTGCTTCTTACTCTTTATCTTTCATTACACTTTTATATATCCATCTATCAACGTCCAACATACACATCTAAATAGATTGACATAAGTTGATCTAAATGTCTTAAAACGAAGTTTTAATTGGTAAAACTATTCAACCCCCCCCCTTCTAGTTTTCCACACCTCGCAAATGTCTGATTTGAAATTTTTTGTTTGGGACGGTGTCAGCCTGCTAGCGTGACATCGTCAGAGCCTTCTGATGTCATTTTAGCAGCTTGAATATTACTCATTTGTGTCGATATTTTTGATTTCCTATTTCAAAAAATGAGCAAGAGATCGAGGAGAACAAGGGGCAATCTTCTGGCACCCAAGAGAGTATCGCTGACATTGTTTCAGGATGGGGAGTGTTTATCGAGGAAGGAGTCCAAACTCGCTACAATGATTTGCTCCATCAAACCATTGACTCGGGGGCAGTTTTGGATTGGGATTTGCTTAATGAGCATGATCTTGCTAGGGACTTTAGAAATAGTTTCAGGAAGGATAAGTTCACTAATCCTCAATGGGAGAGGTTGTTTCGGATGCGTGAGCCCATTTATAGTGAGTTGGTGCGTGAGTTTCACGCTTCTTATTATATGAATGTTCTTTCTTGTCGAGGTAGCATAGATTTTCATGGAATTAGGTTTAGACTGGGTGGAGTCTGGAGGAGTATGTCTATGCTGGAGTGTGGTTGGAGAGTGGGGTTGTATTCTGAGAGGGATTCAATTATGGAACACATTGGTCAACAAGGAGTACGTTGCTGGGAGTACCCTTGCCCTGCAGATCTGAGACCTGCGAGTGAGGCTCGCCCACCGTTGCATTGCCTTCACCATAACGGGGCGCAAGGACATGACTCATTGTGTCACCTTACCGGATCTGTTCTATCTCTACTACATGTTTGCTAAGGATGTGTAATGTAACATCCCATTCTGGTTGGGTGATTACTTGAGGACTACTAGCGGTATGAGGTGGCGGATAGGGTGTATGGTGGTTTGTTTGTCACCAGGTTGGCTCATTCCTTTGGCATCCTGAACGAGGAGGTACCTATGTACCTCAATGTTGTAGCAGAGCCCAAGGTTGTCAGAGATAAGTCCTTGAAGGCCGTGGATGTCATCATGGATATTGGAGGTGGCTATGCATGGTACCGCCCCCGTCCCGCAACTTAGGATGAGGATGATGATGATGATGATGATGACCAGCAGCCGATACCGCCATACTAGCAGGGGGATGGAGCCGAAGGCTCCCCTGACACCTACAGGCACATGTCCAGTGGGGACTAGCAGGCCCAGCAGGGAGCGTGGATGGGCCGGATGGGCATGTGGATGGCTCAGCAGGACCCGAGGTCCAGCTGGACATATGATTATACCGTTAGACAGATGCAATACTTGTCCAATCTTGACCCTCACCTGCAGATCAACCCACCTACCATGGCTATGATTACCACCATGGACCCCCTCCTCAGTGATTTATGTGTTTATTTGTGATTTGTTTATGGAAAATTGTAGTTGGATGTTGATTGAGACAATTTGATTTGGGCCTGTAATAACTTAGTACTATCTCAACTTAGTGATGATGTGGTGATTTGGAACAATATGTTATGTATATATTTGTATGTGGTGTGGCTTAGCTATTCCTTGTTTGGTTGTTTTATTTTTATGTGTGTCATATATCTTTTTCATTTTTGTGTATTCTCATGTTCGAATTCGTAAAAATGCTTTATTTTGTCTTTAACCTCGTCTTAATTACATATAAAGGTATTTTACAATAAGATATGTGTAGGGAGGATTACACACATTTTTAAAAGAACGTGAACATGAGAACTACGATTAGTGAAACTGATATATAAGTGTGTTTGTTAGATTCAAATGCTTGTATCGAGTCATAATGGATGTTTTGCAGGATTTTTTCCAGATTCTAAAGATGTAATTTTTCTAGAATTTTTCCAGGAAAACACAGCAGACCAGTTTCTGTCAGGACAAACTGACGGCGTCAGGATTAGAACCTGACAACGTCAGGAGGAGCAGAATTAGCTTATAAAATTTTTCTTATTTTCTGTGCTAAGTATAAATTTCTGGAAATTCTCAGGTCTTAATTTTCTAGAAAAACTGCAAACATCCATTCTACAAGCATTATATCCTAGTGTAGTTGAGTCATATATAGTTTTACTACCGATTTAACTTGAAGTTTTCGTCTATTTTCTTAAAGTATGCAGGTTTTATTTATCAAGAAGAAGAAACATAATATTGGATAAAGCTTATCACGCATACATTCTTCTTGGGAAAGAATTTAACCACTACTTCACACGGATCCTACCGAGCTAATCAGGGGAGTACTAGTTTCTTTCTCTTTTAATTACCTTCCTTTATCATAAATTTGATACTTTCGGAGAACATTGGGGACAATGATCAGTTTAAGTGTAGGGAGAGAGAATAAAATGGGAACTTTGAAACTATGCTTATCCTTGATTATTTGTCTTATCCTATTTCATTTGTGTAATAAGCTATGAGAAATATTTGTTAGGGAAATTTTAGCACCCAATTTAAAAAATTTCATGACATGTAAGAGTGGGAATTTAGTCTTAATAAAGCGTCTCATGGATAGGATTTATATGACTAGCACAAAAACTGTTTACCAATCAAATTCCACCCCAAAAATGTGAAGTTCGCCCCAAAATCTATAGGAATTAAAGCATTCACCTTTAATGCTTCTAGAGTGTACCACTAGTATAATAGATTCTAGAACTTATTTTGTGATGCATTTCGAGATCGCTAGTGAGACTACACTTGTGTAGTTAGGAATAACTAAATGATAAGAGGCATTAGGATAACCCTTGTTTGAAACCCGTATTATAATTACTTCTTCTACATCGGTCGAGTAATTACCCCACACCCTTGCGATGTACTCATCTTTAGTACACGATACCCCTAGTTAAACCCTCAGAGCCTATCCTTTTCGCGGTTCTCGTGATGTTTTGATTTTTCAGAATATCAATGAAGAGCATTGTTTACAATCCACCCCCAAATGTACACCCAAATCGCCTTAGCCTACCTTGTATGCACTCACCTTTAGTGTACTATTATTATCGTACTAAACCCTTAGTTCAATTATCTAGTTAGTTGTATGGTTGCTAAGTCGAGTCATATCTTTTGTACATAGTTTTGGGATGATTGGGACTCATGGGTAAAGGTAATATTTTATGGAGTGACGGGAAAGAAAGTTAAATTCAAATTCCCTTTATTTACGTAATTAAATACTCCAAGTGTTTTGATCTTTTTAAATCGGGTCAGATTAGTGTTAGAGTAATAAAACTCTAGTGTAGGGATGCTCCTATAAATCCTGTATATTTTTGATGTTATCTTAGAGGATGGTAGAGTAAAAGTGTATTGAAAAAAAAAAAAAAAAAAAAAAAAAAAAAAATCATACGGCCTACCATCCTATATCTCTCTTTAGGTTTATGTTTTTCAATTTATGTATGTTTGTTTCAAGTTATCTAGAGTTTAGTAAGTCGAGTCTTGGCTTAGCAACGCCATTCTTTTTCATGCTTGTAACATAAGATTTTTGACTTGCCACCACTAAATAGCCTATCCAACCAAACCCTTTGTTTCCTTACCTTAAGCCTAACATTACAACCCTTTTAAAGACCTCTTAGATAGTTGTTCCTAGGTGCTTACGCCAAAGCGGTGGAGGTTTGATCTAATCTCAAGCCTATGGTAATCTATGTACTATGACAAGGTAATGAGTGTTTATCTTCCATTTCCATTTACTATATTTCATATACACCTGAGAGATGAATGAATCCAAACACCCCTTGTGAGGTGCAAGTATATAATTTCCGTGCTTGTTATGACTATTGCGGTGCTTTTACTTGTTGTGAATTATGTTAAACCAATGCTTCATGCCCCCTAACTTATAAATTGATTGGCCAAAATCACATTTGCTTGAGGACAAGCAAATACCAAGTGTAGGGATATTTGATAAGTTTTTAAAACATACACTTTTAAGGGGTCATTTAAACTCTTAATCGCCCACTTTTATATCCGTTACTGCTTAATTTCATTTCTTTTCACTTTTTAGGTCTCTTGGAAGCAAAAAGCTGGAATGATGCTTATTTGGACGAAAAGGAGTGAATATATGAAGAAAATGGCTAAGTCAAGATTGACGACACTCAACCTGCTAAAACTGAAGCTGACGACGTCCCAACTAAAGGGCGACGCCGTCCCTCTCTACAGATTTAATTAGAATACACCCGACCGCTCAGTAGAATTTTTGCTAAAATACACCTGACAGCGTCACTCTTTGAAGAGGAAGGGCGTCACTAAGAATTTTCATCTCAGACGGCCCAGATCCAGAATCAGAGGACGTCCCTGCTGAAGCCCGACGGCGTCATAACTATAACGTGACGTCGTCCCAACGATAACTTGGCCAAGACGAAAACCCTATTGATGGCGATGTGACGACGTCCCACCTATAAAGCGACACCGTCGCAAGTGTAAAATTATATATATAGAAATCGAATTTTCTGAATTTTAAGAGGTAAACTTGTGGAGTAGAAACCCTAAACGTTTGTAGTCCGACTTGGACAGTATCTTAGGGTCCCAAACCCTATTTTACTCATCAAGAGTAATAGTATCTAGGTAAGCACATTTTTAATCATCATATGAGCACACATAAAAAAGACATAGACTACCCATAGTATTAGATAATTAGAATAGTAGAGTAATCAGTAGAAGTACCACCCCCCAAATCTATGCCCCGAGATTTTACCTTTAGCTTTCTAAAAAAAATATAAAAAGATAAAAAAAAAGAATCTTCCTCAACCTCAACCTTAGCGTAGTATACTTCTTACTAGCATTTCTATTCCCTTAGAGAACGATATTAGTCTCCAAGGCTTACCTGATACTACACTACAACGATTAGGTTCACTGCCTAGGGTGTTGAAAAACTTGCTCGACGAAAAATAAGTTCCTTTGACACCGAACGCGCTTCGTACGCGCATCAGACGAAAACAAGTAAATACGGATGAAAACATGTAAAAACGAAAAAAACATGTAAAAATGGACAAAAACGTGTCAAATACGGATGAAAACGTGTAAAAATGGATGAAAACGTGTAAAAACAGATGAAAACGTGTAAAAACGGACGAAAACATGTAAAAAATAGACAAAAACGTGTAAATAAGGATGAAAACGTGTAAAATGGACGAAAACATGTAAATACATATGAAAACATGTAAAAATGGATGAAAACTTGTAAATACGGATGAAAACGTGTATAAACGGATGAAAACGTGTATAAACGGATGAAAACATGTAAATACGGACAAAAACGTGTAAAACCCGATGAAAACATGTAAAAACGGAAGAAAACGTGTAAATACGAACGAAAGCGTGTAAATACGGATGAAAACATGTAAAAATGAATGAAAACGTGTACATACGGATGAAGACGTGTAAATACGGATGAAAACGTATAAAGGACTAACGACTGTTAGTATAATGGACTAATGGTCATTAATTAATTGTCAAATGATTTGAAAAAGAAGATGACAAGGGCTTTTTGGTTATTTCCATTCAGATATGGACTGGATCCGTAACATATACAAACCACAGTGACTGAAATAGTCAAAAAAAAACTTTAGTGACTCAAAGTGAAAAAACTGCCAAACCACAATGACCATTTAGGTAATTAACTCTATATATCAGTATTAGTTTGTTTATCATTTTTTGTAAAGGGCAGTGCAAACATTATCATTGGGGAGATTACCTCGGTCACATTCACTTAACGGTATGATTTGGTGACATCTACACCAACTAGCTTTCTAAGGACCAAGTTAGTGTGCACTTCATTACATGACATCTACTTATTGCACACTAACTTATTACATGATGATCCAGTTTCCACGTCTTAAATCTTGGATTTTAGATTGACGATTGACAGTGATAACTTGGCTGTAGGCTAAGACTATTTGTTTGTTATTTTATGTTACACCTTTTATGTGCATCTCATTTCTTATCCTACCCTTTAGTCATGAACCATGTCTAGGTGAGGGAGTGAGCAGTCATTGGTGTCTTAGCTATGAATTATCGATGGTCTTTGTCATCCTCGTCGTGGCACGTTAGTAATGAAAATTTACCCTAGCCTATATAATATGTTCACCCTATATTGCCTTTAAGGATTGTCTTGACCTTAGCTCAAGTGGTGGAGATTTATGTAACCGCTAAACCTATGATAGAATACATGCTATAACTGTGCAACTAGTGATCACCCTAAAATTGACACTTAGATTAGGGAGATTATGAGTGTTTTGTTCCCCATTTTTTGAGGTCTTCAGCTTTGATATATTCTAGAATAGGAAATCTTTAATCTCATATCTTCCAAGTAATTTGGGAGATATTTTTTAGGAATGATTCTAGTAAGGTCTACTTGAGAGCAAGTAGAGTTCAAGTGGTGGATATTTGATAACATCAATTAGTCCTGATATTTTTGTCTTAATTTCCCCCTAATATGCTCATCATTTGTATTGTTTTTCATAGATATATTCTCTTATTTCTTAATATTTCATTTTCAGGGCATAAATGAGCATATGAAAAGAGACGTGGATTTAGAAGGAAAGTAGCAAATTTTTACAAGAGTATGTTGTCCAAGAGTAAGTTACGGCGTAGGTTCCACTCTCAACTTACGCCGCAACGATGATTAACACATGAAGACAAAACTCAATGCAGCTCAAGGTTATGACATAACTCCATCAATTACGTTACTCCATAGATTTCCAATGACTTAGAAGAAACCAGTTGTCAAGAAGGTTACGTTATAACTCACTTACAAGGTTACAGTGCAGAAATGAAGATTTTCACTACGAGCACTTTACTAGTCGTAACCCATTCTCTAGGTTACGCTGTAAGATATTTATTGAAGATAAGATCGTCTAAGATCCAGTAGTTATGGCGTACCTTCATACTTACGGTTACACCGTAACTCAGATGAGGCTATAAATACAAGCCCTAATTCTGCATTCAAACAACAACTTCTCAACACAAAAATACCACGAGATGTTTGGGACGATTTCCAGCAGCATTATACCATCTTCCAAGGGAGAATTCGCATCATTATTAATAAGTTTTTAGTTATTTCATATCAAATCTTCGTAATTCATTCAATGTCTTCAATTATAATCATTTACATTGAATTTACAACATTGTTTAATATGAATGGCTAAACATTTCGTGTGTTAGCCTAGTTATGGAATTGTTATTGCTTTAATTCGTGTTTTTTTGTTTTACTATCGCTTTTAGTGTATACTCTCTTTGCCTATTTGTGGACACCCTTATTTTGGAAGTATTAAAGCATGGTATTATCAATAAGGCTAGCTTGAATTGACCATAAGACCCAAGTCAGGTAGGTTGCAAGGAATGGTAAGAATCGACCATAGGACTACCATCTCCTTGCGTGTGAATTGACCATAGGATCACCTACCATGTGGAGGTCCTTAAGAATTTAGAGAACCTTAGAGCGGACCATGGCGGGTTTAGTGCTTCATGCACTAATAATAGCTCTAGATTATAGTGGTACCTAATGACTGAGGTTAGGTTTCCTAAGACCTCCATCGAGTAACTACGATTGGATCGGAATCTTAGACTTATAGACCAGAAAAATTGACCAAATTTTGTCTATTGACATTTACCCCTACTTAAAGCGTTAGAAGGTACCAATAAGAAAACTATATTAAGGCAAAACAAGACTAGTAACTAGGCTAGCATATTTCTCCCTACTGATTGTCTTTTATCTTAATTTCATATTTTATTTCATTTCATTATTTTAATAATTAATCAAATCAAAACCCCCTTTATAATTAGTGACATTAGAACTTAGAATAAATCCGCACACATAGCTCTTGGGACGACCTTGGCTTGACAAATTACTACACTACACACGACTGGGTTCTTTGCCAGTTAGTGCATAAGGTAGACCATAGGTAGATGAGTTATTATGTAGTACTTAGTATGTAAAATGTATATTTTGCATAACATGAAACTCTCTAGTAATGTAGTACTTAGTATGTAAAACGTATATTTTGCATGTTTGATTATATGGCATATGTGTTAAAAATCACGTGGTTTGTGAATTTAGTAGATTTATGTCTTGTTAACGGATTTTAAATAAGTTTTGTTGGGAATTAAACGTAGCAGTACTAACTGCCTTAGTACTGCCAATCATATAGACTAGACCGCTGAACATATAGTTTGTACACTAAGAAGATATGTACACCAACCTACTTAAAGAGGATTTGACTAATATTCTGGTATGGGTTAAATTCCATGATGTGCCCCTTGCTATGTTTTCTGATGATGGTCTCAGCCTCCTAGCCACATTGATTGGTACGTCAAAAATGTTAGGTTCTTACACTAGGAAAATGTGCTTGGAATCATGGGGTCGAAGTAGTTTTGTTAGGTTCTTGATTGAAGTTAAGGTAGATCAGGTTCTTTAGGAGAGCATCACTATTGAGATACCATTAATTGATGGGACAAGTTCTACTATTGAAAAGATTCTGGTTGAATACGAATGGAAACCACCTCGGTGTGATACGTGTAAGCTTTTTGGTCATATGCTAATTGATTGTCCTAAATCTGTTCCACCTCATACTCAGCCTAAACAGAGTGTTAATGATGGATTTCAAACCGTCAATAACAAGAATAATGGTAGGAATGGTGGTCAATGTTTTACAAGTAAGGGAGGTTTTACTAAACCTGGTGTGGGTCCTAAGCTTAGGTATCAACCTAAAGCGCCTCCTCCTGAACCCAAGAAGGTGGATAATACAAAGAAGAAAGCCACTGAAGTGGCTAGTACAAGTGCGATGAAGATTACTACATCAAATCCTTTTGATGAACTTAATATGATCGATACTGATAAATGTGGCATTCCTACTGATATAGTGGATTTTGGTCGTACAATGGAAATTAAGGAGGTTGGGTCTCTTAAGACCGGTAATGTATCACAAGAACCGCTTGTTAGTGATTCAATGGAAGCTAACGAGGTTGGTCCTACCCCTATTGTTGAGAAAATTGGGGAGTTTGAAAAGCTTCTTATTGATGGGAAAGCTACTCTTGTTTATGATGATGGTAATCCTATTAAAAAGGTTGATAATAAAAAGGATTTCCCATATACTTCTTCTACTAAGAGGGTTAACCCATTCTCTAAGGTGGGAGAGATTGTTGATTCTGATAGTGATGAAGAGGAGGTTTTGAACAATTTTGATGAGTCAATGAACCTATTTGGTGGTGGTCATGATCGTGAATATGATTATGATTACTATGATTATGATGGCTATGCGGATCAGGTCTACGATCTTCCGGGGAATTTGGATGCTTATTATGACACGTATGGTATCAAGCTCCAAGGCCTTGGTAGGAAGTATTTTGGTTTTCATAGGAAGTCTAATGTTATATTTTGAGTAGTGGCTTATTTTCTTGTTTAGAGAATAGGAAGTATCTTGTTATGTAAGCGTTCCGCCTATGTAGCGGGTTGAGATATGGGATTCACCCATATCCTTTGTACTTAAACATTTTTTGGAGTAATATATTTACCGGGTCTTTGACCTTTTACCCAAAAAATAAGATGATATGTACACGTTTTGTAATTATAGTATAGATTGCATGTATATCTTAGACATTTAGATTGATATGAATATTGTATCTAGATAGTTATCTTGTAAAGGACTCCTTGTACTATAAAATGAGATTCTAGGTTAGCAGTCATCCACGAGTCTTTTGTTAAGCTTCAAGGTTGTAAACCCTAGTGATAAGTTAAGATCACTCATATTATCATCAATAATAATATTGAAGCGTTTTGTTAAATCATTGTTCACTGTTCCTTTCATTCATACACATCAATAACATTAGTCTTCTAAAGTGCTAGGTAGTAGATTCCGCATACTACTTGGTATACCCTCAAATTATCTATAACATAAGTCTCAATAGTGTTTAGATCATCATTAGTTTGATCTTTAACGAAAATTATTAAAACTATAAGTTAAGGTAACGAATTAAAAACCAGTCCGGTCATATTTTTCGCCAATTGAAAAATCCACTTTTCGGATTGTCAAATAAACTTAGGACGGTTTATTAGAATGTTTGTATTTTACATTTCTATAGGAGATACTATGTTTTATAAGTCACTAAACTTGGAAAATAATGTGCTTTATAGCTACTGGCTTTTGAAAATAATAACTTTTGTGTCAAAACTGTATTTACTAATCTCGGTAGTAAACAACCCTTATATTGCGTTTTCAGGTTAAAATTCATGCAGTGTCATTTGTAAATCATCATTTCGGACAAATTTTGTGTTTACAGTTTTGCTGATTCGCACCAGAAAGTGGTCAAAATCATGGTTTAATTTCTGACCAGTAACATTTTATCCAAAGTCAAGTTTTCGTTTAGAAATCTTTAATTAGACATCACTTTTAATTCCTAAGTCCGGTTTAGCCGATTCGAAAAGCTATGGTTTTGTTTTGAGTTTCTTTATAACTATATGGATATGTTTAAAGTCATAGGTCATGAATTTGAGGAAATGATTAGCATAAGGTTAGTTGTTTAACTATTTTACTAAATAATGTTTTATATATGATTCTTTTGAGGTTTTGGCCATGCATATCATATGATAAACATATATACCGTATATTAAGGTATGAAAACATAGAAATGAATATGTGTAAGATCTCTCTTACAAGGATTGGTGTTGGAATACACAACAAGAACAAGAACTAGGACAATAAACCTAAAGGTTCAACAAAACTTATAGCTTCAAAATCTTTCAACCAAAGGCTTGAAACTCTTGATAGTTAGCTAGAAATATTTTTATGAAATGCTTGAAACTTCTCCTAGAATCTCCCTTGTATAGCTTGCAATTTAACCATTGAATAAAAGAAATGACACTTGATTCATGTAGAGATAACCAAGAGCTTCAAATTCTTTGAATAATTTGTTCCTTGAAGATCAAAGGATCAAGGGTGTCCGAATTTATGTTGTGGCATTTATAGGGTGAAAAAGGGGAGGTTAATGAGTTTTGGTTACTTGCATGAATGATATAAGTAAGATATTTTATATACTTTTTTCAAGACATAGCTAGGTTAGTAAGCCACTTGGTTAGTGACAAGCCAAAAAAGTCACCTAGGGCTTAGATAAGGAGGTTGGTTGTTTTAGATATTGTCTTGTGTTTTACAGAGTGTCGTCTGGTCCCGATAATTGCTATAGTTAAGTATTTAAATGGCAAAAATTAAAACTGGGTATCTTAAAAATATAAAATTTGTAAGGAATGTTAAAACTTATCAATATACTCTATAAAAGTATATTAAATGAGTGATAAGTATAACAGAGTGCGCAAACGTTGTTAAAACCTAAAATGTAGGTTAAATTCACGTAAAACGTAAAACATACAAATTTTACATGAAAATAGAAAAAGTGAAGTGTGACTTCTGAAATATGATTATTATGAACCTAAAAGGCATATAATGTGTAGAGTGGGCCTAGTCTAGTGCCGGTTGGTGTTAAATGTAAGTTAAGTCTAAAACCAGAAATGTTAAATATATAGTTAAACTTAGTTAGGAATTTTTAGTAAATATCTTAGTTACTTTGGTATTAAGTACTGGAAATATCTAGGAACATAGCTTGACAATACGGACTAAAAATGACTAGTTAAGTTTAGGAGATATTTTGTGATATTTAGTGTTAATAATCAAGTGTTGATTTTATGGTCAAAGGAAGGGGAAAATATATTGACTTTTCCAAAAATGTAAATGTGTTTAAACATCTTAAAAATGCGGTGCATGTATAGGTTAAGTCCATGTAAAAAAATGCTTAAGTGTAAGATATAACTTTTCACATACACATCAAACCATAACACAAAGTAGCATATAGATGGAATTCTAGAGAGAGAAAGTTAGAGGTTTAGGGAACTTAGTGAGAGAAAGTGAAAGATATTATTATGAGCTCCAACTCTCTACCTTGGGAGGTAGAGAGTATTTATAGTCTTACATAAATCAGCCACACATAGGGCTGTGGATCAGGCATACAGTGGGTAAAGACCCGTCCGTCCTCCACGGTGTTACTTAACTAAATACTACTTAACTTAAAATAACTACGACTACGAGCTTTCTAACGATTACATATACTTGAGGTGACCGACTCTTTAATACCTGGAATTTCTAATTCCTAACAATCTCCCCCTAAGGGAGGTCACCTCAATTATGTACCAAAATTACATTGAATACAAATAGATATAACATTAACAATTGATCTTGCATTCTTGATGTAGTCTTTTGCTCTTAAGCTCTGAAGTCATAGATTCTTCACATTGCATGTTTGGTTACTTCAAGTGGAGGTCTTTTACTGATCCACGTGATAATAATTTTGAGCCATCATTTGAGATCATCAGCTATCAAGAATCTCTGTGACATCCTTTGTGGTGTTGGTATTATGTGATGTTGTGACTTTAGGACCGACATGCTCACATTCTGGATCATGATATCTTCTCATCAGAGTAGCGGAAGCATTTGTTGAATTATGATATTGGCAGCAGCGTAGCAGAAGCATGGAGTGAAAATATCAGAGTCATTGATGCACTAATCATGATTTCTTTTGAGATGAATGTGTTAAGTGAGCATGCGGCTATGGATTGACCGCTTCATTCTGAACAGCTGCAAACGTCGGGCGTACCTGCATACAACAGTTAGCAATAAATCGCACGAAAGTGTCTTTGATCACTTTCGTTGAATTGAGGTACACGGCCCACGGTTCCCCGTTGATCAGTACAAGTACTGCCTGTGATCAGGTATAATTCCGAAGAATTTCCTTGACAGGGTTTCGCAGGCTGTTCTAGCTGTTCTCAAACCGGAACGTCTCAAATAGGACAACACGGAGTGAGTGAACCAGCGAATCTTAAGTCCACTGATTGATGAAAAGAGATTTGAAAAACAATCGTGTATTGCTCAATAGAAATTGTTTTTGCAATACAACGAAGGTTTTATTGAAAATCAATTATCAATCATAAAAACACCTTTTGGTTTGAAAAATTAGTACACGGTCGATGTGCTAAAGAAAAGAGTTTTTTAAGCACAATGACCGGTTTTTCAAAGGTATCCGTCAATCCATAACCTGAACCAGGATTGATTCAAGAGATTGAATCGCCCCATTGTTTCTGTTCAGTTGTCACATGGTTAATCTATAAACTAGATCTCACATGCCACCTACCAGGAGCTTGTTTGATGTTGGCTCCAGAAGGCTTTCCATCTTCATTGTGAATATGTAAACACATCACTCAGATGTTCTGGCAATACCACAAGGATAGTGCGTAGGACTCAAGATATAATCTCTCTTTCCACATAGTGTGAAACAGAGAGTCTTCATTGAAAGTGTCCTAATGAGATTTATTGATGATCTCGTGGCTCTAGACTCAATTTGTGCATATTTGGATCCTGTGCCGGAGACTAGGGAGAGGGTCTCCTTCTTCAATATAAACAATCTCTAAGAGAAAGTCGATAGATAATGTCGGTTCCCCGTGAGAATGAAACAAGTCCTTTTAAGAGGAACTTGAGTGGTTTGGAAAGTTGAAGTGCAGTGCGTCACTGGGTCCATGACGTCTTGTCTTCAATACCGATGTTACCATCAGTAGCATATGAATTGAACCCGGTTTCTGCCCTAAGGTTGAATAAATGGAGGGAAAGTTTGGTTTTCCACAAAAATACTAACTATTAACT
>BPTQ01000006.1:319138723-319170192 GCA_019973895.1 Chrysanthemum seticuspe
ACCTCTAATATAACAACCACTATCACAGTAGAGTAGTAAACTCTAGAGATGACACTATCACCAACAATATAATCTCCATAACCCAGAATAGCACCGAAATGATCATTACCAAATCTAACAGTCCCTATGAATTTGCTCACGAAGTTCATGAGCCGCGACCGGTCTCCAGTCATATGCTTGGAACAGCCTGAGTCCAGGTACCACAGAACGATTTGAACGATCTGCAGTTGAACACAGACAAAAATGGATAACTGGATAATTGGGATCCCCATGCAAGAATGGGTTCCATTTGGTTAGTAACAATGTTTGGAACACCCACATCAGAAATAGAAGCATTCATATCAGAAAGTGAGGCAATGGAATCGTTGTGAATAGATGCAGTACTAGTGTCAGTATTAGCCCTGTTCACAGTGTGATCACTTCTTAAGGGAATAGTTCTACCAGTAGGCATCCATTTTCTAGTGGGCATTATCTGATTAGTCTTAAGACCAACAGGTGTCCAATAAAAGCCTATTTTACTGAACGTTCTTCCTGTGGGTTTCCACTGTTTTCTAACTTTCTTTCGTTTTTGCCTTTTAGCCTTCTTAGCATGAATTTTAGCATTAACAATATTAACTGGACAATTAACATCATTAGGCATAACAGTAACACCACATTCATGATTAGAAACAGAATTCAAGCAGACATTAGTACAAGGTTTGCAAATAGTATCGGAATTCGAATTAATTACAGTACGCCTATGGCTAATACTAGAATCAACACGATTCGTTTTATTCAATTCAAGCTTAAAGTTCCTAGATTGTTCTTCTACTCTCTTCCAGTGCACATTCTTAGCTTGAGAGGTCCTATCATTCCTTGTATTGTCTTGAGACTTTGACTTAGCTCCGTTTAATGTCACTGATTACTCCTGTAGAGGGAATGGGAACATTAGTTGGTTTAACTACTCTTTGCATCACCTGTTTAGATGTACTGGGGTCTGAACTACATGCAGGTGCACTAAGGTTCACTTTCATAAAACTAGAGGTACTGTGATTTGTACTCCTAGAAGGCATGCTTGAGTTCTCTTTCTTAGCATTGACAGATCTGGAATCTGAACTGCTTAAGGGCACACTACGGTTCACTTTTAAAACATTGGGAATCGAATGCATATCATACTTAGCTTTAGGCATTGAGCATGGAATCAAAGAATTAACTCTCTCACCTAATGACTTTGGGCATATTGTGATCAAGCATTCTAAGATTTCTTGAGATCGTTTGGCATATAAGCATGCATGTCCAATTGCATTATCATGAGGTTTCTCTAGCTTATCCTCTTCAACAATCTCACGCAGACATTCTAGGCAATCCTTAAGGGATGAGAAGTATGTTTGTATGGCAAGTTTGTTGTTCCTTAGATGAGGAGGGACATATGTCACAGATAAAGCATATTTATTACAAGAGTGAGCCTTTGATACAACATTCTCCCCATTGGTCATTGGCATTTTCCCTTTTACCTGACTCTTCAGATTCTCAATTTCCTTTTGCAATGAGGCTATTTGTTCGTTATTTTTGTTGCGAGTGACTTTAATTGATTCAAATAACTCATTGAAATGACGTTTAACCTTTTCATTTTCTTCTAGAAAACTTTCGTTTTCCTTTTGTAAAGCATTTACTAGGTTTTGAAGATGAAAGGTTTGAGAATTCTGAGAATCTAAAGGAGGAGGCATTTGGGAGCCTGTCATATTGTTCGTTTGACCCTTTAATTGAGAGATTTGGGCTTTCAGCTTTCTGATTGTGTTGCACTGAGCTTGAATCTGTTCATCACGTTTGTTAATTTGAAAAACTGCATCAAACTCTGGAGCATCTGAAGATGTCTTGATATTTGAAGTTTTGACATTTTCTTTGAGATGTTGATATTTTAGTTGTAAATTAAAATGCTCAACTTCTAGTTTAGAAAAATGTTTAACCAAATTGTCGTGATCATCCAGTTCAATTTTCTCATTTAGTTTAGAATTTGTTTTTTCAAGCTCAATGACACGGTCATGGTAGACTTTCAGGGCCACAGATAGTTCATGAAATTTGGAAGCATTAATAGAGCAATTTGAAGCAGGGAAAAAAATATCTTGAGCAACACATTCAGTAATAAGAGACTCATTCAAGGTGTGCAAGTTCTTCCTCTCAATCTCATTATATTTTAGTGCACGCTCATAATCACTAACTTCAACTACCATTGCATCAAATTCCTTTTCCATTCCTTTGATATCAGTTTCTATCCCCTTTTTAAGACTCTCAAAGTGATCTTTTAGAAGTTTAAAGAAAGGCATAACTTCAGTCAAATAACATTCTTTCATTTGCTCAAAACCCCTTTCCCCTTCAGTAATCCCAGTGGGTGTGATCCTTTTCTTACAAGTTTTCTCAAAATCAACAAATAGTTGAAAAATAACATATTGGCTGATTAAGATCTTGCTTTTAGTAGAAATCCTTCTAGGAACTAGATGCATTGGTGTATTGGGAGGATACACGGTTGCTTTAGGCATTTTCCTAAGGGGAGGGTTTGTTTCAATAATATTTTCTGCTTTCTGCTTATCTAAGTCCATTTTCCAGAACACTTGTTCGGGAGTCAACAACGTTTGAGGCTTAAACATGTTCAGGGAGATCCAATTCTCCTTTTTGTAGTCATGGGGAGTGATAATTACTTTCTTCTCTTTGCATTTAGGATCATTTAGTTTCTTATTCATTTTCTCCCTAGTGATTTCATCTAATTTCTTATCTTCATCTGTGCACTCAAAGCAACTAGGTTTTTGTCTAGGTTTAAGAATCTCATTGCCATCATAGATCACACTTTGAGCTGCTTTTGCTATTTTCCCGTACTCAGGGTTGGGTTTACCTATAATGGGAACACTATGCTTATCGCTTAGAACTCTATGTTTAGTGACCATGTGAGCAGTCTGAATGGTGTTTCCTTGTATGTACAACTTGTTTTCAAGTTTGTTTTTCAAAGTTTTCAGATTAGAAAAATCTCTCAAGAGTTTTGATTCCTTTGCATTAAATTCTTGCTTAAGCATTTTCACATTTTCTTGAAGTTCTTGTTTTTGTTTAGATGTTTTAGAAAGTTTTTCTTGCAAGGAATTTAATTCTTGTTTCAATACTTCTTCTCTAAACTTACTTTTTCTAATTACTGTACTCACTTGGTCATCCATTTCCTGCTCACGAGTGGTCAACTCAAACTTAGCACGTTGTTCATAAATAGCAACACGTTCTTTATAGGCATTTAGTTCAGAAATTACGGAATCATCAGGGGCACATGCAGTGTATTCATCAAAAGCATAGTCAATATTGACTGCAGATGATGCATCACTTGGTACAACTTCATTTTCACTTTGTTTCATATATTGATCATATGGGACAATATCGATATTACCCATATTTTCAATATTTGATTCAATAGTTTCAGTTGATTGTACTTTGTCATGCATCTGTTGCACATCAGCATCATCGTATAGTTTTAATACCTCTGAGATTAGCTTGTCATGGGATGGCCCAGCTAGTGGTGAAGAAGAGACCTTGGGAGAAACCATTGGAGAAGTGCTAGCCATAAAAATTGTGTGTGCCGTAGGTCCATCATCCACATCAGAGTCGTATGCATCACAGTCAGCGACTTGAAAGGCATTCTGATGATTGTGACCTATCTCCTGAATAGGCTGCTCATCCACATCTGCATCATAAGTCTTGGCATTGCCCTCAGCAAGAAACAGCAATTCCTCTTCATTCAAAGCAGCACCATTGTCCTGAGCTTGTACCAGCAGCATTTTATCTCTGAAGTAATCAGCATTCTGTGGACGCTTTGGAGATGTGCAGTTCCTTGCAATGTGTCCCTCACCACCACAGTTATAACATTTGATGGGCTTAGCTTGACATTGGTTACCATTCCTTCCTCGATTCTGGTTGCCAACATAACCTCTCCCAGCTCCACCTCGTCCCTGATCATATTGTCTTTCCTGAACTGGTTGCACCACGATTCTCCCATCTTTAACAGTGGCTTGATTGTGTGGGTTAGATGCAGTTCTGAGGTTGTTGTTGGTTTGTGGGAGAGTATTCATGTTTTGACTAATGAGAAGAGCTAGTTGATTAATGAAGTTACCCACGTGAGCATCAGCATCAGCTTGTTTGTACATAGGATCAGGAATGAGTTTGTGATTACCATTACCCAAGGGTATGACTTGTGAAGCTTTGGTTGTGATTCCGATGTTTGAGTAGAAGGCAGTTGAATCATTAGACGAGCTTGTCTCTCCCGGGTTGGTTTTGAACTGATTGAGAATCAATTTTTCAAACATAGCATCTCTCTCATTCTGAAGGAGGAAGGCATAGAGTTGCTCATAGTTTGTGTTCTTCAATCCTTTAGTAAGCTTCACAGCGGTAACAAACTTGTGCCATTCGGGATTCATGTTGTTCACAAATTTTGAGTTCAACTGAATGTTGGGCATAGTCATTCTGATGTTCCTCATGTCATTAACTAACTTATGAAATCTCACATAGTACTCATAGACATTCTCATCTGGTTTCATCTTGAAGTGCTCAAATTCGTCATAGAGTTGGGATTCTCTGTCTTCCATAGTTAATTCTGAACCTGAGAGAAGCATCTTAACATTATCCCAAACTGCCTTAGCATCAGTGTTATGATTGATCAGCTTGTAGATGTCTTTAGGAAGACCTTGAAGAACAATGTTTGAAGCTCTGATATCTGCATCAAATCTCTTTTTATCCTTATCATCAAGCTCATCATACATCTTAGGTCTGTCAATTCCGTAAACAGGAGTACCATCTTCATTAGTATCAAGTATGTCTCTAGTCGTCTCAACTCGATATGGTCCTTCATCAATGGATTTGAGGATGTTGACACCATTTTCCTTTCCAAGGCAATACAGTCTGATTCGTTGAGCCCAAGAATCGTAGTCAGTTCTGTCAAGCATGGGTGGACGAGTATCTGAGCCAGCAGCTTGAACATCCTCGGCAACAGTGGAGATGACAGTAGGAACGTTGGTAGACATGTTAACAGATTATACGGGATTTTATAACTCTATGATTAAACCGGGAAATAGATTCTTTCACGGGATTTTACTAAATCAAGAGAAAACCGTAAACAATCACTCAAGTCGCTAGAAGATAAACCACTAAATCGCTAACCCTTAATTCGCTACACCCCTAAGTCGCTAGAGTCCCAAGTCGCTAGACATAAAGCAAGTCGCTAAGTAGTAACTCGCTACAGACCAAGTCGCTAGCCAAATTTTGGCAGCAATTCGCTACACAAGTCGCTAGAGATACAAGTCGCTAAAGAGCAACTCGCTACAGACCAAGTCGCTACACGTAGTGGAGAGTCCACTACTTGTACTTTAACTCGCTAGATCTAACTCGCTAGGTTTAAAACTGTAACTCGCTACAATTTTGTGAAGCAAGTCGCTATGAGGAAAAATAAACCGTGAGCTAAGTCGCTAGCAAGAAAAACCTTATAAACCTCACTTTTCAATCCAAAAACAACCCAACCAAGATGATTCAAGCTAACCAAATGAAAACCTAAACACTTGTGATTATTCTAAACATGAAAGTACTAGCAAAATTCAAACTTTAACACAAGAAATCAACCAAATGATGCAAAAACCACTAAACTTTTTCAAACTCAAAAACCACCTAAAAACCACTAGAAATCCAAAGATGTGCAAGATATGATCTAACCATGGCTCTTGATACCAATTGTAAGATATAACTTTTCACATACACATCAAACCATAACACAAAGTAGCATATAGATGGAATTCTAGAGAGAGAAAGTTAGAGGTTTAGGGAACTTAGTGAGAGAAAGTGAAAGATATTATTATGAGCTCCAACTCTCTACCTTGGGAGGTAGAGAGTATTTATAGTCTTACATAAATCGCCACACATAGGGCTGTGGATCAGGCATACAGTGGGTAAAGACCCGTCCGTCCTCCACGGTGTTACTTAACTAAATACTACTTAACTTAAAATAACTACGACTACGAGCTTTCTAACGATTACATATACTTGAGGTGACCGACTCTTTAATACCTGGAATTTCTAATTCCTAACATTAAGACGCGAGTTTGGGCTCGTAAAACACAGGGTCTATTTTGTAACATTTGAAATTAAATTATAAAATTCCATATAATGATTATAATTGAACTAAAAATTAATTTAATGTGATGAAATATATTTTTTGAGTTTGTTTTCATTACGCGCGAGATAACCTAATGGTTATATTTCAAGTTCAAAATTGTATGCTATTTTTTGATAAAATGTTTATGTTTTGAATAAATATTAACATGATCGTGCTGCATTTTCAAAACCATTTGTTCCTATAATTTGAGCGACATGGCTCTGGTAACAATTGTAGTAACCGTAAGGGGAGGGGGAATACGTTTTCGTTTTAAAACTTAAATTTTTTTTATCAAACAACCAATCAATTGTGACGTAATATGAAAATTGGTAATATTAGTTCTACGCCTATAACAATAGTAAGAGAATCATCTAGAGCATATCACCGCAAAACTATCATAAACACAACACAAAGCCATAACATAAATGTTAAAATAATGCAAGTATAAATGTAAAACGACGAGTAAAAGAAAATACAAATAAGACACAGTGACTTATAGTGGTTCGGTCATGAAGCTACTCTTCGCCCTACTCCAATACTTGAGTTCCCAAATCGAGAGTTACTTCACAAGATCAACAAGCTCCCTTCTCGGCAGAGAAAAACTTACATCTTTGTTTACAATCTTTACCGATACTAAGCTTGGTATCGAGTTCTTCTTCGGGTACAACCAAACCCGTTATGTTTATGGCCCAACAATACATAATATTTAGATTAAATATCAAAAAAATTTCACTAACAATACATAACATAGAAAATAGTTTAGCTTGTTATAGATAAATAGTTGTTACATAGTTCCCAAATTGCAAGCCTCTCATAAGTCCTAATACTAACTGAGAACTCCTTAGTTTAGTATCTACAACTTCTAATATAGCTAAGTCTATCTCTGATCAAGCTCCCTGTTTAGGCGGTCAAGTCCTGCCACAAGCTCTCGCTGCGTGGCCCCAAAATTTGAAACTCTTCTCCTTAGAGATAGAATCTCGGCACGATGTGCATGATCATCCTACTGTAGTATCACTACTTAGGTCTCTAGTGTCAGGATGTGCTGCTACATGCTCCTGGCTGCATCCTGAGCAATCCCCTGAATTTGCTCGAATGTCTCAATCCTGGCGCATAAAGCTACAGTCCCACGCCTGGTAGTGTCTGCTCTACTATACATCATCCTAAAATCATGCTCATACTCATCAAATGGATCTGATGTCATCAAATCAAAATGATCACTGTAAAGGTCAATCACACTGGACTGTCTCTTAATCTGAGCCCAATCCTAGTGAGATCATCCTCTTCTGCAACAACTGACAAAACGACTGGTGATGCGGTAACTGGAGTAGCTGAAGTAACTTGTACTAATGGAGTAACTGGTAATAAAAAACAAGTAAGTAATTTTATGATCTAACATGGAAAATTAGCCGTTCACTTTTCTAACCTTTACATAAAGCAACAAGTTTCAATATCAATATGTGTATATTTGCTACCATATTTCAAACTATTGTAAACGTTGATAAGTTCATTTATAATTTATAGATATAACCCTAACCATTAACAATATATAAAGAGAAAGCATTTTAATGACGAACTTGTATGAAATAAGTTCACTAGAACGTCATAGTGCCACTTTCTATTAAATCACTACTTCAAATAAATTATAGTTCCAATACTATGAGCTTCATTAAGTTTATAACCATATTACAAACAATTTTAACTGGATATATTTGGTTATTATACAAATTGAAACATATTATTCTATTGTCTTATATAATATACATAAATGTCATTTTTCTTATTTTGTTTCTATGGACTTGGTGCTTCAATTATAAGACCATGTGGATGGATTATTTATCACTATCGACAAGAGTCATGAAACTCCAACAAAGATGTGCTAATCTATAATAGTTTATTGTAATTAATTTTTTAATTATTGATAAAGAGTCATGAAATGTCACCAAAGATGCTCTAATCTATGCTGGTTTATAGTAAATAATTTTTTAATTTTATGTTTGAATAAGTGTTCACATTTCAAATTTAAGATCTGAAGAAGAGAAAAGATAATACTTATGAAGAAAAAAATATGAAAGAGATAGAAAAGGAGTTGCAAAAGAGGATAGTTTGTCAAACAATAGATCTCAAATACCCTACGATATATTACATATTATAATGATGAAATTTGCGCTAGTTTATATGAAGTTGTAGATTTAAGTGCACGTGATAAAGGAAAGAAACACAATATTAAAAAAAAAACACAAATAACTTATTGCAAAAGCATAAATCATCACATGTTCATATATACTAGACGTATACCCGCGTAAAGCAGTGGTATATAGCGGAAAATAATTATACTTACGAGATCGTGATTCTGATTTGACATTTGATGAAAAATGATTTATTGGAAATATAAAGTGTGTGTTTTAACAATTAATGTAGTGCATGTTTTAGAAAAGTTTTCAAGTTTGAAATTGATAACTCACAAGCTGTATTCAGGGATTCTTAGAGGTAATTTAGGAAAACCACGTCAATTTAAGTTTTCAATATTCAAGATTCAAGAATTGGTATTCACTTTTAGTATGTAGTATAAATATTGCAATTCTCAAGTAATTGTTTAAAGTCAATAGAATATAAGGGACGTGAAAAATAAACAAACAAATATGTAATTTTTTTTTCGACATGAAAAATCAGCCGGTCACTTTTTTAACCTTTACACAAAGCAACAAGTTTCAATATCAATATGTGTATATTTGCGACCATGTTTCTAACTATTGAAAAAGCTGATAAGTTCATTTATAATTTATAGATATAACCCTAACCATTAACAATATATAAAGAGAAAGCATATTTAGTGACACACTTATATGAAATAAGTTCACTAAAACATCATACCACCACTTTCTGTTAAATCATTACTTCAAATAAGTTATACTTCCAATATTATGAGGTTCATTAAGTTTATAACTATCATTACAAACATTTTTAATTTGATATATTTGGTTATTATACAAATTGAAACAACTTATTCTATTGTCTTATATAATATATACATAAATCTCATTTTTCTTATTTTGTTTCTAATGACATGGTGCTTCAATTATAAAACCATGTCGATAGATTATTTACCACTATGGACAAGAGTCACGAAACTGCATCATAGATGCTCTAATCTCTTCAAGTTTAATGTAAATCATTTTTTAATTATTGACAAAGAGTCGTGAAATTCCATCAAAGATGGTCTATTCTATGCTAGTTTATAGTAAACAATTTTTTAATTTTCTATTTGTGTAAGTGTTCACATTTCAAATTCAAGATATTAAGAAGAGAAAAGATAATACTTATGAAGAAGAAAAATATCAAATAGATAGCTAAGAAGTTGCAAAACATGATACTTTGTCAAACAATAGATCTCAAATACCCTACGATATATTACGTGTTACAATGATGAAATTTGCGCTAATTTATATGCAGTTCTAAATTTAAGAGCACATGATAAAACCAAGAAGCACAAAATTTTGGCAAAAAAAGCACAAATAACATATTGCAAAAGCATAAATCATCACGTGTTCATATATACTAGATGTATACCCGCGTAAAGAAACAATATATAGCAGAAAATAATTATACTTACGAGATCGTGATTCTGATTTGACATTTGATGCAAGATGATTTATTTGAAATATAAAGTATGTGTATTTACAATTAATGTAGTGCATGTTTTAGAAAGTTTTCAAGTTTGAAATTGATAAGTCTTAAGCTATATTCAGGGATATTTAGAGGTAATTTAGAAAAACCATGTCAATCTATGTTTTCAAGATTCAAGAAGAAGGGCGTCACTAAGACTTTTCATCTTAGACGGCCCAGATCCAGAATCAGACGATGTCCCTGCTGAAGTCCGATGGCGTCAGAACTACAACGTGACGCCGTCGCAACGATAACTTTGCCAAGATGAAAATCCTAATGAAGGCGATCTGACGGCGTCCCACCTATAAGGCAACGCCGTCGCAAGTGTAAAATTATATATAGAAATCGAATTTTCTATATTTTAGGAGGTAGACTTGTGGAGTAAAAACCCTAAACGTTTGTAGTCTGACTTAGACAGTATCTTAGGGTCCCAAACCCTAGTTTACTCATCAAGATAAGTGTTTTGTTCCATTGATTTCATTATGTCTTCCATTGAATGTGTGTATGCTTGCTTGTGTAACATGTCCGGCAAAATTTCTTGTGTGTTTTCTTAGATCTATGAAACCTAGTTATTAATTATTGATTGGTTGTATGTTATCTTAATTGTAATTCACTTAGGAGTGCAATTAGGCTATCGTTGTGTTTGAATGCTTGAGTAATCTTTGTGAACCTTAGTTTATGAATCACTTAGTGGATTTCGTAGTCTAAAATCCAAAGATAACCTGAAAGTTAGTTTATGAATCATCTAGCGGATTTCGTAGGCAATAACCTTAAGGTAGTCTCAAAGAGTTAGGGAAAAAGGCACACCCTACGACCTTAGAAAACACAACGCGTTAAGAATAAGGATGTGACAATTTAACCATCAATAAAAGATAACTAGGGAGTAATAGTATCTAGGTAAGCACATTTTTACTCAGCATACGAGCACACATCAAAAAGACATAGACTACCCATAGTATTAGATAAATAGATAGTAGAAAAAATCGGTAGAAGTACCATCCCCAAATCCATTGCCCCGAGATTTTACCCTTAGCTTTATAAAAAAATATATAAAAGATAAAAAAAAGAATCATCCTCAACCTCAACCTTAGCGTAGTACACTTCTTACTAGCATTCCTATTCCCCTAGAGAACGATATCAATCCCCGAGGCTTACCTAATACTACACTACAATGATTAGGTTCACTGCCTAGGGTGTTGAAAAACTTGCTCTACGAAAAGGAGGTTTCTTTGATCCTGAACGCGCCTCGTAAGTGCATCACTTATGATAGAATACATGCTATGACTGTGCGTTAAGTGATCACCCTAAAATTGATACTTAGAATAGTTGAGAGATTTAAGTGTTTTGTTCCTATTTCGTGAGGTGTTCGGCTTTGTTTTATTCTAGCATTGGGGATTTGTAAACTTGTATTTTCTAGGTAATGGGAGATATATTTTTAGGAATCTATCTAATAAGGTCTACTTGAGGGCAAGTAGAGTTCAATTGGGTGGATATTTGATAACATCAAATAGTCCTGAATATTAAGTGTGAATTTCCCCCGATAATGCTCGTATTTTATATCATTTATATGGATTTACGCTTGTTTTCCTCTATATTTCACTTTCAGGTAATTTACGAGCATTAGAGCTAATGAGACGCGGATTTGGAGAGTTTATTAAAGATATATGATAGTATGCCTATTTTGAAGCAATTACGGCGTAACTCTTCACTCACATTACGTCGTAATAGAAGTGTGACTCAGAAATCCAAATAAACTGAAGATTACGGCATAACTCCATCTTAGAATTACGCCGTAACTAATTAGGTCAAATGATGTTCCACGCCACTGCAAGCTACGCTGAAACTCTTTTCACAAATACGGCGTAACCATGATTTATTGAAGATACGGCGTAACTCATTCCTGATGTTACGCCGTAACCAACATCTCCAGAGCAAAATACGAAGAAATGGGTGTTACAGCGTAACTCTCAACTTAATTTACGCCGTAACCAGATCTGGCCTATAAATACCACCCAAAATTCTGCATTTCTAATCATTGACTCCACACACAAAAGCAGAGAACGTGGGTAGGAGGCTGAAGGCAGATCTCGAAGAGCATACGGAGCCATCTCCAAGGGAGAAATCACTCCCTAACGATAAGCATTAGCAATTTATCATTTCTTTTACTTTCAATTCATGTATTTCATATGTTAAACATTTAATTGATTAATTCAGTTAATATGAGCGGCTAAGCACCTCTGGTGCTAGCCTAGTTATATTTCCTTAATTGTTTTATTTATGTTTACATTTCTTCCGTATAATTGTTTCTAGTGTATGCATGCATAGTTTGTTGGTAGCTACCCTTGTTTCGGTAGTTTTGAAGGGCGGTAGTGTCTAATTGCTTAGGAGAAATGACCAACTGACCCTCAGTAGGTAGACTGAGTGGGAAGGGTAAGAATAGACAATTACAACGTGACGCTGTCCCAACGATAACTTGGCCAAGAAGAAAACATTAATGACGGTGATCTGACGGTGTCCCACCTATAAGGCGACGCCGTCGCAAGTGTAAAATTATATATAGAAATCGAATTTTCAGAATTTTAAGAGGTAGACTTGTGGAGTAAAAACCCTAAACGTTTGTAGTCCGACTTGGACAGTATCTTAGGGTCCCAACCCTATTTTATTCATCAAGATAAGTGTTTTATTCCATTGATTTCATTATTTCCTCCATTGAATGTGTGTATGCTTGCTTGTTTAACATGTCCGGCTAAATTTCTTATGTGTTTGCTTAGATCTATGAAACCTAGTTATTAATTATTGATTGGTTGTCTCTTATCTTAATTGTAATTGGCTTAGGAGTGCAATTAGGCTATCGTTGTGTTTAAATGCTTGAGTAATATTTGTGAACCTTAGTTTATGAATCACTTAGCGGATTTGGTACTCTAAACATCCAAAGATAACCTTAAAGTTAGTTTATGAATCATCTAGCGGATTTCGTAGGCAATAAACATAAGGTAGTATCAAAGAGTTAGGGAAAAAGGCACACACTACGACCTTAGAAAATGCAACACGTTAAGAATAAGGACGTGACAATTCAACCATCAATAAAATATAACTAGGGAGTAATAGTATCTAGGTAAGCATATTTTTAATCATCATATGAGCACACATCAAAAAGACATAGACTACCCGTAGTTTTAGATAAATAGATAGTAGAAGCAATCGGTAGAAGTACCACCCCCAAATCCATTGCCCCGAGATTATACCCTTAGCTTTATAAAAAAATATATAAAAGATAAAAAAAAGAATCATCCTCTACCTCAACCTTAGCGTAGTATACTTCTTACTAGCATTCCTATTTCCCTAGAGAACGATATCAAACCATCAAGAGGAGGGTATTGACTTTGAAGAATCATTTGCTCCAGTTGCTCGTATCGAGGCAATCAGAATCTTCTTGGCTAATGCTGCAAGTAAGAACATGGTATTCTATCAGATGGATGTAAAGACGGCTTTTTTTAACGGAGATCTTAAAGAAGTCGTATACGTCAGCCAACCTGAAGGCTTTGTGAATCCAGAGCATCCTACTCACGTCTATCGTTTGAAGAAGGCTCTTTACAGTTTGAAGCAAGCTCCAAGGGCATGGTATGATACGCTATCAAAGTTTCTTCTATCTACTGGATTCAGCAAAGGAGCAGTTGATCGAACATTATTCACCAGAATGTCAGGAAAACATTTAATTCACGTTCAAATCTATGTTGATGATATTATTTTTACCTCGACTGACCCCAATGAATGTGACCGTTTTTAAAATGAAATGGGTTCCAAATTTCAAATGTCAATGATGGGACAAATGTCATTTTTCTTGGGATTACAAATTTCACAAAGTCCTGGAGGCATTTTTATAAATCAATCTAAATATGCAAATGAGATTTTAAAGAAATTTGGATTTGATTCTTGTGACCCTGTTGACACTCCCATGATAGAGCGTACTAAACTGGATGAGGACCACTCAGGGATCATGGTAGACCAAACGAAATATTGTAGTATGATTGGATCCCTGATGTACCTCACAGCCAGTAGACCAGACATTCTGTTCGATGTTTGCATTTGTGCTAGATATCAGGCTAAGCCTACCAAAAAGCACCTTGAAGCGGTTAAACGGGTCTTTTGGTATCTCTAAGGAACGACTTTGGTACCCGAAGGACACCGGTATGTCACTAACAGCCTATGCAGATGCTGATCATGCAGGATGTCAAGATACACGTGGAAGTACGTCTGGAGGTGCTCAGTTTTTGGGCGATAAGCTTGTGAGCTGGTCTTCAAAGAAACAAATGAGTACTTCTATATCCTCTACAGAGGATGAATACATAGCCATGTCATCTTGTTGTGCTCAAATCCTATGGATGAGATCCCAATTATCTGACTATGGCTTTGAATTCAACAAAATCCCTCTGTACTGTGATAATAAAAGTGCTATTGCTCTCTCATGCAACAACGTTCAACACTCAAGGGCAAAGCACATCAACATTCGACATCATTTCATCAGGGAGCAAGTAGAAAACAGTGTGGTGGAACTTTATTTTGTGAGGACTGAATACCAGTTAGCAGAAATCTTCACCAAAGCTCTTCCTAGAGAACGTTTTGAGTTTATCCTCCCACAACTTGGTCTAAAGAGTCTTCAACCGGAAACACTCAAACGTCTTCAAGAGGAAGACGAGGAGTAAAGGTCTTTCTTCATCCATCTCTTATAAATATTTATTCGAAAAGCAAAATACAAAACTACAAAACCTTCAAAAAGCAAATAGAAAAATATAAAAATTTCAAAATACATTAAAAAAAAAAAAAAAAAATTAAATCTTGAAAAATTCCAAAAATGTTGTTTTTTTTGTCATGTTTTTCCTTGTTCGATATCATCTACGGACTTTGTGTTGACATTCAAAGAATGTCACGGGTTTTTAGACGTTCTTCGAATGTACATAGTTTGTTTTTTTCTTAAAATATATATATATATATATATATATATATATATATATATATATATATATATATATATATATATATATATATTTGGGAGAAAGTGAAACTATGGTTTATTGTCATTTCAGGCAGTAACACGTTTTTCAAAGAAAGAACAGAGCCATGTTTTATCTTAAATCTTCAAACCTCATGCTCTGATTCTAAAAACAAATGTTTGTCGTTAAAAAGACAAATGTTTCCTTTCAAATATTTTTCCTTCAAATGATTCTTCTGAAAAATATTTGTCATCTAATGAAAACAAAATTACTTTGAAAATACTTCGGACTCTATTTTTGAAAATCATCCGGGCTTTTCATTTGTCAAAATATCTATCTTTCAATCAATAACATATGTCATTGATTGAGGGGGAGAATGATTTCAACCAAAAAGTGTATTTTTCAAACAATTGGAACGTAATCGAGAAAGGTCTACTCTTGAATAATCAAAAAGAAAAATGTTTTACAATATTGTATACAATTGGTACAAGACCTTTGCTATTATTATGTTTTCAAAAGATACTCAAGCATGTTTAATCTTTGGAGTCTAAAGTCTCAAACTTGATCCTTATCGGTTAAATGTTTCTCATAATCAAGTCACATCCCCCCTCAAAAGCTTTCAAAATCAATTTAAATCTACAGAGATCACAAATCTCAAATGACTTGAAAATTGTGATCGGGTGAGAATTTGTGATTTAAATTGGATTTAAACTGATAATTCGATAAATGGTTTCATAAGTGTTTAGCAAGCTTTCCTCCCCACATGTGCCAAACGATTTCAAATTTTCCATGCACATGTTGAGGGGGAGCATCTTTTTAAACCACAAAGAATTGAAACGTGATTGATCTGTCTCTAAGTGCAGGTTCCTTCTAATATGTGCAAAACTCTTTCAAACCTCGAAGCACATATTCAGGGGGAGCAAACTTATGAAAACCTCATCCTCCCCCAATATGCTTTATCTACTTGATTTGATTATGGAATTGATGTTGATATCTTTTAGAAAATGGTAATCAAAGAAGTTAATTCTTCCTCTTGCCTCCGTGTGCCAAAACGATTTCAAATATATGATGCACATGTTGAGGGGGAGCTTTTTCTTTTTCTAAAAATATCAAAAAAAATTCAGGTACAAAATGCTTTGATAATATATATCACAAGTATCTGGATTGATTTTCAAATGGTTTTCAATTGGTTCTAATGGCAGATGAACAATACCAAATAGACCGACCAAATTTACTTTATGTATGGTGATATAAGGATGATAAGGTTAGGTATTAGTTCCCATGATCCGCCAGAACCGGAGGGATCTACCCAGGGACAATCCACTAGATAGTGTAGAGTCCTTAGGTATGATGAAAAAAGGAGAAACGTGAGATATGGGAAGAGTTCGGACTGAGACAGAGCTAGTACTGGAATAAACCCAACAAGGTTCTAGTTATGAAGTCTCGGTAAGCACTGAAGGGGTTGAAGAATGAAAAAGAATTGAATGAGAAAAGGGTGAAAATAAATAGCCCTCCATTAATTCAACCTTAGGGCAGAAACCAGGTTCAATACATATGCTACTGGTGGTTACTAAGGTAACACTGGTATTGAAGAAAGACGTCATGGACCCAGTGACGCACTGCACTAAACTTCCCAACCTACTCAAGTTCCTCTTAAAAGGGCTTGTTTCATTCTCACGGGGAACCCACATAATCTATCGACTTTCTCTTAGAGATAGTTGATATTGAAGAAGGAGACCCTCTCCCTAGTCTCCGATATAGGAAACCAAATGTGCACTATTGAGTCTACAGCCAAGAGATCATCTATAAATCTCAGTAGGACACATCATCCTTGAAGACTCACAGTTTCACACAATGTGGAATGTGAGAATATATTTTGAGAGTCCTACGCATTATCCTTGTGGTATTACCAAGACTTGTTGTGTCATCTAGACTTCATCGATGGAGCGATTCAAAATTGAATTGTTCCTTGTCCAGGAAAATGGATTGACGAATTCCTTTGAAAAACCAGTCGGTGTGCTCAAAAATTCTTTTCTTTAGCACGTCGACTGTGTATTATGTTTTCAAAATCAAAAAGGATATTTATGATTGATAATTGGTTTTCCATAAAACCTTCGTTGTATTGCAAAAACCTTTATACTTAATACACGATTGTTTTCAAATCATTTTCATCAATCAGTGAATCTCAATTCGCTGGTTCATTCATTCCGTGTTGTCTTCTTTGAGATGTTCCAGTTTGAGAACGGCTAGAGCAGCTGCGAAACCCTGTCAAGGAAATTCTTCAGAATTATACCTGATCACAGGTAGTACTTGTACTGATCAACGGGGAACCGTGGGCCGTGTACCTCAATTCAACGAAGGTGATCAAAGACACTTTCGTAAGTTTTATTGCTAACTGTTGTATGCAGGTACACCCGACGTTTGCAGCTGATCATAATGGAGAGATCAATCCATAGCCGCATGCTCACACAACACATTCATTTCTAAAGAAATCATGATGAAGTGCATCAACGACTCTGATATTTTCACTCCATGCTTCTGCTATGCTGCTGCAAATATCATGAATCAACTAAAGCTTCCGCTACTCTGATAAGAAGAAATCATGATCCAGAATGTGAGCATGTCGGTCCAAAATGTCACAACATCACATAATACCAACACTACAAAGGATAAGTCAGAGATTTATGGTAGCTGATGATCTCAAAGCTGGTTCAAAACTCATTATCACGTGGATCATTTAAAGAACTCTACTTGGATTATCCAAACATGCAAAAATGAAGAATCAAAGACTACGAGCTACTCAGCAAAGAACAGGATCAAGAATCCAAGAACAATCTTAATGTAATATCTATTTGTATTCAATGAAATTTGAGGTGACCTCCCTTAGGGGGAGATTGTTAGGATTTAGTAAATCCAGTTATTAAAGTGTTGGTCACCTCAAGTATATGTAATCGTTAGAAAGCTCGTAGTCGTAGTTATTTAAAGTTAAATAGTATTTAGTTAAGTAACACCGTGGAGGACGGACGGGTCTTTACCCACTGTATGCCTGATCCACAGCCTGTAGGTGGCGTTTTATGTAAGACTATATATACTCTCTACCTCTCAAAGTAGAGAGTTGGAGCTCATAATAATACTTTCATTTTCTCTCACTAAGTTCCCAAACCTCTAACTCTTTCTCTCTCTAAAAACCTTAAGTTATACGCCTACTTGTGATCATGTTTTGATGTGTTTGTGAAATCCAATATGTTACATGCTATTTCATCCTGCTTTTAATATTTATAAAACTTAGATAACTTAGGATAGACACATACTAATGGGCAGAGAATCCGATCAGATGTAGTAAAGCCTTTGGTAAATTCGAGTATCGTCCCAAGAGAGCTGTGACCTTAAAAGAACTAAAATGATTAGAAATGATATAGATAATATATTGGTATGACAAGGTTGTTCTAATTCATCGATATGCTATTTTTCTACCCACACAGACACCAGAAATTTAGGGAAGAGAGATAGAAAAGCGAAGCTTAATAAAGAACACAAGTATGAATTGATTATCGATATAAAGGTTCAATATAGTGGTTAATTATCACGAGACTCCTTTGGTCAATTCGTCATGGCCTATGGTTCTTAGATTCCTCACCAAGATGAACAGGTCACTCGGGATCATTCGGCAACCTAATAGCAGTCATTAAGCACCAAATCTACTAGATCTATACGGTGGGAACCCGGCTGTTAGGAACTTAGATTCCCCCTAACCTCTTAAATACCTCCACTTGATAGGTGATCATTTGGTCAGTTCACATACGAAGAGTGGTTGTACTATGGCCAATTCCTCCCATACTTCGCTATCTATCTTACTGGGGTCAGTTGGTCATATCTCCCAGTCCTTTAGATACTACCAAGCTTATAATACTACCAAGGCTAGCGATCTAAGAAAATACTAGCAAATTTCTATAAAGAATTAAAGAGAAAAACATTAACATAAATGCAAACTTCAATTAATGATATGAATTCATAGTATAAGTTCTAGAAAAATATAAAAAGAATTCAAACTCGAATACAATGAAAATCGTAGATGAGGACTTCGTTATTCAGTGCTCCTAAACCATGCTTCTTCTTCTGTGTTTTGATCTCCCTAAACCCTAGAAGGTTTGGGAACGGAGAGATGATTAAAACTGGTGAAACCTTCGGCTATTTATAGGCTTCGAACTAGTTACGGCGTAACCTTTTTAGGTAGTTACATCGTAACCTCTTTAATCATTTGTGCTTATCCATGGCTACGGTGTAACCTTATCTGGGGTTACGCTGTAGCTTTTGTAAACCATGTGTATTTCTTCATTACGGCGTAGACTGAGCTGAGGGTTATACCGTAGTCTTTGGAAATCATATGCTTATCAGTTGTTACGGCGTAACCTGAGCTGAGGGTTACGCCGTAGCCTTCATAATCTTTAGTTCTGTCGTAACTTCATCACTTGGTAATGCCGTAGTTAAGAGACAATCAATCCATAGGGCTTAAAAACGTCCAGTGGCAGCTTCCTTATATCGAATAGCTCCTGAAATGAAATAATAAGGAATAAGGATGTTTTCACTAGTATTTTACTTCGAATGTGATGATAAAGGGGGAAATTAACGCTTAGAAGATCAGGACAATTTGATGTTATCAAAAAGGTCATCAGTTGGTCATATCTTACCCTTCCCGTCTCAGTCTACTCACTTAGGGTCAGTTGGTCATATCTCCTAAGCAACTAACCTCTACCGCCATTCAAAACTACCGAAACAAGGGTAGCTACCAATAAACTATGCATGCATACACTTAGAAATAATTATACGGAAGTAATGTAAACGCAAACAAAACAATTAAGGAATCATAACTAGGCCAACACCAAGAGGTGCTTAGCCGCTCATATTAACCATACAAATCAATTCAATATTTCATGTTACGAAATACATGAATTGAAAGTAAATAAAAGATAAAATGCTAATGCTTATTGTAGGGGAGTGATTTCTCCCTTGGAGATAGCTCCGTATGCTCCTCTAGACCTGCCTTTGGCTTCTTCCCACGTTCATGGGGTATTTATAGGCAGATCTGGGTTATGGTGTAACTAATAAAGTAGTTACACCGTAATCATCTATTTCTTTGTAAATTACACTAGATCTGCTGGTTACGGCATAACCTTAGAAGTGGTTACGCCGTCTCTTCAATAATTCTTGGTTACGCCATAGTTTTTGCACAAGGTACGGCGTAATTATCAGCGGCGCGGAACCTCATTTGACCTAATATAGAATCTTTTGGGAGAGTTACGCCTTAATCTTCTGATGAGTTGGCTTTCTGAGTCACGCTTTAGTTACGGCATAATGTGAGAGATGAGTTACGCCGTAACTTCATCAAAGTGAGCATACTAAGATAAATCTATAATAATTCTCCAATTCCGCGTCTCTTTAGCTCCAACGCTCGTAATTTACCTGAAAGTGGAATATAATGGAAAACAAGCGTAAATCCATATAAATGATATAAATTACAAGCATTATCGGGGGAAATTGACACTTAATATTCAGAATAATTTGATGTTATCATGAAGCTTATTGAACTAGCAATAGGGAGATTACCTCGATCACATTCACTTAACGGTATAATTTGGTGACATCTACACCAACTAGCTTTCTAAAGACCAAGTTAGTGTGCACTTCATTACATGACATCTACTTATGGCACACTAACTTATTACATGATGATCTAGTTTCCACGTCTTAAAGCTTGGATTTTAGATGGACGATTGACAGTGATAACTTGGTTGTAGGCTTAGACTATTTCTTTGTTATTTTATGTTACACCTTTTATGTGCATCTTATTTCCTATCCTACCCTTTAGTCATGAATCATGTCTAGGTGAGGGAGTGAGCAATCATTGGTGTCTTATCTATGAATTATCGTGGCACATTAGTAATGAAAATTCATCCTAGCCTATATAATATGTTCACCCTATATTGCCTTGAAGGATTGTCTTGACCTTAGCTCAAGTGGTGGATATTTATGTAACCGCTAAACCTATGATAGAATACATGCTATGACTGTGCAACTAGTGATTACCCTAAAATTGACACTTATATTAGGGAGAGTATGAGTGTTTTGTTCCCCACTTTGTGAGGTCTTCGGCTTTGATATATTCTAGAATAGGAAATTTTTAATCTCATATCTTCCAAGTAATTTGGGAGATATATTTTTAGTAATGATTCTAGTAAGGTCTACTTGAGAGAAAGCAGGTTTTAAGTGGGGGGATATTTGATAACATCAATTAGTCCTGATATTTTTGTGTCAATTTCCCCCTAATATGCTCATCACTTGTATTGTTTTTCATAGATATATTATCTTATTTCTTAATATTCCATTTTAAGTGCATAAATAAGAATATGAAAAGAGACGTGGATTTGGAAGGAACGTAGAAAATTTGTACAAGAGTATGTTGTCCAAGAGTACGTTACGGCGTAGGTTCCACTCTCAACTTACGCCGCAACAATGATTAACACATGAAGACAAAACTCAATGCAGCTCTAGGTTATGACATAACTCCATCAATTTGGTTACTCCGTAGATTTCCAATGACTTAGAAGAATCCAGTTGTCAAGAAGGTTACGTCATAACTCACTTACAAGGTTACAGTGTAGAAATGAAGATTTTCACTACGAGCACTTTACGGTCGTAACCCATTCTCTAGGTTACGCTGTAAGATATTTATTGAAGATAAGATCGTCTAAGATCCAGTAGTTATGGCGTACCTTCTTACTTACGGTTACACCGTAACTTAGACGAGGCTATAAATACAAGCCCTAATTTTGCATTCAAACAACAACTTCTCAACACAAAAATACCACGAGACGTTTGGGACAATTTCCAGCAGCATTATACCATCTTCAAAGGAGAATTCGCATCATTATTAATAAGTTTTTAGTTATTTCATATCAAATCTTTGTAATTCATTCAATGTCTTTAATTATAATCATTTACATTGAATTTACAACATTGTTTAATATGAGTGGCTAAACATTTCATGTGTTAGCCTAGTTATGAAATTGTTATTGCTTTAATTCGTGTTTTCTTATTTTACTATCGCTTTTAGTGTATACTCTCTTTGCCTATTTGTGGACACCCTTATTTTAGTAGTATTAAAGCATGGTATTATCAATAAGGCTAGCTTGAATTGACCATAAGACCCAAGTCAGGTACGTTGCGAGGAATTGTAAGAATCGACCATAGGACTACCATCTCCTTGCGTGTGAATTGACCATAGGATCACCTACCATGTGAAGGTCCTTAAGAATTTAGAGAACCTTAGAGCGGACCATGCCGGGTTTAGTGCTTCATGCACTAAGAATAGCTCTAGATTATAGTGGTACCTAATGACTAAGGTTAGGTTTCCTAAGACCTCCATCGAGTAACTATGATTGGATAGGAATCTTAGACTTATAGACTAGAAAAATTGACCAAATGTTGTCTAGTGACATTTACCCCCACTTAAAGCGTTAGAAGGTACCAATAAGAAAACTATATTAAGGCATAACAAGACTAGTAACTAGGCTAGCACATTTCTCCCTACTGATTGTCTTTCATCTTAATTTCATATTTTATTTCATTTCATTAGTTTAATAAATAATCAAATAAACCCCCTTTTTAATTAGTGACATTAGAACTTAGAATAAATCCGCACACTAGCTCTTGGGACGACCTTGGCTTGACCAATTACTACACAACACACGACCGGGTTCTTTGCCTGTTAGTGCATAAGGTAGACCATTGGTAGATGAGTTATTATAAATAGTAAAAACTAGATTAATGCATAACATGAAACTCTCTAGTAATGTAGTACTTAGTATGTAAAACGTATATTTTGCATGTTTGATTATATGGAATATGTGTTAAAATCACGTGGTTTGTGAATTTAGTTGATTTATGTCTCGTTAACAGATTTTAAATAAGTTTTGTCGGAAATTAAATGTAGCAGTACTAACTGCCTTAGTACTGGCAAGCATACAAACATGACTACTGAAGATTACACTAGTGATAACATCAAATAGTCTTGAATATTAAGTGTCAATTTCCCCCGATAATGCTCGTTATTTATATCATTTATATGGATTTACGCGTATTTTCCATTGTTTTCCACTTTCAGGTAAATTACGAGCATTGGAGCTAAAGAGACGCGGAAATGGAAACATTACTAAAGATTTATCACAGTATGCCTATTTTGAAGAAGTTACGGCGTAACTCATCTCTCACATTACGCCGTAACTCTTCCCAAAGATTACGAAGTAACTCCATTAGGTCAAAACAGGTTCCACGCCGCTGTTATTTACGCCGTAACTACTGCATCACTTATGACGTAACCGAGTTTATTGAAGACTACGGCGTAACCACTTATAAGGTTACACCGTAACTAGCAGATCTAGTGCATTTACGAAGAAATAGAAGGTTACTACGTAACTCCTCTATTGGTTACGCCGTAACCCAGACTTGGCCTATAAATACCCCACGAATTCCAGCATTTCAAAGCATCCAATTCAACACACAACACTCTGAGAACGTGGTAAAAAGCTCAAGGCAGGTCTAGGGGAGCATACGGAGCTGTTTCCAAGGGAGAAGTCACACCATTACCATAAGCTTTAGCGTTTTATATTTCTTTTACTTTCAATTCATGTATTTCGTACATTTGAATATTGAATTGATTTGCATGATTAATATGAGCGGCTAAGCACCCTTTGGTGCTAGCCTAGTTTTGATTCCTTAATTGTTTTGTTTGCGTTTATCTTTACTTCCGTACAATTATTTCTAAGTGTATGCATGCATAGTTATTTTGTAGTCACCCTTGATTCGGTAGTTTTGAATGGCGGTAGAGGCCAATTGCCTAGGAGATATGACCAACTGACCCTAGGTGAGCGGACTGAGACGGGAAGGGTAAGATATGACCAACTGATGAGCCTTTCTACTTGTGTGATTTGACCAACTGATCACCTATCGTTTGGATAAACTTAAGAATTGGGGGGTGTAGTGTCTAAGTTCCTAACGGCCGGGCACTCACTATTTAGAATCTAGCATGTAGCGGTACTTAATTACTCGGCTTAGGGGACCAGGAACAATAGGAATTATGACGGTGCGCCTGATTTCTCTTGTGGTGGCATCTTTTCTGATAGGTTAGGGCGAATTGACCAAATGTTGTCCTCTCGAATTTGACCCCACCTGAAGTAATTGGAAGTAGGTAGACGTAGACATAACTAGCTAGGAGGATTAACTAGGTTAGCACCACTATTCCTCTATTGATTTCCCTTTACCATTTATCTGCTTTTATTTTATTCTGCATTAGTAGTTTAATTAATTAAATCCTTATCAAAACCATTATTATTCTGTGACAATTAGACTTAGTAATAATCTAACACACATAGCTCTTGGGACGACCTCAGCTTTAGCATTTACTACACTACACACGACCAGGTACACTGCCCGTTAGTGCATTAGGGTAGACCATAGGTATAGCGAGACACTATAAATATTAAGACCTGGTCAGTAAAACCTGCATCTAGTTTTTGGCGCCGCTGCCGGGGAGTTATATTAGGATTGATATTAAGTCTTTCATTTCATTTTTAAACTTTTCTCACAATCATATTTCAAGTTTTTAGGTACCATGGAAGCTGTTAACATCGATAACCTCACTCTTGAGGAATATTTGGCATTGACAAGAGAAGAACAAGGGCCAGGGATTGTTAGGCCAACCATTGCAGAAGATGCTCAATTCGAAATCAAACCTTAATTTATGAGGGAATTGCGAGCAAACCCCTTCTCTGGAAGCATCACCGATGATGCCCATGAGCATGTAGACAATTTCGAATACATTGTCAGCCTATTCAAAATTCCCAGAGTCTCACACGATGCTATAATGCTACGAGTATTCCCTATTTCTCTTACGGGAGCTGCAAAAAGTTGGGTCGATCGATTACCTGCAGGGACTGTCAACACTTGTCCTATCTTAAAAAAATATTTCATTCAGAGATATTGTCCTCCATCAAACACGGCTAAGCAAATGGAAGAAATTAATAACTTCAAGCAAGAGGGTGATGAAAAGTTATACCAAGCTTGGGAAAGATACAACGAATTATTATATAAGTGCCCTACTCATGATCTCAACTGCCAATAAAAAGTGAACGTCTTCTACAAGGGACTGAACATCTCTTCAAGACAAATGATTGATTCTCAAGGGCCGATTCCTAGTATGACACCCACCATGGCTTTTGAAACTATTAAAAAAATGGCAGACCACTCTTACAAATAGCACAATGGAGGAAGCGACCGAAGTAAGAATAATGATATTGAGGGCCTTGCAGCGATAAACAACAAATTAGAAAGCCTTGGAAGAGAAATGAAGAAGCTCAAGAAAAATGTGCATTCCATTCAAGTGGAGCAAGATTGGGCTCGTCCTTCTAAAGAATGTTCCTCCAATGAAGAAGTTAAAAGGATAGGAGAAGTGAACTATGGGAAAGAATTCCCCTTCAACAGTTACAATAATTACGGACCTAGGTATCATGAAAAATCCCCTGGGTTCTACACTAGAATCAACAATAATCCTCCTAAACCTAGCCTTGAAGAAATAATGCATCGGCACATCAAAGAATCTGCAAAAAGGGAAGATAGACTCAAGGAATGGATGGTCAAAGTAAAGGAGGACACCAATATGAACCTACGTAACCAAGATGATGCAATTAAGAACCTCGAAACACAAATTGGGCAATTGGCTAAGAACCTAGAAACAAGTAATGCTAAAGCCACTTCCTGCAAGGCCATATTTGCGCAAGATAAAGCAAAAAAGGGGCAATGCACATCCTCTATCACTAATGATATCTCCGGGATTAACTACCTAAGAGAGGATGACAAAGCGGAAGACGACGAGTTCCTACCAAGCCAACTTCCTGAAAAGCTGCAATACCAGGAAATTTTCTTCTCCCTTGCACTATTGGTAACATTAAGATTCCCGCATTAGCTGATTTAGGGGCTGGGGTTAACCTTATCTCTACCACTTTATTTGAAAAAATCAAACTTAAAACAACTATTATGATTGAAATGGCTGATTCCTCTAAGGCTGTACCAAGGGGAATTGTGAACAATGTGCTTTTAAAAATTGGAAAATTTTTCTTCCCCACCGATTTTGTAGTTATTGACATGGGAAAGCGGGAGGCTTACAACTTGATTGTTGGAAGACCTTTTTTGGCCACTTGTAGGGCTCAAATTATAGTTTTTGAAAAACAAATTTCCTTGGGGACTGAAAATGAACGAATAACTTTTAGTATGAATGAGCATTTAAAACCAAAAACTGAAATTTCTAATAATGTTGTTAATGTTCAATCGCTGAATCCCACTCTACACTCTAAACCTATTACTGGTAATCATAAAGAAAGTATTGATCATTGTAAGTAGAAACAGGATGAAATTGTCCAAAGCATTGAGGAAACTCTGAATCCAAACAAACATTTTTGCAACTCAATGTCAACCAAAGAATGTGAATCAGTATGGCCACCATTTACTCGTCCTAAAAAATGTGCAAGAAAAGCGGATGAATGGATTTACCCTCATAAGGGAGAGAAGCATGATGTTGAATTAGCATTGGAAGATTGGTACAAATTAAAACTTGGAAGCTCGAAATTTATTAAGGAACTGGTCAAGCAGTATGGGTGCAATCATCTCACTGACACCATAGGCGGAACAAGATATCATCATTACTGATAGTATTATTACTAAAGATGATGACCAAGGAAAATCATGTGATAAATGGCTTTCACATAAGTTGGGAACAATTGGACTCAATAATTCTGCAAGGAAAAAAAGGGCTTGATAATTGGATGAATGAATACCAACGAATGATGGAAGTGGGGCAAGTTCAAAGGCCCCCATAGGAGCCCCGTGGCTCTGAGTCTAACTTAAAGACTCGTTAATAAAGAAAAGTGCTCTTTCAGGAGACAACCCGAATTATCCCTTTCTTTTGTTTTTATTTCCTTTCTGTTGGGTTTTGTGTTTTCTAACCATTTTTTGCAGGAAACAAAGAAGTAATTACTGCTGCAGTTGCTGATCTGAACAGAGTTACGGCGTAACTCATCTTGGTGATTACGCCGTAACCAACATTTTAGCAGCAGAATTCTTGACGCATTACCAATTACGGCGTAATACCACCTCTGTGGTTACGCCGTAACTACTCGCTTTACGGTTCATACCAGGTTTTGCAAGTTACGGCGTAACTACCTATTAGGAGTTACGACGTAACTCTCCTCTGCTTTAATCCTTTCATTTTAAAACACAGTAACCTTGTATTAGTTTTTAAATGAACTTTGTTGGTGTGTTCCCTATAAACCCTCACGAGACATCACTCGTCCACTTGGGACACCAAGTGGTTTAAAAGGATTGTTGCATTCGCTAAATGCAACCGTGATTCCTACGAAAGTGAGTTAGGTTTGTTTTTCATTTTTATTTTTTTTTTAGAATTATGCTTGTCGGTATTGTGATTTCAGGGATTGAAGTTTGTTCATGACTCTTAAACGATGGCACGGTTCTTTCTCGTGGGCCTTCTTCTTTTTGGAGCAAATTTCAGGGAAGTTCTCACTCTAATTCTACCTTTCTCTTCACCTTTATTTTAATGCCTAGTACAAAAGGGACTTTGTACAATTCAAGTAGGGGGACGGGAGTAGAATTATCTCTTGAACGTTATTTCGCCCTCATTTTTCTAGTTTATTTTGAAAAATTATGCCATTTTTAAAATTTTGACATGTTTTTCCGAACCTAACTAGATTAGTCCTTAGCCGAGCACATACAACCCTTGACATTACATGGTGAGATTAGCCTTATCTGTTTCCAATATTTTACCCCAAATCCACCAAATTATGAGTGTGCCGGTAGCTTGTAAACTTTAGAAGTTGGCCTTTGCATCATTTCGAGACCATAGACGAGGTATGTTGAGTTAGCTCGATGTATTTGGACTTTTCAGTTTTAGAAGGCAATATTTTAGGATTATCACCCAAACAGCCTACCATTGTGAGTCTATTGATTAGTCACCTCTACTTTTCGACCCCCCATGTGAAACCCTTTTGTTGCACTCCCCTTTAGTGCAAGATACCCCTAGATACACCTTTTTAAGCCATTCCTTTCATTTTGTCAACCCAATATATTGTTTCGTTACACCTATACACCTTAGCCTACCATGTAGTCTTTATTTGTGATTGGGAAGTCATCATTTGCCTAAGTTCAAGGTTCGAGTGGAAAGGTTTGGAAATCATGCTGTCATCGACAATATTTATGAAGATCATTGAAGACCCCCCAAATTCCCATTGTTCATCTCAAGTGGGGGGATGTTATGTTATTGTGTTATGTTGAAAAAAAAAGTTGATTGAGTTATGATATTGTAAAGTGCGATGTTATAAGCACTGTAGTATAAACTTTATTGATTAGTATCGAGGAGGCCACCTCGGTCACATTTGAAGAATGGAGTTGGTAGTTTTGCCAACAGAAGAAGAAAAGGTAGTATGCCCATCACGAAGTCCTTCTAAGCTTGAACTTTGGGCGGACGGTAAGTGGTGATGACTTGGTTATAGATTTAGACTACCTGCTTGTTTTTTCATTTTAGACCAATTATATATCCCATGTCTTATCCTACCCTTTAGTCATGAAGCATGTCTAGGTGATGCAGCGAGCAATCTTTGGTGTATTGGCCATGGATTTGGTCATGTATCATTGATTTTGTCCACTTCGCCACCTTTGTCGTGTCTACCCATATTGCCTTCGAGAATTGTTTAGCCCTTAACTCTAGTGGTGGAGATTTATGTAACCTCCAAGCTTATGATAGAATACATTCTATGACTGTGAGATTGAGTGATCACCCCGAAATTGACACTTAGAATAGTTGAGAGATTTGAGTGTTTTTTCCCTTTTCGTGAGGTGTTCGGCTTTGTTTTATTCTAGCATAAGGGATTTATAAACTCATATTTTCCAGGTTTTGGGAGATATCTTTTTAGGAATCTATGTAACAAGGTCTACTTGAGGGCAAGTAGAGTTCAAGTGGGGGGATATTTGATAACATCAAATAGTCTTGAATATTAAGTGTCAATTTCCCCTGATAATGCTCGTTATTTATATAATTTATATGGATTTACGCTTGTTTTCCATTGTTTTCCACTTTCAGGTAAATTACGAGCATTGGAGCTAAAGAGACGCGGAAATGGAAACATTACTAAAGATTTATCACAGTATGCCTATTTTGAAGAAGTTACCGCGTAACTCATCTCTCACATTACGCCGTAACTATTGCGTGACCCTGAATAACAACTTATCAAGAGGTTACGGCGTAACTCTTCCCAAAGATTACGACGTAACTCCATTAGGTCAAAAGAGGTTCCACGCCGCTGTTATTTACGCCGTAACTACTGCATCACTTATGACGTAACCGAGTTTGTTGAAGACTACGACGTAACCACTTATAAGGTTACGCCGTAATTAGCAGATCTAGTGCATTTACGAAGAAATAGAAGGTTACGACGTAACTCCTCTATTGGTTACGCCGTAACCCAGACCTGGCCTATAAATACCCCACGAATTCCAGCATTTCAAAGCATCCCATTCCACACACAACACTCTGAGAACGTGGGAAAAAGCTCAAGGCAGGTCTAGGGGAGCATACGGAGCTGTTTCCAAGGGAGAAGTCACACCAATACGATAAGCTTTAGCATTTTATATTTCTTTTACTTTCAATTCATGTACTTCATACATTTGAATATTGAATTGATTTGCATGATTAATATGAGCGGCTAAGCACCCTTTGGTGCTAGCCTAGTTATGATTCCTTAATTATTTTGTTTGCATTTACCTTTACTTCCGTACAATTATTTCTAAGTGTATGCATGCATAGTTCTTTGGTAGTCACCCTTGATTTGGTAGTTTTGAATGGCGGTAGAGGCCAATTGCCTAGGAGATATGACCAACTGACCCTAGGTGAGCAGACTGAGACGGGAAGGGTAAGATATGGCCAACTAACGACCCTTTCTACTTGTGTGATTTGATCAACTGATCACCTATCGTTTGGATGAACTTAAGAATTGGGGGGTGTAGTGTCTAAGTTCCTAATGGCCGGGCACTCACTATTTAGAATCTAGCATGTAGCGGTACTTAATGACTCGGCTTAGGGGACCAGGAACAACAGGACTTATGACGGTGCGCCTGATTTCTCCTGTGGTGGCATCTTTGCTGATAGGTTAGGGCGAATTGACCAAATGCTGTCCTCTCGAATTTGACCCCACCTGAAGTAATTGGAATTAGGTAGACGTAGACGTAACTAGCTAGGAGGATTAACTAGGTTAGCACCACTATTCCTCTATTGATTTCCCTTTACCATTTATCTTCTTTTATTTTATTCTGCATTAGTAGTTTAATTAATTAAATCCCTATCAAAACCATTATTATTCTGTGACAATTAGACTTACTAATAATCCAACACACATAGCTCTAGGGACGATGTCACACCCCCAAATTACCTGTTTTGCAGCGGAATGGAATTCCTGGGGATTGACTGTCATAGCACCACAATCACAGTTATATTGAACGACCTAAAGTGTCGTTTGAAAAGAACATCGTTTGATTTAATAAAACAATCAGAGTTTACAAAGTAGGTCCCAAATGAAAATCAACTTGTGCGGAAATAAGTTTGTTACAATTCAAACGATGTTTTAAAGTACGTAAAACTCAAGTGAGACGCGTCATCATCGCGACTCCATGATGTGTCCAAATGCATGCCATGAAGTGAATGCCTTAGATACCTGAGATAAAACATGCTAAAAGTGTCAACACAAAGGTTGAGTGAGTTCATAGAGTTTGTTTTGAAATGTAAGGCCTTCCAAAATCGTTTATGCAGCAAAGGCATTGTAAATCCACTCAGTTCCAAGTTCCGCCCATACAAAACTTGCAACCTGTGTGTTCACAACCCATTGCCAAGATGTATAAAGTTTATGATCAAGTCCACATCGTCAAATGAATTCACAAAAATAGTGCCTAACTTAATGTATCAATAGTTACTTGATATAACAAATATGAGTGTTGATCAAATCGTTCCAAGACCGTTAGTCCATGACAATATAGTTCATTGATAACTATGTAATTCAATCCGTGATAAAAACACTTAAGTAAACTGCTACACCTGAACTAGTATTTGAAATATGTAGAACCGTTACCCAACACTTGTGTGTCCAACGTTCAAAACATACCCGCCTTGAACCTTGACTCACCTAAATGTTACGGAAACGACGTATTTGCTAAAACCTTCCGGAATGTAAAGTTTTGTTTGAGATACTTGAGTGAGTTGGAAACACAACTGTGAAAATCGTACAAAATAGAGTCCATAGATTCCGTAAGTGAAGTACCGTACGTAAACCTGTGTAGTACCTCAGCGCTACTACTGCGCAGAGTGAACTCAAAATGCATGAAATTTTGTAGCAAACTTAACATTGTTTGAATAAAGGCGTGTTCAACTAAAAGTAAACCCTGGATGAAACATTTGAGACTAACAAAATAATTTAGTTTGCTACAAGAAAAGTTTGCTGTGAAATCCAGCAAGTTATATTGACACTAACACCACGATACTGTCAGTTAGGGGTCCTTAA
>BPTQ01000006.1:319176524-319203364 GCA_019973895.1 Chrysanthemum seticuspe
AAACAATTACTTGTATATTTTGTGTAAAACTTGTTAAATAAAATGTGTAAGTTAAATGAATGTAAAGGTAAATGGTAAAATTTTGGTACAAGTAAGTTTTTATTAGGTCAAAATAGAATGTAATGTGATAATAAAAATTGTAAAAATACATTCCTTGTGAAAATTGAGTGATAAAATAATTATCGTACAATTTTTAAGAAAACGACGTAATAATTAAACTTTAACGATTTATGTACCAAATAAATTTGAAACACTAGGAAAACTAAAAATATAGTTTTTATGAACTAAATGTAAGTTTAAAAATACCTCGGGATCATTTTTGAAAATAATGGATTAAATATTTAAAATAAAAACTCACGCGATAAAAATTATTAAACATAAAAATTACGCGTTGCAAGTGAAAATGAAATGTCGTGAATGTACTAATGAGATGCACATGATGTCCATGAAATGTAGACTAATCATAGTCCATATGAAATGTACGTGATGTCATGATCATGAATTCGCCGCTAAACCTCCAAGGTTACGCGAATTTGAAACAAGTAAACCACGTTTACTATAAATGTTGAAATAGTGAGACATGAATGGTGTCGAGGAATGACCTGAAAGTACGGGTTGTCACATTCGCCCATCCAAAAAGGAATTCAGTCCCTGAATTCAATCGTTGTTAGGTCTAACGGGTTTAGGGTTTGATGTGGCAAACTTTCCCATTCCCGAGCAAAACCCTCAAAAGACTTTTTGGTAACCGATTTTTACTTAATCTCACAACTCATCAAACAAGAACTGTCATGAGATTAGGCTAAATCGGTTTAGGTAACGACTTGTTTCTAGCTCGATCTTTGCAACTCATCAAACAAGAACTGTCACGCGGATCAAACTGGAAACAAGTGGTTTGAAGAAAATCTTTTGAAAATTTGGCTCGATTACGGAATTGCTTACTCATATGAGACTACTACTCCCTTCATTGCATGATTCTTCCTGAATTAGACATAGGTGATCAGGCTATGTATAATTTAGGAGTAACTATGCAATGCTTGGACTAATCGACTCATATGTTGTTTGGTGTTGAGTCAACTGATGTTAAAATTGTGATGAACATCGAGGAGAGAAGACATGGAGAAGTGTCGTTAAAATGATAGTTGAAGTAAAAAGAATTAAAATCCTCGTAAATGATAACAAATCGGAAAGAAAATAAAGTACGATAGATGAGAATATTCTACAACGAGTGGTTCATCAAATAGAAATACATCTTAGGTTATAAAGATTCGGATACGATGGAAAACATAAACTTAGTACGACATAGTACATAAGGAAAATTAAGACTGTTAGCTTCCAAACTTCTTCAGTCTTCCGCGTTGTTAGGACCATGACAAGCTTCTCCTCCTCCTTCTAACATATATACATTCCCATGAGCACCTTCGACTGGTTGACCTTGGTTTTGAGGACATTGATTTCTATAGTGTCCTTGCTCCCCACATCCGAAGCACGTAACTATAGTCTTGCCTCTACAATTCCTGGCATGGTGTCCTAGTTTTTGACACTTGTAGCACTTAGCAGGACAAAGACCCGTGTGATGATACTTACATCGATTACATAGTGGGTAGGTTCCGGCATAACCTCTGCCTTCTATTGGTGCAGCAACATAAACCATTGCAGTCTCTTGCCCTCTATTCTGTTGTTGATGATGGTTATTGTTACGGTTTTGGTTGTTGTTGTTATAATCTCCTTGGTCGTCTTCCCATTTTCTTTTGTTGTGGTTGATTTGGTTATCGTCGTTGTTGTTGTTGTTGTTTTGGTTATTGTAGTAGTTGGTGCGGTTGTTGGGGTTGTTGTTGTTTTGGTTGGTGTTGGTGTACTTGCCTCTCTTTACTACCTGGGCCATGAGCTTTTGAGTCAATCGAATAGCTTCCTCAATCGTTTGCGGGTCAGAAGAAGTCACATCGCCTTGAATAATCTCGGGAAGTCCATCAATGAAAGCCTCCAGTAGCTTCTCATTATCCGAAACCATAGATGGGCATAACACGGCCAATTCTTGAAACCTTCGAATGTAAGTGTCAATATCGTACCCAATAGTTGCCAACTCGTAGAATTCGGTCTCCAACTTCTTCATTTCCGTTCGAGGACAAAATTTCTTAGTTACCAGATTCTTGAATTCATTCCACGTGAGCTTGAAAGCATTCTCCATTCCAATCGGTTGGGCGTATGAATTCCACCAAGACAATGCTCCATCTAGTAATGTGCTCGTAGCAAATTTGACCTTACTATTATCCGGACAGTTACATAGCAAAAACACTGATTCCAATTTTTCAAACCATCGAACCATTGCTGTAGCTCCCTCGGTACCTCTAAATTTCGTGGGCTCACCACTTTTGAAATCCTTGTACGAACATTTCTTAACTCCGGATCCTCCGGCATTTCCAGTAGCAGCAGCTAGCCTAGCGGCTACAGCAGCAGTCGCGGCCTCGGCAGCAGCAGCAGCCACCGTTTCCATTTCAACTCTTAGAGCATTAGCAATGCTATCATTCACTAACTTCTGAATAGCCGCTTGGGTCATTTCAACTGTAGCTTTCTTCGGTGCCATATCTTCTTCAAAACAAGAGGAAATGTGAGACGTAGCAAAATCCGATGTTAATAATAAGCGCTTCAAAGAAATGTGATAAGAAACGATGAGTTTGAGGTTATTTTTCAAAATGATCGACGGTTTCCGAAAAGATAGGTTATGAGGTGTTGTAAGTGCTTCAATGTATGATGGTTTAGAGACTTAATGTGTGAATAAAGTGTAACTCGACATGTTAGTGGTGAAACAAAGGAGTGAGAGCGACTTCGCCCTATTTAAAAGTTTATCTCGGCATTCGTCGTTATCGATGATGAATCAGCTGGTATAAAAAAAATTTTGATAGGGAATGACAAGGAATTCTCCACGTTCGAGTATGAAGAAAATAATGGAATGGGCATTCGAGGGCATCCATGTGACAATCGATGTGAAATGAAAGTGAATAACTCGAAAAATGTACGTAAAAACCGCATGTAAAGTGAACATGCACTTGTGATGAAATGATGAGATGCTATGATAATGTAGTTATAGTCTAGGGTCAATGATGCAACCTAGTTCTCTATAACTGAAGCTCTGATGCCAATCTGTCACACCCCCAAATTACCTGTTTTGCAGCGAAATGGAATTCCTGGGGATTGACTGTCATAGCACCACAATCACAGTTATATTGAACGACCTAAAGTGTCGTTTGAAAAGAACATCGTTTGATTTAATAAAACAATCAGAGTTTACAAAGTAGGTCCCAAATGAAAATCAACTTGTGCGGAAATAAGTTTGTTACAATTCAAACGATGTTTTAAAGTACGTAAAACTCAAGTGAGACGCGTCGTCATCGCGACTCCATGATGTGTCCAAATGCATGCCATGAAGTGAATGCCTTAGATACCTGAGATAAAACATGCTAAAAGTGTCAACACAAAGGTTGAGTGAGTTCATAGAGTTTGTTTTGAAATGTAAGGCCTTCCAAAATCGTTTATGCAGCAAAGGCATTATAAATCCACTCAGTTCCAAGTTCCGCCCATACAAAACTTGCAACCTGTGTGTTCACAACCCATTGCCAAGATGTATAAAGTTTATGATCAAGTCCACATCGTCAAATGAATTCACAAAAATAGTGCCTAACTTAATGTATCAATAGTTACTTGATATAACAAATATGAGTGTTGATCAAATCGTTCCAAGACCGTTAGTCCATGATTGTACCCAGTACATGAATATACCAAGTCCGTTAGCCCAATGTTATACCAAGACCGTTAGTCCATGATTGTACCCAGTACATGAATATACCAAGTCCGTTAGCCCAATGAATATGATATGAAAGTTCTAAGTGTGGCAAAACTATTACTACGCATTACTAAGCATTCAGTTCAGTTAAACATGTAGTTTCAAATAATCATGATAGTTATGAAAATAATTGAGCATGTATCTCCCCCAAAACATTTATGAAAACAAGTAAAAGTAGGGGCTATGAAAACTCACAGTAATATGTAAGAGTTTAAAGTACTTATGAACGTAATTGAAAACAGTTTGAGCATGTATCTCCCCCAAAGAGTTTAATAACAACATTAAAACAAGAAAAGTGGGGCTATGGAACTCACTTGGATAAACTGGAATAACGGCAAAAGTGAGTACACTGAGGTTTAATGTAAAGCGTCAACCGGGACCTATTATCAATGATATGATATGTCATGAGTTGTAATGTAATGCTATGCATGCACTTCGTATGTTATTTATACCATTTACGGGTTTTTGAAATTATTACTCGTCGTCGAAAAAAAATACTCTTTTGACGTCTTGACCCTTCAAAATGACTTTACATGTTTTTACGTCAAAATGTCATCCTACAATGGTTTTATAATGATTTTTTGTGAAATTACCACTTTTCGTCGCAAAACAATGACGTCGGAAAAATCATGAAATCAACAAAAATGACTCCGGAAAAGTAGTCGTAAAACGGTGTACGTCGGTCGTTAGAGAACGAACTCGACGGTTTTGGAAAGTTTGTATCGATATCTAAAAGTTTCAGTTCAGGAGTTTTCGTCCAAAAGGTCTCGATCATAAAGATATCAAAGGCTAAAGATGGTGGTTTTTGCTAATTGTGTGCAGAAAATAAGTTTCGGCCAATGTTTGCACATCCGTAAATAATTCACTATGACTCCGCTTGACAAACGGGTTTTTGTTTTGAAAAATATGGCCGGTGAACTTGATTTTACTAGAAGACATTTCGTTCTAAAAAGTTTTGCATCATGGTTAAAAACTGCCGCAAACATAGCCCTTACAGCTAATAGAATACTTGTAACGTAAAAATAATATAGTTTTTAAGAAAATATTAGTTACGGCAACTTTATGAAAACGTGCATATATTTGTCGTTTTAAATCCGTTTTCTACGTAAAATATGTCCTTAGCTTCGTATCGAAGTAAACTAATATATTTTTGATAAGTCGGAATAATTTGTGAAGCTTAAGGCTCGTTTTTGACCCGAAATATGTAAAAACAACAAGCTGATTTTTCTGAAAAAAAAAATACGTTTCGTCGTCAAACTTTAAAAATTCACTACGGCTTCGTTATAAGTCCGTTTTTATCCGTTCAAAAGGCCACGGATTCGTTTTAAAGTATATTTTCTAAAAATCAAGGCCAAAGTTTCGTACAATCTGTTGGTTTTTCCAGAAAACTGAAACAAGGACAGAACGTAAAATATAGTTATCGAAAATAGTTTTTCTCGGACAAAACCTATTCTAATCCCTTCAAATCAACTCCGAAACTAATCTAATCCTACCATACACCTTCTTAGGGTGTCATGGGTTCCTAATCACCATCAAGACCAAAGAATACCATGGGAGTAATTATAGGATGACTATAAATATATATAACTTCTAAAATCAAGAAAAAATGGTATAAACAACATAACATGCATATAAGCTCCAAACATGAAGAGAAACTTATGAAAATGAAGAGGAAACATAAAAATGATAAAAACAAACTTACTAGTGAAAATGAAGAGGTGTAAGTAACAAGGATTAACTTAAATATCCTTGGTTTTTATTTCAAAACCATAAAAAGGATATATACTAGATTGTAAACACTTGATTTTGCAAAAACTTTTGATCCCTTGTGAGCTTGATGCTTGGCCGGTTCTTGAAGCCAAGAAGAAGAAGAGAGAAATTTTGTTGTTTAACACTTGAAACTATGAGTCTTTGAATGAGAAAAAGATCAAATAAGACTTATGTATTATTGAAGACAAAGTCTTAAGGAAACCATGCTACATTTATGAGTGCACCCTCCCCTTGGCCGGTTTTTGGGGGAGGGTTGTCTCTCAAATTATATATATATTTTTTTTATCTTGTACTTGCATGTATCTTGTGTTTAATTTGTAGAAAAAGTAAGTAAAATGTAAGTAATTTGTACAAGTAAAGGAAATTGGAAAATTTTGGTACAAGTAAGTTTTTAGTAAATCAAAATAGATTGTATTGAGGTGATAAAAATTGTAAAAATACTTTCCTTGTGAAAATCGGGTGATAAAATAATTATCGTCAAATTTTTAAGAAAACAACGTAATAATTAAACTTTAACAATTAAAATACCAAATAAATTTGAAACACTAGGAAAACTAAAAATATAGTTTTTATGAACTAAATGTAAGTTTAAAAATACCTCGGGATCATTTTTGAAAATAATGGATTAAATATTTAAAATAAAAACTCACGCGATAAAAATTATTAAACATAAAAATTACGCGTTGCAAGTGAAAATGAAATGTCGTGAATGTACTAATGAGATGCACATGATGTCCATGAAATGTAGACTAATCATAGTCCATATGAAATGTACGTGATGTCATGATCATGAATTCGCCGCTAAACCTCCAAGGTTACGCGAATTTGAAACAAGTAAACCACGTTTACTATAAATGTTGAAATAGTGAGACATGAATGGTGTCGAGGAATGACCTGAAAGTACGGGTTGTCACAGACGACCTCGGCTTTACCATTTACTACACTACACACGACCGGGTACACTGCCTGTTAGTGCATTAGGGTAGACCATAGGTATAGCGAGACACTATAAATATTAACACCTGGTCAGTAAAACCTGCATCAACTAGCAGTACTAACTGACTTAGTACTACTAGTACATATAGTTTGTACTACTAAGATGATATGTACACCAACCTACTTAAAGAGGATTTGACTAATATTCCGGTATGGGTTAAATTCCATGATGTGCCCCTTGCTATGTTTTCTGATGATGATCTCAGCCTCCTAGCCACATTGATTGGTACGCCAAAAAATTTAGATTCTTACACTAGGAAAATGTGCTTGGAATCATGGGGTTGAAGTAGTTTTGCTAGGTTCTTGATTGAAGTTAAGGCGGATCAGGTTCTTTGGGAGAGCATCACTATTGAGATACCATTAATTGATGGGACAAGTTCTACTGTTGAATAGATTCTGGTTGAATAGGAATGGTGGTCAATGTTTTAATGTTTTACAGGTATTGATGGGACAAGTGCTACTATTGAGATACCACCTCGGTGTGATACGTGTAAGGTTTTTGGTTATACACTAATTGATTGTCCTAAATATGTTCCACCTCATACTCAGCCTAAACATAGTGTTAATGATGGTTTTCAAACCGTCAATAACAAGAATAATGGTAGGAATGGTGGTCAATGTTTTACAGGTATGGGAGGTTTTACTAAACCTGGTGTGGATCCTAAGCTTAGGTATCAACCTAAAGCGCCTCCTCTTGAACCCAAGAAGGTGGATAATATAAAGAAGAAAGCCACTGAAGTGGCTAGTACAAGTGGGATGAAGATTACTACATTAAATCCTTTTGATGCACTTAATATGATCGATACTGATAAATGTGGCATTCCTACTTATATAGTGGATTTTGGTCATACAATGGAAACTAAGGAGGTTGGGTCTCTTAAGACCGGTAATGTATCACAAGAACCGCTTGTTAGTGATTCAATGGAAGCTAACGAGGTTGGTCCTACCCTAATTGTTGAGAAAATTGGGGATTTTGAAAAGCTTCTTATTGATGGGAAAGCTTCTCTTGTTTATGATGATGGTAATCCTATTAAAAATGTTGATAATAAAAAGGATTTCCCGTCTACTTCTTCTATTAAGAGGGTTAACCCATTCTCTAAGGTGGGAGAGATTGTTGATTCTGATAGTGATGAAGAGGAGGTTTTGAACACTTTTGATGAGTCAATGAACCTATTTGGTGGTGGTCATGATCGTGAAGATGATTATGATTACTATGATTATGATGGCTATGCGGATCAGGGCTATGATCTTCCGGGGAATTTGGATGCTTATTATGACACGTATGGTATCAAGCTCAAGGCCTTGGTAGAAAGTAATTTTGTTTTCATAGGAGTCTAATGTTATATTTTGAGTAGTGGCTTATTTTCTTGTTTAGAGAATAGGAAGTATCTTGTTATGTAAGCGTTCCGCCTATGTAGCGGGCTGAGATATGGGATTCACCCATATCCTTTGTACTTTTACCCAAAAAATAAGATGATACGTACACGTTTTGTAATTATAGTATAGATTGCATGTATATCTTAGACATTTAGATTGATATGAATATTTGATCTAGATAGTTATCTTGTAAAGGACTCCTTGTGCTATAAAATGAGATCCTAGGTTAGCAGTCATCCACGAGTCTTTTGTTAAAGCTTCAAGGTTGTAAACCCTAGTGATAAGTTAAGATCACTCATATTATTATCAATAATAATATTGAAGCGGTTTGTTAAATCATTGTTCACTGTTCCTTTCATTCATACACATCAATAACATTAGTCTTCTAAAGTGCTAGGTAGTAGATTCCGCATACTACTTGGTATACCCTCAAACTATCTATAACATAAGACTCAATAGTTTTTTGATCCTCATTAGTTTGATCTTTAACGAAATTTATTAAAACTATAAGTTTAGGTAACGAATTAAAAACCAGTCCGGTCATATTTCTCGTCAATTGAAAAATCCACTTTTCGGATTGTCAAATAAACTTAGGAAGGTTTATTAGAATGTTTGTATTTTACATTTCTATAGGAGATACTATGTTTTATAAGTCACTAAAATTGGAAAATAATGTGCTTTATAGCTACTGGCTTTTGAAAATAATAACTTTTGCGTCAAAACTGTATTTATTAATCTCGGTAGTAAACAACCCTTATATTGCGATTTCAGGTTAAAATTCATGCAGTTTCATTTGTCAATCATCATTTCGGATAAATTTCATGTTTACAGTTTTGCTGATTCGCACCAGAAAGTGGTCAAAATCGTGGTTTAATTTCTGACCAGTAACATTTTATCCAAAGTCAAGTTTTCGTTTAGAAATCTTTAATTAGACATCACTTTTAATTCCTAAGTCCGTTTTAGCCGATTCAAAAAGCTATGGTTTTGTTTTGAGTTTCTTTATAACTATATGGATATATTTAAAGTCATAGGTTCATGAATTTGAGGAAATGATTAGCATAAGGTTACTTGTTTAACTATTTTACTAAATAACGTTTTATACATGATTCTTTTGAGGTTTTGGCCATGCACATCACATGATAAACATATATAAACATATATAATGTATATTAAGGTATGAAAACATAGAAATGAATATGAGTAAGAGCTCTCTTACAAGGATTGGTGTTGGAATAGACAACAAGAACAAGAACTAGGACAACAAACCTAAAGGTTCAACAAAACTTATAGCTTCAAAATCTTTTAACCAAAGACTTGAAACTCTTGATAGTTAGCTAGGAATATTTTTATGAAATGCTTGAAACTTCTCCTAGAATCACCCTTGTATAGCTTGCAATTTAACCATTGAATGAAAGAAATGACACTTGATTCATGTAGAGATAACCAAGAGCTTCAACTTCTTTGAATAATTTGTTCCTTGAAGATCAAAGGATCAAGTGTCACAATTCTCAATTTTTGGTCATTTCTCAAACTCTACATTCATCATACTAGTTATGCATGGATTTTGCATTTCACATTAAACGGGTAATTTTCATATTAAATAAACGCTATCGCGTAAGTTATTATTTTGATCATTTAATCCAATACTTCCAAAAAATGATCCCGATATATTTTTATACTTACATTTAGCTTATAAAAATAATATTTTGAGTTTACCTAGTGTTTTAAATTTATTTCGTATATAAATTGTTAAATTTATATTATTACGACGGTTTTCTTAAAAACTACACGATAATTACTATATCACTCAAATTTTACAAGAAATGTATTTTTACAATTTAGATGACCTCAATATATTTTACTTTGATCCATTAAAAATTTCTTTTAGCCAATACTACCCTAATTACTCAAGTGTATATAAAAGTTACAAGTTACCACTTATCTTAAACCACTTTAACTTATACATTTTCTTACACATTTATATATATAATAAAAAAAAAAGTATTTTTGAGATACATCCCCCCCCCCAAAAACCGGCCATGAGGGGGGTGAGTCACATAGAGTTGGTAACTTTTCTTTATTGCTTGTATAGATCTATACTTCAACCTTATTTCACACTTCATTCATTCACAACAATAATACAAGTAAATCAAGTTTCTTTCTCTCTTGTTTCCCTCTCCAAGAACCGGCAACCATAAGGTGTTAGAAGAGATTCATAAAGTTTTTCCAAGTCAAGTGTTTAACAATCTAGTATACACTCTTGTTTAGGTTTTGAAATAAAAACCTAGGGTGTTTAAGTTTTATCCCTTGTTCTAATCACCTCATCAAGTAACTAGTAAGCATATCATTTTCATTTTTCATCTTTCATTATCATTTCATATCTATTTCATCATTTTTGAGCAAAGCATGCAAGACTTATGGATATTTATACCATTTTTACATTGTTTTTAGAGTTATATATATATAATCCATCCTATAATTACTCCTTGTTATATACTAGTTTTGGTGATGCTTAGGAACCCATGACACCCTAAGAAGGTGTATGGTAGGATTAGAATAGCTTCGGAGTTGTTTTGAATGGGTTAGAATAGGTTTGGCGCAAGAAAAACTCATTTCGACACGTATAAAATAGGGTCTGTCCATATTTTAAATTCTGGGAAAATCCGACAGTGGGTATACTATTTTGGGCTAGATATTTAGAAAATACACTTTAAAACGAAAACGTGGCCGCTTGAACGGATTAAAACGGAGCTATAACGAAGAAGTTATGAATTTTTCAAGTTTGACGAGGAAAACTATTAATTTCAGAAATTTCAGCATTGAAAATGTTACACCTTATGAGTCAAAAATGAGTCTTAAGTTTTATAAATTGTGTCAACTTATCAAAAATATATTAGTATACTTTGACACGAATCTAAGGATGTAGAAAACGTAGAAAACGGACTTGTAACGATTAAATTACACGCGATAAACCAAGTTGCCGTAACTTTAATTCTATTAGCAAAAACTAATATATTCTCTATTAAAAACATACTACGGCAACTAAAGGACCATGTTGGCGGACATTTTTAACAATGATGTAGAACTTTTTATAACGTGATGTCTTCTAGTAAAAGTAAGTTCGCCAAGCATATTTTCCAAAATGACCAACCGTTTGTATAGCGGAGTTATAATGAATTAACTACGGTTGCTTAAACTTTGCCGAAATTCACTTTTAAACTACATTTTGGACAAAATCACCATACTTAACCTATATTTTCTCCATGATCGAGACCTTTATGATAAAAACTTAAACACTAAACCTTTGAGATATTGATACAAGCTTCCCAAAACCGTTGAGTTCATTTCCTAACACTCGACGTGCACCATTTTGCGACTGACTTTTCAAGGCCATTTTAGTCACTTTCATGAAGATTTCAACGACATTATTTTACGACGAAAAGTTAAAATTTCACAATAAATCATTAAATGACTATCGTGGGATATCATTTCAACGTAAATACTTGTGGAGTATTTTTAGTACGACGAGATGTCATAAACATATATTTTGACGATAAACATTATTTCCAAAACATACAAGTGGTATAGATATCATATGGAGTTGCATGCACAACATTGTATCACGCATTCACGACAACATATCATAACTCAAGTCATAACATTCATTTTAGGTCGCGGATAGTTTCCGAGCCTCATTTTAGTGAACTTCATTTTGTTAGCATATCAATCATATCAGGTGAGTTTCATAGCCCCTACTTTTATACATTTTGAATTACTTTTGGGGGAGATACATGCTCAATCTATTTTCATTTACTTTCACAAGTACTCTAAACGTTTACTGATTACCGTGAGTTCATACCCCGCTCTTACTCATTTAAATTCCTATAAACTATTTGGGGCGAGATATATGCTTATTTATCCAAACATTTGGACTCTTTTGCCAAACAACATTACTTATACTTTACACTTGATCTCGTTATATACTTGATTGGGTTATACTTGATTTCATATGCATATTTGGAACAAACATACAAGAATTAGTGGCTCCAAATTAAGTTGTTGGAAGGCTATTAATTTACAAACATACAAGAATTAGTGGCTCCAAATTAAGTTGTTGGAAGGCTATTAATTTACAAACATACAAGAATTAGTGGCTCCAAATTAAGTTGTTGGAAGGCTATTAATTTACAAACATCCCATCATTTATATGTTGGAAGGCCATTTTTATGGATACAGCCCAACGTGAGCGTTGGAGGAACATCCCAACACGAGTTGTTGGAAGACCCTTGTGGTGACATTTATACTTTTAACTACCTGATTGCGCATATTCATGATTGTCATTCAATTTTAGGCAATGGGTTGTGAACACACAGGTTGCAAGTTTTGTATGGGCGGAACTTGGAACTGAGTGGATTTACAATGCCTTTGCTGCATCAACATTCTTTATAGACTTTTTCAAATCATTTTCAACAAACTTATGAACTCACCAACCTTTGTGTTGACACTTTTTAGCATATTTATCTCAGGTTGTAAGGCGATAGCATTTCATGGAGCTTTTGGGTCTCATGGCATACATTGGAGTCTAGTGTTTTTATCTATTACCATTCGACATGTTTTGTAAACCTTTATGTATTGTCAAACTTTGGAATCTCATGTGTTGTAAACTTTAACTTATTTAATCGAATGGTAAACTCTTTAAAACGTCTCATTATAGAGGTCGTTTTCTTTATCCATACTTTGTGCTATGACGTCATACCCCAATGACACTATCGTTCCGCTGCGATATTTTGGGGGTGTGACATCAAGGGTGTCCGAATTTCTGTTGGGGCATTTATAGGGTGAAAAAGGAGAGGTGAATGAGTTTTGGTTACTTGCTTGAATGATATAAGTAAGATATTTTAGATACTTTTTTCAAGACATAGCTAGGTTAGTAAGCATATGTTATCATCTAAATGAAACAAGGCTCATCACAAAGCCACTTGGCTTGGTGACAAGCCAAAAAAGTCACCTAGGGCTTAGATAAGGAGATTGGTTGTTTTAGATATAGTCTTGTGTTTTACGGAGTGTCGTTTGGTCCCGATAATTGCTATGGTTAAGTATTTAAATGGCAAAATTTAAAATTGGGTATCTCAAAAATATAAAACTTGTAAGGAATGTTAAAACTTTTCAATATACTCTATAAAAGTATACTAAATGAGTGATAAGTTTAACAGAGTGTGCAAATGTTGTTAAAACCTAAAAATGTAGGTTAAATTCACGTAAAACGTAAAACATACAAATTTTACATGAAAATAGAAAAAGTGAAGTGTGACTTCTGAAATATATTTATTATGAACCTAAAAGGCATATAATGTGTAGAGTGGGCCTATTCTAGTGCCGGTTGGTGTTAAATGTAAGTTAAGTCTAAAACCAGAAATGTTAAATATATATTTAAACTTATTTAGGAATTTAAGTAAATATCTTAGTTACTTTGGTATTAAGTACTGGAAATATCTAGGAACTTAGCTTGACAATACGGACTAAAAATGACTAGTTAAGTTTAGGAGATATTTTGTGATATTTAGTGTTAATAATCAAGTGTTGATTTTATGGTCAAAGGAAGGGGAAAATATATTGACTTTTCCAAAAATGTAAAGGTGTTTAAACATCTTAAAAATGCGGAGCATGTATAGGTTAAGTCCATGTAAAAAAATGCTTTAAACGTGAGTTTAGGCTCGTAAAACACAGGGTCTATTTTGTAACATTTGAAATTAAATTATAAAATGCCATATGATGATTATAATTGAACTAAAAATTAATTTAATGTGATGAAATATATTTTTTGAGTTTTTTTTTTCGTTACTCGTGGGATAACCAAATGGTTATATTTAAAGTTTAAAATTGTACGTGATTTTTTTATAAAATGTTTATGTTTTGAATAAATATTAACATGATCGTGCTCCATTTTGAAAACCATTTATTCCTAAAATTTGAGTGACATGGCTCTAGTAACAATTGTAGTATCCGTAAGGGGGGGGGATACGTTTTCGTTTTAAAACATAATTTTTTTTATCAAACAACCGATCAATTGTGACGTAATATGAAAATTCGTAATATTAGTTCTACGCCTATAACAATAGTAAGAGAATCATCTAGAGCATATCACCGCAAAACTATCATAAATACATCACAATTGTAATATAAATGTAAAACGATGAGTAAAAGAAAATTCAAATAAGACACAATGATTTAAAGTGGTTCGGTCACGAAACTCCTCTTTGCCCTACTCCAATACTTGAGTACCCAACTCGAAAGTTACTTCACAAGATCAACAAGCTCCCTTTTCTGCAGAGAAAAACTTACATCTTCATTTACAATCTTTACCGATACGAAGCTTGGTATCGAGTTCTTCTTCGGGTACAACCAAATCCGTTATGTTTATGACCCAACAATACATAACATTTAGATTAAATATTTTCATATTTTCACTAACAATACATAACATAGAAAATAGTTGAGCTTGTTAAAGACAAATAGATGTTACATAGTTCCCAAATTGCAAGCCTCTCATAACTCCTAATACTAACTGAGAACTCCTTAGTTTAGTATCTACAACTTCTAATCTAGCTAAGTCTATCTCTGATCAAGCTCCCTGTTTAGGCAGTCAAGTCCTGCCACAAGCTCTCGTTGCGTGGCCCCAAAATTTGAAACTCTTCTCCTTAGAGACCGAATCTCGGCACGATGTGCATGATCATCCTACTGTAGTATCACAACTTAGGTCTCCAGTGTCAGGATCTGCTGCTACATGGTCCTGGCTGCATCCTGAGCAATCCCCTGAATTTGCTCGAATGTCTCAATCGTGGCGCATAAAGCTGCAGTCCCACGCCTGGTAGTGTCTGCTCTACTATACATCATCCTAAAATCACGCTCATACTCATCAAATGGATCTGATGTCATCAAATCAAACTGATCAATGTGAAGGTCAATCACAATGGAATGTCTCTTAATCTGAGCACAATCCTAGTGGGATCATCCTTTTCTGCAGCAACTGACAAAACGACTGGTGATGTGGTAACTGGAGTAGTTGGAGTAACTTGTACTAATTGAGTAACTGCTAATAAAAAACAAATAAGTAATTTTATGATCTGACATGGAAAATTAGACGTTCACTTTTCTAACCTTTACATAAAGCAACAAGTTTCAATATCAATATGTGTATATTTGCTACCATATTTCAAACTATTGTAAAAGTTGATAAGTTCATTTATAACTTATAGATACTGTTAGGAATTAGAAAATTCCTTAGTGAAGAGTCGGTCACCCCAAATGTTATCTAGCTTAAGTTAGCTCGTAGACTTGTCGTTATTTACGTTATTAAGTAGTTAATTAGTTAGTTTGTATCGTAGTTTAGCGTAGTGCAACACCGTGGAGGAAGGACGGGTCTTTACCCACTGTATCCCTGATCCACAGGCCGATAGGAGGTCGTTATGTCTGTAACTATAAATACCCCTTCCATCCATGGAAGGGGTGGTGCTTTTTATTTGAATCTAATATTCACTTTGTGTAAACCTCTAGCAAGAACACCCTCTCTCTCTACTAACTCTCTAACTATGGCAAACATGTATTTAGATCATCCAAGACCACCCGAATCATCAACACAATAAATATTACGATCCTACAATTGGTACCAGAGCCAAGGTTGTTGTGTTTTGATGATTGTTTCTTGTGGTTTTGATATTTGTTCGAATCTGTTTTGTGTATTTGTGTGGTCGGTATATGTTATTTGGGTAAACTGTGGTTATCAAGTACTACTGTATCCTTTTTGTTTGGTCTAATAATAAAAGTCCTGGTCATTTGTATGTCCAAAAACTGTGTCATATCTCATGGTCAAAACAGTATTTTATGGTCATACTTTGATGTTAAGTATTATTGTCCATACTGTATTTTGTCCAAACAGTATTTTATAGTCACAAGGTCAGATTTTAAAGTCCTAACTGTGGTCAAATGCGCCAAAGAAGCAATTTTTATGACTGTTTTCTGGGTTTCTTTGAATACAGTCGGAAAATGGTCGGAAAACTCATCGGAAATCTTGCTAGCGACTTGTATTAACAAGTTAGCGACTTGTGCTTTACAAACGATGTAGCGACTTGTTCTCAAAAAAAAAAAAAAAAAAAAAAAAAAAAAAACTGTTAGCGACTTGACTACTTTAATTACCTAGCGACTTGTATTTACATGTCGTAGCGATTTGTGTTTTGTAAAGGGTAGCGAGTTATGCTAGCGACTTGGCTTGAATGCTAGCGACTTGTGGTTTAAAAGGGTTAGCGACTTGTGACTCAAAATACTAGCGACTTGATATTAGAAGCTAGCGACTTACACAGAAAGGATGAAGGAGAAAGACAAGACCATGACCACAAAACAAACACCTATACCAACATACACAACCTCAGCCATAACCATCATCAGTCAGTGAAATTTCAACACCAATTCTCACTAATCCTATACCTAGACTCAACCCATAACCCTTGCATCAACTCCTCAACTCACAAACTATCAAACTCGAAATGAAAAGATGAAATGAATCTCAGAAGTGGTTTGTGCATACTCAAAGTCTTATCAAGACCTTCAAGTGTCTACTTTACTCAACCATTTCATCACAGATCCATAAACAAATGATAAATTGGTTGATCTCAGTTTAATTCGTGTGACTTAAAAGAGATATTATGACTCACATGTCATTAAACACGAATATTAATTCATCATCGATCTAACTGAAAAAGTGCAAGGAAATTATTTGATCTCAGTTTTATCTCCCCTTTGGTACTCAACGTTTTGTCTATACACAATTAAGAGATAAGATACATCACAGATCCATTGGTTTGAAGGAAGTCGAAATGATATTTAATGATTAATGATCTCAGCTTTCATCCCTTGTGTGCGGTTCATAGAACACATAGATCTATAAAGATCTATACACAAAATATTATGTGCTTCATGGATCTAAAACCTTTTTGTTAATATTCGAATCTAAGAAATGAAATTAACAAGAATGTTAACTCATCTCTTTTATTCGTTTACCATAAACTAATCAAAGTGAATGTTCTCAGATTACTTGGGTCGTGGATAAGCATGTTATCATTTGATCTTTTTCAAGATCCTATCGACCACAATAGTTAATCATCATTGTCGAAAATATTTTTGATTATATTCGAATTTAAAGAATTGTTTTTAACAACTTTGTTAAAACAAGACTTTGATTCGTTCACAATTAATGAATACAATAAATTCGGTGGTCATGTCCAAGAAAATAATTTTACTATCCATTACCTTGGAGTGGATCTTGATGCGATCTAACAAACCGTCTCTCGTGCCATCCCTATGGCCACGATGATAAGTCTTATGCCATCCCTGTGGCTGCCTCTTAGTTCAATGAGTTATATGAATTATTTTTTGAAGATACGGTTTTTTCTTTGGAATGGGAGGCGTCTGGATGTGTTGTGGAAGATTAAGGAGCTGTTTTTAGATTGTTTAGATGGTATGAGTTGAGTTTTAAGCATATAAAAATTTCCAGATCTGTTGTGAGAATTGTTTGGTGAGAGAATTGGTTGGTGGTAGGCGACATATTTTGAGATGTGGTTTAGGGTTAATGTGCAAATATTTAGGGATTACTAACTCTTATATCCGGTTATGCAAAGGTCTTTGGCAAGTGATATTTGGATCGTGGGCTTCATCATTTGGTGTTTAGGCCTTAACCGGATTATAACTTGTGCACTTGGGCTTTGTAAGGTGATTATTTGTAAGGTGAAATGTTGATATTAAACATCTAACGTGGAATGAACTTGGGTTGTGAAGTGTTATGGGCTGGATTTTTTAAAATCCGGATGTTTTATTATGAAGAGTTTAATAACTTTTGGTTTACGAGCGGTACTTTGGTCATGATAACATTTCACGGAGGATACTAATTCACAAGCTAGAATGATATTGAACCCGGATATTGGCTTGAATTAATAAGTGAGGATTTGGTTTGTTTTAATGCGGTGTAACTTGAATTGAATCTGGTGTATGTTATGGTGAGATGGACCAGGCCTCAAGTATATGAGACTTGGATATTATGAGATTCGATGATGAGATTAGGTTTGATGATGAGATTCGTTATGATTATGAGGTTTCGTACTTTGGTATATACATGTTCATGGATAATATTTCGTCATGGCTTGAAATTGTTTATTTGAACTAAGTTGACTACGGGTTTATTTGGACGATATTTCATATTTGGATTTGAAGTGAGGCTTTCCGGGCACGTTTACTTATTTTCATCTTCGTTCTTTCTACCCTTCCGCGAAGATGACTTGTTTGGGCTTTTATAGAGTGTGATAAAGACTTGGCTATTTAGTTGCGCTTGTGATTCTTTCTCACTTAACCCACAACGTAGCTATCACTTCGGTGTCTCACTCTATTAAGAATGTCAAGAGGTTCTGTACATTGGGTACACCGTTTCTTCTTCACAAGGATTAGTACAAGGTTAAGTAACAACTCTCTGGGGAATTCTACTTCATGATCAAGTTTGGTATATCGGGTTTACTTCTCCATGTGGTCACTACAATAGCTGACAGATTGCGTGAATGATGTGTTTACCAAAGTATTGATTGGATGGTTGATGATGGTGTTGATGTTGGATAATAAACCGTTGATAAACCACTGCATGTTCCCCTAAAACAGATATTCACCGAAACCAAAGTTTCCATAACACATTCAAGCTGACATTGTTTACGGTTCTGTCGTGGTTTTGTAAAATCCCGTGAAAGAACCTATTTCTCGGTTTAAATCATAGACTTGTAAAATCCCGTGACAAAGGAAACATCCTGGTAATTGTAAAGTACATTTCCGGATCTATCTTACGGTTTATTCTTAGTCTTGTAAAATCCCACAAAAGAAACTATTTCTCGGTTTAGACCATAGAATTGTAAAATCCCGTGATGATGGAACCATCTTGGAGAAAGGAAAGTGTATTTCGGGATCGTATCTGATGCTGGTGCTACGGTTTCTGCTTCGAAGATGGGATAAAAGGGTGTATTTCATGAATTGGATGTGTGTTTGGATTGTCTTCATGGCAGTTTGGTTATTGCATGGTTTTATGGGGTTACGTGCTTTTAATCATGGTCGGGATGAAAACATTATCAAAGTTCATTTAAAAGTCAAAGAAGGCTAGATTTGAGCAATTATCCAGAAGATGTGACAACGGCGTTAATTCAGTATTATTTGTTTGAGGTTGAAGTGAAATATCACGGGCGAGTGTACTTAGTATCTGAAGGTATCGGGGATGGATGGATGAAGATTGTTCGAGCTTATTATCAAAAACGGAGACTTGGAAATCTAGTTATTGTTGGGTGTCTTTTACCTGTTTCTTTTACCACTTGGGGGAATTGGCCTCTTATCACCGCAAGATAACTATCACTTTAAGGAGTTACGTTGTTGTGCTCAGTGTCACATTCAATTGTGGATTTTCAAGAGGTGATGTACGTCTTATACTTGATGGTTGGTTGGTTGAAGAGTATAAAGTACATAGAGAGTACTTAGAGATGCTAATGGAAATCGGTACCGCTCTTTGTTTCATATGTGCAAGTTTAAGTCACGAGTTCAGGGTAGTTTACTTCAGGGTCAAATTCATCATATTGGGTTTTCTCCATCAGCTGACACTACAAAGAGCCTACTGAATGATAATGGGTTGATTACATGTTTTACCAAGAGAGTTGAAAAGAGAGAGATTATGACGTTTGAACATATCAGTTCAAGCCTCGTACTCTAAACAAAAGAAAAGTGTACGTTTCAGTGCACTTTATCTTCCAAAGAAGAGAAATCTTCTTATGACGTCTGTTCACATCAGTTCAGGCCTCGTACTCCAAAGAAAAGAAATGTGTACGTTTCAGTGCGCATTATCTTCCGAAGAAGAGAAATCTTCTTATGACGTATGAATACTTCAGTTCATGCCTCGTTCTCTAAAGAAAAGAAAAGTGTACGCGTCAGTGCGCTTTATCTTCTGAAGAAGAGAAATCTTCTTATTATGACCATTCTCATCAACATGCTTCATACTTTTTCCATGCGCTTTCAGTCATCAAGTGAACTGGGCTACCACTGATTGTTTTCTCATTCCACTTGCTCAATTATAATGAAGATGGCGACATCATGTGTGTAACCACCCGCATTTTTAGGTTACTTTTTATTTTCGAGAATTTACTATTTACATTTACTATTCAGATTCACTATTCATCTCGTAAAATTTTTAATCCACATTCTCGTAAGATAAATTATTTTAGTAATAACCTGAGAGTTCGACCATCGTTAGATCATTTTCGCAAAAAATATTAAGTAAACATCGTTTTAAAGTTTCGTTTTAGACGGTCCACCGTTTAAACATCACACGCATAACGAAAATCAACTCTGACAATTTTCCTCGCATCATATAAATTTTTAGATCACTCATGATAAATTTGAGAATTTTTAAGATTTATTATTTTTAATATTACCAAATAAGCCCAGCGCAGAACAAAACTAAACTTACATTTTAAACAATTCTACTTACATCCAGGCTTAACGATTCCTGCACTATGTTTCTAATATGTTTTTGACACTTTTACATTTTTTGGAAAAGTCAAACATATTTCCCTCCTCCTTTGACCATAAAGGAATTAACCTTGTACGTTCTACCTTTTTGCTTAAATCGCGTAACTTTTAAACTTCACAAATAACTGTTAAGTTATCTCGCATTTGACGAAAACCAAAGTTTGACATCTCATATCACTTTTAGACTAATTTTAGTCTACTCAAAATAAATTCACGGTCGTTTCCCTGAAATTTCGTTCTTTTCGGATAAACTGCGAATTACGCGTTTTTGACCCGTATTTCCAGCTTTAAGCAGCATTTTTGCACCCAATGAGACTTATCACCCATTTTATATTTTTATATGGAGTATAATGATGAGTTTCGTCATTCCTACAAATTTCGTAATTTTACGATACCCGATTTTACGTTTTATGGCTTCGGTTAGCGATTAACGGAACCAAAACTCACTCTGTAACCAAGATAAGATCAAAACTAACCACATAAGTCATTTTATCTCTTCCATGACAGAACTTAGGGGGGGAGTCATCATATTGGTGGCATCATCCTAACCTTGGTTCATTAAGATCATTACAAGTGTCCTAAACCTAACCATGGTTAATATTTAACCCAATATATGGTTAACCAAACTTACCCTCCTATAAATAGCAAGTGATATACATCCCAAAGACCTCCACAAACTGAATTGGGTCGTTCATACTCTAAAATATCCATATCTTCCATCATTTGATCCATAAACTCCAAGTTTATGCATAAAAGTTCCAAAGATCAAGCTACTACATCAAATCTCTAGCAAGTTTAAGTGATCTTCTTGAGTTTAGATCCACTCAAGTCACTTAATACTTCATCACCAACTCTTCAAGATTGCAAGGGTGCCAAGGTGTAGAAAGCTAGCTCAATCCGAAGTCCTAAGTGTTCAATCAATGTCCGATCCTTACTAAGTTACTCCTTTCTTATTGAAAGCCAAAAGTTGTAAGCAACTTATCACCACCATCATCTCATCTTTATTATTCATAATATTAACTATTTCATGCTATATATATAGTTACTATGTTGATTCATGATGTACATATACTCAATCACTTGTTTTAATTCACATATGGTCATAAAAGTAACAAACTAGTAAACTAGTCATAATCTACACATGTGAGACCATTAAAAACAGTAATATAAGGACTTTCTAACTTACATAATATGGTAGACAATATAAAAAGGTAAACATAGAAACTTGAACCACCCGAAACGGACAAACGAGTCAAAAGTTATAGGCAAAAGAAGTTAGCGAAACCAAAACGCCAAAACTGCCATTTTGAAACTGTTAAGGGTTCTGCCATTTTGAAAGTCATACTTCTGGTCCGAATCATAAAAAAGTTAAAACACGAAAGTTGTCCGGAACGACGTTTTCCTACAGTCACAAAGAAGCTCGGACCTTGAAAACGCTTAAACAGGCCATAAATCTTTCAAAAACAGAAACTGCCGTAAATATAGTCACATAACTATACTTTTGTCATAACTACAAGCAAACCAAGAGGCCTAATGGCCATAAACCAAGACCACGGCTACGGCTAAGACCAAAGTTGAGTCTCAAGACCATGGTAGTCAAGACCAAAGTCACGGCAAGGCCATGGCTAAAGCCTCAAGGCTTGTTTACCCAAGACCGTTAACTAAGGTAATCATATTTATGAAACGACGAGAACTTGTAATAACCAACTTTACAATTTAGAAACTTGTAAGCTTTTCTTTAAACACTTGTGATATAAATTATGACGATATTTGTAATAACCATTATGATTCCTAATCATAACCAAACAACCTTGTAACTTGTGTTTACAAACCATATGACACTTATGATATATAAATAAAACATATGTTTTATCTACTAAGTGCTACAAAACTAGGGAGCTTCATGTGAGGGGTTTCATTTGAGTAAAACGTATCGACGAGTTGCTGGATTTACGATTTAAAGTGTCCTAGCTCCTCGAACGTTTACTACATGACCTCTGAATTATGATGGACCGAACGGTAGTACGATATATATATAAACTATACACGTTTTCACAACTAGACCATTTCTATAAACGACATATACATAAACCATGTACTACATCGTGATCAACATAGGAATATATATATATATATATATATATATATATATATATATATATATAGGATGGTTTATGTTTTCTTAAACATTATTCCAAACTTAAGTCGCAACATTTCATTTTTAGGTTGCACGTAGAAGTTCTCACGACATATCCATCATTCTCATTATACATTTGATATCATTTACTCTGAGGTGAGTTCATAGCCCCACTTTTATTAATTAATTGTTTTACAAACCCTTGGGGGAGATACATGCTTTATTTTAAACCGAACACATTGCTTTCAAACTGTATACTTATCTGATTGTTATTAGCACTAAGTTACCGCATTTGCCAAACTTAAGTCCCTTAATCATGAATCATTAATCACTATGTGAGAGTGGGCGCGAATATTGTGAATAGATCTATTGGGATTGACGAATCCCGTTTGTGTTGGCCCCATTAAAGGCAAACAAACGCACTATATTTGAGTAACATTGGTAAAAATAGCAATTTTACCAGATAGGGCACGCACCGACATTTTCTCCAATTAATTTTGGGACACGTTAACGCCTTGATTGCATGATGCTTAGTCTAATAATAACTGTTTTGGTTTTCAAACCACTGGTGTGAATTTATAACTCACACTACAAACATAATGTGTTCAACCATCAAACAAACTCTATGAATTTCACTCAACCTTTGTGTTGACAGTTTTAAGCATGTATTTCAGGTCCATAATGTCGGAAGCTGGCACGGAAGAGCAAGGACTAGATCAAGAAGGCTATAAATTTTATTGTCATTCGAAAACCCATTTAATGTATTTTGTAAACAATGGAACCAACTGGGACCTATTTTTGTAAACTCTGATATTTATATAAATCGAATGATAAATCTTTTAAAACGACTCCATTAGAGTTCGTTTTCTATTGTTATGACTATTGTGCCATGAAGTAACACCCAGTTTGAATTCCGCTACGTATCACGAAATTGGGGGTGTTACAGATTGGTATCAGAGCTACAGTTATAGAGAAACGGGTCTAATTGAGACTTAAACTATAACTACTTTTACAAACAAAAACATTTTATAGCCTTCCGTTCTCCGTGCCTTCCATCCTCCAGACGATTATGTGACTTTTAGGCATTTTAAGCTATACAAACATACTAGTATATTGATATATACACTTAACTTAATTTCAATCATAAACAAAGTATTCAACATATCTGCGTATGCCTATTCTAAGGCATTACGGCACAATCATATTTTCCCAATCTCCCAATCATGCATCTACTCATGCATTTTAGGATTACGAAACTTCCTCCAAGACATTGTAAATCCTACAATGGTCTTTCCTACTTCCCATACATTGTGAGATACAATGGTCTCATTCATTTTTCAAGACACTGTGAGATACAGTGGTCTCTATTACATTCTCAGACACTGTAAATCCTACATTGGTCTGTATTACATTCTCAGACACTGTAAATCCTACAGTGGTCTCTATTACATTCTCAGACACTGTACATCCTACAGTGGTCTCATTTATTTCTCAAGACATTGTGAGTTACACAATGATCTCTTTATCATTTCTCAAGACATTGTGGGTTACACAATGGTCTCTCTATCATTTCTCAAAACATTGTGGGTTACACAATGATCTCCCCATCATCTCTTAGACATTGTGAGTTGCACAATGGTCTCTATTATTTCCTAGACATTGTGAGTTACACAATGGTCTCAACTATTTCTCAGACATTGTGAGTTGCACAATGGTCTCAACTACTCCTCAGATATTGTAAGTTATACAATAGTCTCTAAAAATTATCTTATAAACATTATATGATATTGTTTTACATAAAACCCGTCACAGTCTATCAATTTCCCTAATGGAAATACAAGAAATGGGATTTCTAAAAGATAAACTGACTCATCATCTACAAAAGCTGAAGTTCAGCAACTCTCTCTACATTCATCAAAATTCTCTTCTGAAACTTTCATTGTTAAAGGTTTGTGATTCTAGCCAAGTATGGACTATTTTAGGATTACTTAAGATTTCCTTTCCACACGTATCTACCCATACTATCTTCTATGCAATGGAATGTGAAAACATAGGTTACAAGTCTTTTATGGCCAGGACTTGCAACTGAATGGTTTGATGTCGCCTTTGCTTAGTGGACAATTTCTCAAAAACTATGGACATATCACAAGTATACCTAATTTAGGTATTTGAAAAATTTATCGAACCTCGGCTAAATATAGTCTAGTCACCTATATTTAGCCTAGGGATAGTGGAACATAGTCTGACTAACTATGTTCGACTTAAAATTTTCAAATACTGGGAATAGTTATACAAGTGTTATATTCAGGTTGATTTCATACTTAAACTCGATAAACAACCAGAATTCATTAAAAAGATCTAGAGACGCGATAGTGTCTTACCACTCAGCAAAATCTTAACATCTTATTTATACTACCTAATTTCATTCTTGAAAGTTTTCATTTATGAAATAATCCTAACTACTATCTTGGGATAGTCATCAAATCTTCTCGTCATTCCTTGGAAGTACTAGCCTGATTAGGTTTCAAGGATATCATTCCGCCATATTCCTTTAAAATTCACTTTGATTTTAAAACAAACTTGACATCTCTACCTAAGAATAATGGTAAGCGTACGCTACACTCTTCTAATCATCAACATGACACATCATTATCTAAACCTCATTGAAATTCAGTACGTAAAACTTCACAGTATCACGTTTCCTTCAAACACTAGTATACATAAACACTATACGATATAGCCGTCATCCCGAAACCACCTAAGACAGGATCAACTTTGGAAATGGTTTGGATAACCACTTGCCACTAGCAATACTTTCCCTACAATGACAGTTATCACATCATTACAAACCATTTCACACCAACAATATCTTACACCTTTGATTAACAACAGATACCCCAACAACAACAAAACAATTCTATTTTGAGGCACTATATAGACGAAAGTGTCAGTCAACCATTTGTTGGACTAAGGTGTTCAGAGATCACCCACGAAACAACTAAGGAAACCATACAAATATAAATTAGGCTCCATGCCGCACACTATCACCAAAAACTCCATATTAGAAATTAAGGTTTTATTGATAGCCTCGATACAATAAGATATGATTCATTTTGAGAATCGGGAAAATCCAAACTTTAGGTATATTAGACTCTATAAGATTTTAACAAAACCCTTTATATTACAACTTAAGCCATATGGTATATAATACATTCTATGACCAAAAATTTGAGAACACAAAGATTAGAATTCGGCGCATACATCCACATTTCCCTAGACAATTCAACATCGGGTAACACATCCTGAATTCCGGGACGGAATTCCCATTAAGGGGGTGAGACTGTAACCACCCGCATTTTTAGGTTACTTTTTATTTTCGAGAATTTACTATTTACTTTTACTATTCAGATTCACTATTCATCTCGTAAAATTTTTAATCCACATTCTCGTAAGATAAATTATTTTAGTAATAACCTGAGAGTTCGACCATTGTTAGATCATTTTCGCAAAAAATATTAAGTAAACATCGTTTTAAAGTTTCGTTTTAGACGGTCCACCGTTTAAACATCACACGCATAACGAAAATCAACTCTGACAATTTTCCTCGCATCATATAAATTTTTAGATCACTCATGATAAATTTGAGAATTTTTAAGATTTATTATTTTTAATATTACCAAATAAGCCCAGCGCAGAACAAAACTAAACTTACATTTTAAACAATTCTACTTACATCCAGGCTTAACGATTCCTGCACTATGTTTCTAATATGTTTTTGACACTTTTACATTTTTTGGAAAAGTCAAACATATTTCCCTCCTCCTTTGACCATAAAGGAATTAACCTTGTACGTTCTACCTTTTTGCTTAAATCGCGTAACTTTTAAACTTCACAAATAACTGTTAAGTTATCTCGCATTTGACGAAAACCAAAGTTTGACATCTCATATCACTTTTAGACTAATTTTAGTCTACTCAAAATAAATTCACGGTCGTTTCCCTGAAATTTCGTTCTTTTCGGATAAACTGCGAATTACGCGTTTTTGACCCGTATTTCCAGCTTTAAGCAGCATTTTTGCACCCAATGAGACTTATCACCCATTTTATATTTTTATATGGAGTATAA
>BPTQ01000006.1:319226272-319241190 GCA_019973895.1 Chrysanthemum seticuspe
ACAAAGTGTTTGATAGGAGAAAACGTTGAAGAAACGATAGAGAAAGTATAAAAAAAGAAGTAAAGAGAAAAGATAATACTTATGAAGAAAAAAATATGAAAGAGATAGCAAAGAAGTTGCAAAAGAGGATAGTTTGTGAAACAATAGATCTCAAATACCCTACGATATATTACATGTTACAATGATGAAATTTGCGCTAATTTATATGAAGTTGTAGATTTAAGTGCACGTGATAAAGGAAAGAAACACAATATTCAAAAAAAAAAACACAAATAACTTATTGCAAAAGCATAAATCATCACATGTTCATATATAATAGACGTATACCCGCCTAAAGCAATGGTATATAGCGGAAAATAATTATACTTACGAGATCGTGATTCTGATTTGACATTTGATGAAAAATGATTTATTTGAAATATAAAGTGTGTGTTTTAACAATTAATGTAGTGCATGTTTTTGAAAAGTTTTCAAGTTTGAAATTGATAACTCACAAGCTGTATTCAGGGATACTTAGAGGTAATTTAGGAAAACCACGTCAATTTAAGTTTTCAATATTCAAGATTCAAGATTCAAGAATTGGTATTCACTTTTTACAAGTAGTATAAATATTTCAATTCTCAAGTAATTGTTTAAAGTCAATAGAGTATAAGGGACGTGGAAAATAAACAAGCAAATAAGTGATTATTTATTCGACATGAAAAATCAGCTGGTCACTTTTTTAACCTTTACACAAAGCAACAAGTTTCAATATCAATATGTGTATATTTGCGACCATGTTTCTAACTATTGTAAAAGTTGATAAGTTCATTTATAATTTATTGTTGGGATATGAAAGTGCTGAAGAATGATAACAGTACTGGAAAAAGTCAAAGTACTGCTGTTGAAGTCAAAGTACTGCAAGAACAAAGAACTGTTTTATTCGTTTATAAAAAATCTTGTAATTCTAGAATATTCTTTATTGGATTACTTGTTGTACAAGGATACAAATTGTAAACCGACTAGGGTTATCCTTGAGCCTATAAAAGGACCCCTAGATTGGCATTAGAGGTACGAGTCTTAGAGTTTACAAGTTCATAAGTTTAGAGAAGTTCGATATTTAGAGTTGTTAAAAGATCTGCATAATAAGCAGAGTTAGAGTTATCAATATAATCGTTTAAAGTTAAAGTTATTCTTCTTAGCTTTGTTAAGTAAATTCCGCATACTTAATAGAGTTTGCTCAGTGTTTCTCTGTTAATAACTTAGGATTTATCCGAGGTTATTAAACCTTAACAAGCTATTTAAGTTAGTTTGGTTAGAGTACATCGATCCAACAAGTGGTATCAGAGCTTGTGTGGAAACTCTGACTAAGAAGAAACCCTAAAATCCCACTACAACAAAACCTAAAGATGTCGACTAATTCTGTTCCACCACCTTCCATCACCTCAATGAGGATTCCTGTCATCAAGAAGGGCGAATACGATCTATGGTGTATGAAGAGGAGGCAGTACATTGCCATTACAGACCATGCTCTATGGAATGTAATTGTTAATGGTAATGAAGTAGTTCCAGATCCTATAAAGGTTCCTGGACAACCTAAAGCACCCAAACCAGTCTTACCAGCAGCTACCCTAAGGAATCAAGAGAAGGCTCTTAATATTCTCCTATCTGCTATACCTGATGGACATCTCTTGAAGTTTCATGATGCTAAAGATGCTAAGCAGCTCTGGGCTGCTCTCAAGACCAGATTTGGAGGGAATGAAGCTTCTAAAAAGATGCACAGAAATCTGCTGAAGCAACAGTTTGAAACTTTCACTGTTGGTGAAAGAGAAAGTCTTTATGCTACATATGATAGATTTCAAAATCTCCTCAACATGTTGGAGTTATACAAGGCAGAAGTATCTGTTGAAGATGCCAATATGAAGTTTTTAAGGAGTTTGCCATCCACATGGCATGTGATTGCTACTATGATCAGAGGACAACCAGGTTTGGATGTCATGGACTTTGAAGATCTCTACAATCATCTAAAGGTGTATGAGCATGAGATGAATGGTCAAAATAGTTCCAAATCTCACAGTATTGCTTTTCTATCATCTGAAAAGAGGGGCAGTACTTCCACCAAAAGTACTACTTCTCCTCCTCAAAGTACTGTAACTCAAAGTACTGCTGTTTACACTCCCCCCACCTATGTTCAACAAGCCCCACCAACTACTACCATGCACTCAGATGAGGTTGTTTGCTCTTTCTTTGCACAGCAAGCTTCTTTACCTGAAGTTTATGAAGAAGATCTCTCCTAGATTGACGAGGATGCTTTAGAAGAGATTGATATCAGGTGGCATGTTGCTTTGATCACTACAAGGATCAAGAAGTACATGAAGAAAACAGGAAAGAGCATTGACTTCAAACCAAAAAAGGGAATCACTTTTGACAAATCTAAAATTGATTTCTTCAATTGTCAAAAGACTGGACACTTTGCAAGGGAATGCAGGTTTGCTAAGTATCAAGCAAACAGGATGACTGAGAAACCAAAGCTGGAGCTAAAAGAAATCCCTATTACTGAAACAAAGGCTTTGGTTGCTCAAGAGAATTTATCAGAGGTTGACTGGAGTGAAGAGTTTGATGATGAACCAGTGACCTAATGCATGGTAGCAGTGGAAGAAGTAGTTGAAGATTCAGTAAATGAATTGGATTGGAGCATTGTCTTTGATGAGGAAGCTGATCATGCTGCTTTGGAATCTGGAGATGGGTATGGAGGATTTGATTGGAGCTTGGAGTGTGAAAATAATCCTGTTCTGCTTGCAATGGTGGCTACTTCATCAAGTTCAACCCCTATCTCTGAGGTATGCTCAAATTGTCATGATTTTTATCAAAAATTACTTGGCAGTTATGTGATTGAAAGAGATAATTGTGTTAGGGCTAGGTCTGAGGTAGCTGGTTATCAAATTACTTTAGAGTCTATGGAAGCTAAAATTATAACACATGAAAATAATGAAATGGCTTGGGCTGAAAAGTATGAACAACAGGATTACCAGTTAAAACTAAGTGAATGGAAACTAAATTGTAAAATTGTTGAAATAGAGAAATTAACTAAGGAAACAGATGATTTGTTAGCAAAGTTTGATGCCTGGAAAAATTATGGTCTGTCACATGTTACTTATGTTCAAAAACAGAGAAGAGCATACATTAAAACTAGCTTAGGTTTTGGTATAGACTTTGATAACATAGAAGAGAATCAAGCTGATGATGACTTAGAGGATGTAACCACTAGTGATGATGAACTCATTAATTATGTAGACACATCTAGTAATGAGGATTCAATTTGTGAACCACCTCCAGAATATAAGAAAGACAAGGGTTATCATGCTGTTCCACATCCCATAGGTAGTCATCAACCTATAAGACCTGATGTTTCACGTTTTGGTGTAGACAGTCTAGAGTTTAGGAAAAAGCTTATTGGTCTGTCTAGGTCTGAAATCCCCAAAGAAACTGTTGAAAATATTCAAAGTCAAGCAGTACCTTCAACTCAAAGTACTGCTCCACAAGCAGTACCTTCAGGAAAACCTTTTCAAAACAGTACTGCTAAACCTTTTTGGGATAAATTTGGTCACAACAAGTTTAATCATTCACCTAGAAGGAAAAATAGTTTTGGTCATAGACATAGAAGAAGTCACTTTGGGAGTATGGGTCAAAAACTGTGTTTTGTGTGTTTTAGTCCTACTCATTTAATCAAGGATTGTGAACATCACTCAGAATACCTTAGAAAATTCCCAAAGAACAGGTCTGCCACCCAGAAACCTAGAGAGACCAAACTAGTCTGGAATAATTCAAATAGGGTCAATCACAACAATTTCTCACCAGATCATAGGTACCCACACCAGAGAAGACCTTTTTCTAGATCACCAGTACCTTCACAACCAGTACTTTCTCAAAGTACTGCTCCCTCAAAACAAGGTACTGCTAACACTTCTTGGAGCAGGCATCCTAGGAGATCTCATTACTATCAACCCAGAAGGTATTATAATTCACATAGGGGATCTAGATCACAGGAACCAAGTGTTAAAACTGAATGGATTAAGAGAGAAAGTACTGCTGAGGGACAAACAATACTTTCAACAAAAAGTGAATCAGATGTTTTTGTGATACAAGAAAAAGAGAATGAACTTGTAAAAGAGAATTCTGTTGAAAAACTAGAAATTTTTGAAAATCCACGTGCTAAAAACAAAAGATAGTTCTGGATCATGTTTTGAAAAAAAGTGGAAATTACATACTCAAAGAATTTGAGTTTGTAACTCCACAAGGGGAACACAAGTCAGTAATGGCTTGGGTTCCTAAAAGTCACTAACTCTTTTATCTTTGTGCAGGGTAACCCAGAAGAGGAGCTTAAAGATCATCTGATTGTGGAAAGTGGTTGCTTTGGAAGTATGACAGGAGACAAAGAGATTCTGTCTGATTTTAGATCTATTAGTGGAGGAAGAGTTGCATTTGGGAATGATCCCAATGGAGGAAGGATTACTGGAAAAGGAACTATCAAAGCAGGGCGTATAGGTCTTGAGAATGTTAGATATGTGAAGGAGCTCAAGTTTAACTTATTATCAGTCTCTCAAATCTGTGATAAAAAACATCCTGTGTTATTCACTGACACAGAATGTCACATCCTCTCTCCTGAATTCAAGCCTGTTGATGATAACTTGGTAGTTCTTAGAGTACCAAGAACAAATGATGTGTATAGCTTAGACATGAAGAGTTTACATTCCTATGGAAGAGCCACATGTTTGGTGGCAAAAGCAACATCTGAAGAAGCACATCAGTGGCATAGAAGATTGGGCCATGTAAATTTCAAGAATATAAACAAACTGGTCAAAGGGAATTTAGTTAGAGGTTTACCTTCAAAGACTTACAAGAATGATCACTCCTGTTTGGCGTGTAAGAAGGGTAAACAACATAAAGCTTCCTGCAAGAAGCTTGAGGAGAGGACTATTAGAGAACCTTTGGAGCTGTTACATATGGATTTGTTTGGACCTGTATCTGTTGCAAGTCTAAACAAGAAAAAGTACTGCTTAGTTCTAACAGATGATTGCAGTAGATTCAGTTGGGTATTTTTCTTCGGATTTAAAGATGATACTTTTGCTGCTATTCAAACTCTCATAACAGCACTTGAAAACCAATTGAGACTCAAGGTTAGAGGTATTGGATGTGACAATGGAACTAAATTTAAGAACAAGCTTATGGATGAATTTTGTGCAAACAAAGGAATCAAGAGGGAGTTCAGTATTGCTAGAACACCACAGCAGAATGGTGTTGCAGAGAGGAAGAATAGGACTTTGATTGAAGCAGCCAGAACAATGCTAGCAGATTCACAACTACCTATTCAATTCTGGGCTGAAGCTGTAAGTACTGCTTGCTATGTACTTAACAGAGTCTTAGTCACCAAACCATAGATGAAGACACCGTATGAGTTGCTGATGGGTAAGAAACCCAACATTCGATTTATGAAGCCTTTTGGATGCCCTCTAACTATTTTAAACACGATTGATAATTTGGGAAAGTTTGATGGCAAGTCAGAAGAAGGTTATTTATTGGGTTATTGTACCAATAGAGTCACTAAGAAGGTTCAAGATTGTCTTCATGTTGAGTTTTTAGAAGATCAAGCCAATGAGAAAGGTAAAGGTCCTGATTGGATGTTTGATCTTGAAGTTCTAACTCCTTCTATGACCTATGTACCTGTTAGAGAAGAAAATCAACCTGTACATGATGGAGAAGACTTACAGTATGTTGTTCATGGAGTTAATCTTAGACCTGATGAAGATCCTGTTAGTCCAAAGCAAAGTACTGATTCACCAAAACAAAGTACTGATGAACCAAAATCCTCATTATCTGCTAAGGATCAATCTATTCAAGAGGAACTTAATCAGATGCTTCTTCAAGATGTTTTAGCACATTCTTACACTGATGAACAGAGAAGAGCTTATGAAAACGCAAAGAAGAAGAACAAGACTGCAGAGTACTCTCACAGTACTTTTGAACAAAGTACTGCTGCACCAGTTACCAGTACTTTGGATGATTTAGATGATCCTACCATGCCTGGATTAGAAGAAACTAATTATGAGTTTGAAGGTGAAGGTATTTTCTCAGATTCCAATGAAGATGCTGATTTAACTAATTTGGATGATACTTATGGAGTTCCATAGTCTCCAAACTTAAGAATTCATAAGAATCATCCTACTGATCAAATCATTGGTCCTTCTACTTCTGGAGTGATGACAAGACACAAAGCTAAGAGTTTCACTAAACCTCATAATGCTTTACTTAGCTTTGTCTATAAACAGAACAGGCTGAATTATAAGGACCATCAAACATGTCTGTTTACTTGTTTTATCTCTCAAGAGGAACCCAAGAATATTGCTCAAGCATTGACTAAAGAGAGTTGGGTTGAAGCTATGCAGGAAGAACTACTACAATTTAAACTTCAAGAAGTTTGGGTATTATGTGATCTTCCAGATGGGAAGAGAGTTACTGGAACCAGATGGGTTTTTAGAGTCAAGAGAGATGAAAGAGGCAATGTCATCAAGAACAAGGCAAGGTTGGTAGCACAAGGCTACAGACAGGAAGAAGGAGTAGATTATGATGAAGTGTTTGCTCCTGTAGCAAGAATAGAAGCTATTAGAATATTTCTTGCTTTTGCTTCTTATATGGGTTTTCAGGTTTATCAAATGGATGTCAAGAGTGCTTTTCTCTATGGCACTATTACAGAGGAAGTATATGTCAAGCAACCTCCTAGTTTTGAAGATCCTAAACATCCTAACAAAGTTTACAAGGTTGTCAAAGCTCTTTATGCCTTACATCAAGCACCAAGAGCCTGGTATGAAAGGCTCTCTACTTTTTTTTATTGCAACATGGTTATAGGAGAGGAGCTACTGATAAGACTTTGTTTATCAAGAGAGACAAGAAGGATATCATGTTAGTACAAGTTTATGTTGATGATATCATCTTTGGAGCTACTAAACAGTCTATGGTCAAGAAGTTTGAGCAGCTGACGTAGAAACAATTTCAAATGAGTTCAATGGGTGAGTTAACTTTCTTTTTGGGACTTCAAGTTAAGCAGTCAAAGGAAGGAATTTTCATAAGTCAAGACAAGTATGTTACTGACATACTTAAGAAGTTCAATTTTGATGACATGAAGCCTGTTACTACACCTATTAAATCAATTAACTCATTGGGCAAGGATGAAGATGGACAACCAGTTGAAGTCAAGTTATACAGATCAATGATTAGCTGTCTTATGTATCTTACTGCATCAAGGCCTGATATCATGTTTGCAGTTTTTTTATGTGCAAGATATCAAGTCTCACCAAAGATTTCTCATATGAATGCAGTGAAGAGAATTTTCTGTTATTTGAAACAACAACCTAAGTTAGGGTTGTGGTATCCCAGGGATTCACCCCTTTTCACTTGGAAGCTTTCTCAGATAGTGATTATGCAGGTGACAACTATGATAGAAGATCAACCACAGGTGGATGTCAATATCTTGGAAGAAGATTAGTTTCATGGCAGTGTAAAAAGCAAACAATTGCAGCAACATCATCTACTAAAGCTGAATATGTAGCTGCTGCAAGTTGTTGTGGACAGGTGTTGTGGATGCAGAATCAGCTCTTGGATTATGGGTTTAATTTCAAAAATACTCCCATCAATATTGATAATGAGAGTACTATTTGTATTGTGAAGAATCTAGTTTATCATTCCAAGACCAAGCATATTCAGATTAGGCACCACTTTATCAGAGATTGTTATGAGCATAGGCTCATTAATGTTGTCAAGGTGCATACAGATGATAATGTAGCTGATCTACTTACCAAAGGCTTTGATGTTTCACGATTCAATCACTTGGTGGTGAGTATTGGCATGATCAACTACTGAGTTACATTTAAGGGGAGGACTATTTATTGTCAATATAGTCCTATGCATTGCTTGAGGGGAGGATATTCATGTTTATATATGCTATTGTAAGGAAGAGAATGGAAAAGTACTGCTTTTTGCTTTTATGAAAGTACTGCTTGGAAAGTAATGCTTGGGAAAGTACTGCATACGTGGAAGTATTGTTTGTCTTATTAAAGTACTATTTCAACAGTAATATTGAGGGGTAATTATATCTAACGGTAACTTTGGTATTTATGGCTGTGATTTTTTAAATCTCACCTATAAATAACTACTCTCCGATTTTCCCTCTCATATTGATACTTTAGAATCTTTTCCATATTTCTCTCACTTTCACCTATATTATTTGTTATATCTCTTCCTGTGATAACATAATCATCAATGGCAAATCGTCCTACAGTTTCAAAGCACAATATGGTGGCTAATTTAGACAAGACTGAAGCTAATGTGGTTTTTCATGATATTATCAATTATCTTACTGGATTACCACTCAGTTATGCTCTTTTAGTGGAGCCGGATATAATTGAACCCTGGATTCAAGAATTTTGGGCTACTGCTAGGGATAATATGGAGAATGGTGAATTTTATATTAGAGCTATAGTTGCTGGAAGAACTGTGAAGATTACTGAAGCCTCTATTCGAGACAACTTGTTGTTTAATGATGCAGAATGGGCTATTCGTTTTGATAAGCAGTTGATTTGGGAAACTTTTGGGCACATTGGTTATGAAGGGTCTTTAACAGAACAAACTTTCAGGAAACAACTATTTTGTCCTCAATGGAAGTTTTTAGTGCATGTGTTGCTTCATTGTATTAGTACTAAAAGTACATCATGGGAGCAATTTGGATCAAATATAGCTTCTGCTATGGTGGGATTGGCTACAGATCATGTTTTCAATTTTTAAATGCTAATTCTAGATGGAATGCTTTCACACATCACTCATCGTTCAAAATGGCTAATGTATCCAAGATTTGTTCAAGTATTCCTCAATAAACAACTTTCAGACGTTCCTAAGCCAACAAATATTTTACCTGTTGTGGTTCAACAAGCTAAAATTTTCACCTTTATGGCTAGGAAGAGTGATTTATTCACTGGAAGGGACACTCCTTTAACTACTTCTATGATGGAAGTTGTTCAAGCTATTAGAGCTGATGCTGAAGAAGATGAAGATAGTGAAGGTACTGCACCTGCAAGCACTGCATCTGCAAGTACTGCTTCTCAAAGTGCTGCATCTCAAGAGGGTACTGCATCCCAAGGTACTGCTTCCCCAAGTATTGAAGATCAAGAAGATGTTGCAGTTTCACCTTCTGCATCTCCACAAAGATCTGTTCATGATTCTCAATCAGAGGAACATTCACCAATTCAAGGAGATGATTCACATACTATATCCCCTGAAGGTTTAACATTGGATAATTATGTTTTGACAAGGGAGTTGGTCAAATTGAAAAAGACTACTGAGGCTCAAGCTAAACAGATTAGAAAATTGAAGCTCAAGTTTAGAAGGCTCAAGAATTTTGTCTGGCCATTGGTTCAACATCATCGTATATGGTTCAAATCTAAAAAGCAAGAGCAGAGGCAGTCTTGGAAGACCAAACGCCAAAAGGTTCACAAACAATCTTCTGTCCAATTGGGGAGGAATTTAGAAGAAAGGAATTTGAAAGAAGATGTTGTTAAGGAAAATGAACCTGAAGGTACTGAAGAACATGAAAAGACTGAAGAACAAGTTATTTAATAAACTGAAGAACAAGTTATTCAAGAAACTGAAGAACAAGTTATTCAAGAAACTGAGGAACAAGTTATTGATGTTCAAGTTCAAAGTACTGATGATCAAGGTACTGAAGATCAAAGTACTGCTTTTCAACAACAAGGATCCTACAGACAAGAATTGGTTACACCAAAGGTGTTAGACTTTGAAGAAGAAGCTGGTCCTTCAACTATTCCACATAAAGAAGAAGCTGGTGCGTCAGAAGTCGTACCAGAGGAAGCTGATAAACCTCAAAGAATACACACTGCAAGTGATGATGATACAATTGCTGAGATTTTGCAAGATTTATCTAAACAAAGAGGTGTTACTATTCCAGGAGTGCAAGAAGAGGAACAATCAAGAGTTTCTCAACCTGCTATTGATCCTAAGGATAAAGGAAAAGGTGTTTTGGTAGAAGTAAAGAAGATGAAACTAACTTTAGCACATATAAGAGCTGCTCAAGATGCTTTGAATGAACAAGCCGCTGGAAAGATTCAAGAGGAATTAAATGCTAAAGATAGAGAAGCTAAGGAAGCTGAAGAAGCTCAGAATAGAGAAGTAGCTAAGAAGATTCAAGAGGAATTGAATGCTGAAGCTAGTGAACCGTTAGAGTCACCTATTCCTGTTAGATTTCTACCAAGAAGACCTAATCGAGCTAAAGACAGAAATGCAATGATGGCTTATCTCAAAAGTCAAGGATATAAAGGATTGCAGAGGTTGAATTATGTTGAAATGAAACGATTGTATGATGCTGCTAGATAAGCTTATAAGAAAAGTGTTGAAAGCATCAAAGATTTTAAAGATGAAGCTACATGGAAAGAAGAAGAGAGAAAGAAAAGTTTAAAAAGAAAAAGAAAAACTGAAGTTAAAGATGTACAGTTCTCAAAGAAAGAGAAAGTTGAGTTAAGATCTGAGACTAGGGATGAACTAAGAAATTATCTAAGGATAGTGGATTTTGAGTATTCTAAGGAAGATGATGATATGAAGATGAACAAATCTCAAATTATTGCTTTTGAAGTTGTGGAATCCAAAGATGGAAGTTATCTGATGTTTCATAGAGAAGATGAAAGCTTCAGAGTGTTCAACATGTTATGGGATTTATTGCACATCATAGATAGAGTAGATTTATTCTATTTATATCATGTGGTGCGAAATTACTTTGAACAAAATCCATTAGAAGGAATTGGTTTAGTTCTGCTTGGAGATCTCACAACTGTATGGGAAACTGAAGAGCAAAGCATTGATGACATTTGGAAGAATCAAGAGAATTGGGAAATTGTTTGCTGGAGATTCTTTGAAGAATCTGGAGTTCATGTTCTAGAGCTGGAAAATGGTACAATGATTCACATGTTTGCAGATAGAAGATATCCTCTTACAGTAGATCTTATGAGGAGGATGCTAGAGCATAGAATGGAAGTTGAAGAAGACAATGAAATTGCTTGTATGGTCATCAATTTGTTTATCAACTGGACTACTATTGCTGATAATGATGAATAACTGGTATGAGACTTAATTGAATAAATTATTTTTTGATAAATCAGTACTTTATTCAAAGTACTGCTGATCAAACCGTACTTTAATCAAAGTACTGCTTGCAGCTTTTAACCAGTTAAGTGATTTTTGAAAGAAACCTTTTGTTAAGTAACAAATATTTTGAAACAAAGGTTGAATAATATAAATGGTTTTTGAGATGGTAACATCAATAGGTTATCAATCCACCATGGTTACAAAAGGATTGGCTAATCCATGAGCAAACGGCTCTGGTAAAGATATTTCAAATCCGTTTTTAGTTGACAACTTGCTAATAAGTTGAATGGTAATCAACTCACCATATCAGTTAATGTGAAGAGTTGGCTAGCCCACAAGAAAATGGCTTGTGGTAAAGGCTGTGGAAAAACCATTATATGGTAATTAGTTCACCATGATGAAAGAACTAACTAGTCCATAAGGGTACAACTTTTGGTAAAGACAAATCAAATCTGTTGATAGCTGATGATTTGCTAAAAATCATATGGTTATCAATGTATCATGGTCTTACACACCAAAACATTTGGCTACTCCAGAGTTAATGGCTTTGGTAAAGAGATCTAAATCCATTAAATTTTCAATGATTTACCTCTCACAGGAGTTAACACACCTGGAAGTGATGAGAATAGACTGCAACTTAAACTGAATTAATGTACAAATTATCATATGTTGCTGTGTTGCTGAAAAGATGGAGATTGCTGGATGATGCTGTAAAAGAATAATTCTAGAGATACTTTGATTATACTGATACCAGCACAAAAATTACTGAGATACAATCCAAAGACTAAGAAATAGTCTTTCCTTAAAGATGGAGCTGTTAAAGAAAAATTCACAAAGGAACTTGAAGTCAAGCTAGTAGAATTCAAGTTAGGGGAGGATTGTTGGGATATGAAAGTGCTGAAGAATGATAAAAGTACTGGAAAAATTCAAAGAGTCAAAGTACTGCTAAAGATAAAGTCAAAGTACTGCTGTTGAAGTCAAAGTACTGCAAGAACAAAGAACTGTTTTATTCGTTTATAGAAAGTCTTGTAATTCTAGAATATTCTTTATTAGATTACTTGTCGTACAAGGATACAAATTATAAACCGACTAGGGTTATCCTTGAGCCTATAAAAGGACCCCTAGATTGGCATTAGAGGTACGAGTCTTAGAGTTTACAAGTTCATAAGTTTAGAGAAGTTCGATATTTAGAGTTGTAAAAAGATCTGCATAATAAGCAGAGTTAGAGTTATCAATATAATCGTTTAAAGTTAAAGTTGTTCTTCTTAGCTTTGTAAAGTAAATTCCGCATACTTAATAGAGTTTGCTCAGTGTTTCTCTGTTAATAACTTAGGATTTATCCGAGGTTATTAAACCTTAACAAGCTATTTAAGTTAGTTTGGTTAGAGTACATCGATCCAACATTTATAGATATAACCCTAACCATTAACAATATATAAAGAGAAAGCATATTTAGTGACAAACTTATATGAAATAAGTTCACTAAAACATCATACCACCACTTTCTATTAAATCACTACTTCAAATATATTATAGTTCCAATATTATGAGCTTCATTAAGTTTATAACTATCATTACAAACATTTTTAATTGAATATATTTGGTTATTATACAAATTGAAACATATTATTCTATTGTCTTATATAATATACATAAATCTCATTTTTTTATTTTGTTTCTATGGACTTCGTGCCTCAATTATAAGACCATGTGGATGGATTATTTATTACTATCGACAAGAGTCATGAAACTACAACAAAGATGTGCTAATCTATAATAGTTTATTGTAATTAATTTTGTAATTATTGATAAAGAGTCATGAAATGTCATCAAAGATGCTCTAATCTATGCTGGTTTATAGTAAATTATTTTTTAGTTTTATGTTTGAATAAGTGTTCACATTTCAAATTTAAGATCTGAAGAAGAGAAAAGATAATACTTATGAAGAAAAAAATATGAAAGAGATATCAAAGAAGTTGCAAAAGAGGATAGTTTTTCAAACAATAGATCTCAAATACCCTACGATATATTACATGTTACAATGATGAAATTTGCGCTAATTTATATGAAGTTGTAGATTTAAGTGCACGTGATAAAGGAAAGAAACACAATATTAAAAAAAACACAAATAACTTATTGCAAAAGCATAAATCATCACATGTTCATATACACTAGACGTATTGTTAGGTCACTAGTTTTACAACACAAGCTTATAGAGAAAGAGATGAAGGCGGATGAACAAGCTAAACACACACACACATGCGTATAATATGAAACGGTTATGCAAAAGAGTGAATGAGAGAATAACTTGAACAACCAACCCTCAAATAAGGGTTTACAAGAGTTTATATAGGCAAGGAGCTAGGGCAACACTCCCTCTCCTTCCCTATTCCTTATTGGGCTTGGGCCTCAGCTTATGGGCCTTCTACATAAGCTGGACCTTAAACAAACATAAAGGCCATAATAAAGCTACCTATTACATATGAAATATAAATACTTGAAATACTGTTTAGGAGTGATTCCAAAAATCTCCCCCTCAAGTATATATGAATGTAAACGGTGAAGGCGTTGATGTAATAGTAGCTGTGACGTCTTCTGACATTCTTCTTTCTTGTGAGTGGAATTGTCTTGATTCGAACAATCTCCCCAGTGTAGAGAGATCGTTATCTTTGAACAGTTATGCTTAGACGTCATCTTTAACTTTGTTCTTTGATCATTGTTCTTTGTGGTGAAAGTGATAGTATGTTGTTGTCTGCATCAGTCTGCCTCAGGTCTGCTTCACTGCTCCAGTGTCTCCACGTCATTCTTCAACATGCTCACACGCTCTTTGACGTTGGAAATCAATACTGATGAAGTTCTGTGAGTCTTTGACTTTGTAGATTCTTTGATTGATGAAGAATCATTCTGACTGTTGTGTTGCATTCGAATAGAACTTCCATTAGTGATGATGTTGGCATGAGCATGAGAAGAGTCAGCACGATCATCCCGCTCCGGAGCTTCCATAAGAAGAAAACATTGCAAACGGTTAGTAATAAGCGGTTACCGACACTTACAAGTTTGAACTTCGAGAGTGTTAACAGCATAGTGTGAAAACACAACTCTAATTCTTACAAAGGCCGTTCCTGAACTGGAGTCCCACAAGTGAGATAACGCGATGTACCGAAATACATCTACAGTTCAGATGAGTCGCTGAGGTACACCGAAGCATCACCTCACGACTGTAGACCGTTTGAGACACACTCCGCGTAATCCACGGGGAGTTACCGAAGCGACCTGCTGTCAGGGCTGTTTGATGTTGACCCTGGCAGGAGTTTCCATTCAATCACTGAGGATCACAGATGTGAACCTCTCATAAATGTTCTCGACAGATTGCTAAGATCTGTGAAGGACTCGATATGAACCACTGAATCACTGAAGATCTTATTGTTGATCAACAAGTGATTAAATGTCAAGTGTTCCTAAGAGATCATTTGATGAATCTCGTGGCTCTAGACTCAATAGTGCGTTTTGGTTTTCCTGAGCGGAGACTAGGGAGAGGGTCTCCTTCTTCAATACCAGCGATCTCTAAGAGAAAGCCAATAGTTTACGTAGGGTTCCCTGTGAGAATGAAACAAGCTTCTGTTGAGAAAAACTTGAGTGGCTAAGAAGGTTTAGTGCATGCGTCACTGGGTCCATGACGACTTTTAATCTTCAATACTGGTGTCACTAAGTGACAACCAGTAGCATATGAATTGAAC
>BPTQ01000006.1:319280210-319302676 GCA_019973895.1 Chrysanthemum seticuspe
AGAAACAACATCTAAGGAATTTAGACTGACACTGTCATCCGAGTATGTTGTACCTCACTAACAACCCAAGTAACTCAGAGAATCCCTATAGTCCTAATATGGGATCTCGAGAAACCTAGTTGTCAAAACATATAGACGACATACCCTAAAACCACGGTTCGAAAAACTCCTTTCTGTAGTACATCGACATTAGTTATGATGAAGCTACAGGAGTAATCACAAAGCATTCATACGTGGATCTTAAGAATATTCCTCAGCCATGGAGAACCCTCTACATCATCATCACCAAATCAGTTTCTGGACGTGATAGTGGTTACGAGCATCCCAAGCTCGTGGAACTACAGATCTTTTGGGCTTTGATCAACATGAAACATATTGAAGTTGAAGCTCTAATATGGGACGACATGATGTCTTTCCTCAAAAAGCTTGGCACCAAAATCCCATACAGCAGATATACAAAACTGTTGATCCAAAGAGCTCTAGGGTATAATCCTGATATCCCTAAGAGACTCAATGAACCCAACAATCACTCCATGTTGTATGAGCCTACTGTCACAGTCAGATTTAAGGAATCTACAACAAAGAAACAGGGTGCAGTGTTGCCAGATCACCTTCTAACCGATGAAGTCAAACAACTCTATTCATACAAAAGGTATCTGGTAGCAGTTGATGAAGGCAAAGTAGGCTTTCTTGATGAAAAATCTTCTGGTACACCTACTAGGAAAACCAGGAGAGGCAGTGCAGGGAGTGTTACAAGCACTGAGAGCCAGAGAAAGTTTCCTGCGAGAAAACATACTCTCAAAAGGAAAATTCCCTCTAAGGAAGCCATTCCTATTCCCGAGCCTAAACCGCAACAAAAGCTAGTGGATGAAAGCTCTGAGGAAACCGAATCAGACGAAGAGGTCACCTGCTCTGAAACTGCAACCGATGTCACTCCAATAGTAGCTAAACCTCCCAGTCCTGTAGCTGATAAAGGAAAAGGGAAAACTCATGTGCTCGAGCATGATAAGGAAAGTTCTGAAGAAGAACCAGTTGATGAGGAAAGAGAATATCAAAAGAAGTTGAAGAACCTCAGACAAAAATACTTTGCCGATGAATTCATAAAAGATCAAACTCATGGCCCTGGAGGATCAAGTGGAGGTTCTCAAGCCACACCAGTTTCTGATGCGGTTAATCAACCCAATAAGGGAACTGGTATCACCACCACCCACGAACAACAACAAAGGCAGATTGAGGATTCCATCAACTATGACGTAGAGGAACCAAACATGGAAAAGATTGAGACAACTCCTGGTGATGATACTAAGACTGATGAAACGACTAAGTCTGGACATGATGAAGATCTTGATTATGATACTTATCTTCTAGACAGTCCCGCACGCTCCAAGGAGGAAACTTCTGAGCCACCAAAGGACCCTGAGTTACCTCACAAATCCTCATCATCGGACTCGTCTTCTCACTCTTCTCTACCACCATCCAAAGACACAAGCAAATCCACATCCAAGTCAGTGAAGAAACCTACCGACTCTTGGATATCTCAGACAAAGACAAGGATTGTTAAAGCTCTCAAGCAGGTCAGGAAGAAAGATGTGACCAATAAAAAGTTAAATATACTCGCTGACAACATCAAACATCTTCATGACGAGATAGACAAGATGGCTAATGAAAGGGAGTACGTCCAGAAGTTCATGCAACGTGATCTTCAAGGGGAATTGAACGAGATGATCAAGGAATACACTCAAAAATTCCTTATCAACACCGTTCCTGGAGTTACAAGGGAAATGTTTTCCAGACAGCTCTATCCGAATCTGATGCATTTGGCCAAGTAAACTATAAGATCAACACCTATGACCGTAACAATCAACCCTACTGATCCTATAGTGTTCTCCGATGCTGAATTAGTTTCCAGGATGGTAACTCAAATGTCTAAATGATCTGCAACATTTACTTCTTACGAAGGTAAATTGTTTGAAGCATTGCTGGAATACCAACTCAAATCAGCATGCAGAGAAGAAGCTCAAAGGCCTAAACGTCCAAAAGACGATGAAGATAAGGATAAGGATAAAGATAACGAGCCTAAACATTCAAAGAAGTCTGGAGAATCATCCTCCATGCCACCTCCACCCCACATGACTCCAACAACAAGACGATCTCCTCCACGTTCTTCTGCTGACAAACCTCAGGACTCTGAGTTGCCATCCCAGACAGAGAAAACCAGTGATCATTTTGAATATACTGGTGGTAACAAATCTCAGGAATGTGTAGAATATTTATAACTTGCTATTGAATCATATCAGACACGTGTCAACTTCACCAGACCTCAGCTAGAACTTCCTGACATCAACCATCTTCCACAATACACTCTCATCAGCAAACCGGTTGGAGTAGTTTACCGTAGTGAACTACAACGCAACTACTTGATGGCGTGTAGAGATCTTCATAAGTTTGGTGATCACACACTGAAGAAAGTCAGGGATGGGCTAGCTTATCGGTTAAAGGAGATACATGAAGGCATCGGGTCGAAGAAGAGACGGAATTCTCAAGGAAAAACTGGGATGTTAAGAGGATCATCACTCGGATCGATGAAAGGTTGTACAGAAGGGACCAGTTCAGAACTCTGGAGAGCTTAGTAGGTGGTCGTCCCAGGATTACTCTCACAGGCTATCAACGCCCTGTTCGCATTCCTGGAAATATTGCTGGACTACCTGGTACCCCTTAAACTGTTTCAATTTCATATTAATTTGGATGTGTGATTTTATAATGACAATGGCTTGTGCACACATAACAGTGTACAACCCGTTGTTGTAATGAAAGGACCCTGTGGTATGCCTCAGTGCCACAATCCTTATAAAAGGAGCGAAAGCTTCTTACTTTTGAGTAAAACCTATCAAACCTTTCAATTATAAAAGGTTTTGCTCAAAAGAACAAGTACTTCCCCTTATGTTTTTCAAAAACTCAACCGTTAATATCATTTGTTGAGGGGGAGTATTTGATTAAAAACTTTGTTTACAAATGGTTCTTTGTTGTAATCTTCCCACAAAACTCAAAATGGTCATATTTATTCTCAAACATTTCTTCAAAAATAACATATTTATATGCCATTTTTGAGGGGGAGAAAATTTATGTGATAAGAAATATGTTGTGTAACTGCAAATGAATCTTTGTGCTATAGACTTAACCAACGAATTGACGAGATCTTAAATGTTAGTAACTCGAAAAGACTTGTCCGGGACGGGTAATAATTTCAAGCTAGTTCGCTAGTGATGTAAACGTGTCTCGCAAAGGACTTGTACAAGTAGAATGTACCATTCGAGAAACTCTTGGTAGACATGAACTTTGACGGGTTTGACAACCTTTCTAGGTTTGTCCACACCTTCAAGGTAGTTATTAGAGCTAGTTGTCACCTAAAACCTGACAATGTAACTCTTTAACTATGCAACGTAACCGTGTCTCTCTGGGGATTGTCTATCTTGAGTTGATCAATTCAAAAGTGCGAGCTCTTCCCTCACTGTGCAGATTTCTGTCAAAACTCTTAAGCACATGTGGAGGGGGAGTATTTTTGAAAATCTAAAACTCTTAAAGTGTTCAAACATGTTTTCATTCACAAACACTTTGAGAGATTTTTCAAGAAAATGGTTTTATGGCAATGGAGTTATAAGGTGATTAAGGTTAGGAATAACCGTCCTATGATCCGCCAGAGCCGGAGGGATCTACCCAAGGACACCACCAATAGTTAGAATTAGAAGTCCTTAGGTATGATTATAAAAAGGAGAAAATGAGAATCAGAGAAATAAGGAGTTGAAGAATTAAAAAGAAAAGCAAAGAAAAGGGTGAAAAGAAATAGCCCTCCATATTATTCAACTTAGGGCAGACACCGGGTTCAATTCATATGCTACTGGTTGTCACTTGATGACACCGGTATTGAAGATTAAAAGTCGTCATGAACCCAGTGACGCATGCACTAAACCTTCATTGCCACTCAAGTTTCTCTCAACAGAAGCTTGTTTCATTCTCACAGGGAACCCTACATAATCTATCGGCTTTCTCTTAGATATTGCAGGTATTGAAGACGGAGACCCTCTCCCTAGTCTCCGCTCAGGAAAACCAAAACACACTATTGAGTCTAGAGCCACGAGATTCATCAAAAGATCTCATAGGTACACTTGACATTTCATCACTTGTCATTCAACAATAAGAACGACAGTGGTACGTTATCGAGTCCTACACAGATCCTAGCAATCTGTCGAGAACATTTATGAGAGGTTCACAATTGTGATCCTCAGTGATTGAATGGAAACTCCTGCCAGGGTCAACATCAAACAGCCCTGACAGTAGATCACTTCGGTAACTCCCCGTGGATTACGCTTAGTGTGTCTCAAACAGTCTACAGTCGTGAGGTGATGCTTCGGTGTACCTCAGCGACTCATCTGAACTGTAGCTGTACTTCGGTACATCACGTTATCTCACTTGTGGGACTCCAGTTCAGGAACGGCCTTTGTGAGAATTAGAGTTGTGTTTTCACACTATGCTATTAACACTCTCGAAGTTCAAACTTGTAAGTGCCGGAATCCGCTTATTACTAACCTTTCTTATGTTTTCTTCTTATGGAAGCTTTGGAGCGGATTGATCGTGCAGATTCTTCACATGTTCATACCAACAACATCACTAATGGAAGTTCTCTCAAAAGGTAACACAAAGTCAGAATGATTCTTCGTCAAGTCAAAGAATCTACAAAGTTTAAAGACTAAGAGAACTTCATCAGTACTTAAATCCAACGTCAAAGAGCGTGTGAGCATGTTGAAGAAAGACGTGGAGACATGGGAGCAACGAAGCAGACCTGATGCAGACAACAACAACATACTATCACTACCATCACAAAGAACAAAGATCAAAGAACAAAGTAAATGATGACGTCAAAGCAGAATACTTCAAAGGAAACAATTTCTCTACACTGGGGAGATTGTTCGAATCAAGACACTTCTTCTCACAAGAAAGAAGAATGTCAGAAGACGTCAAAGCTACTATTACATCAGCACCTACAACGTTTATCACTCTTTCATTCATTACCAACACTTAGGGGGAGATTGTTGGAATCACTCCTAAACCTTAATTCAAGTGTTAGTGATTCATATGTAATAGTTAGCTTAATATGGCCTTTATGTTTGTTATTAAGCTAAGGCTTATGTAGAAGGCCCATAAGCCTTGGCCCAAGCCCATAAGAACGGAAGGAGTCTAGAAGTGTTGCCCTAGCTCCTTGCCCTATAAATACTCTTGTAAACCTTCCTTAGAAGGTTGGTTGTTCATTTACTCTCATTTCTTACGCCTAACTCTTCTCTATTATTCGTGTGTGTGTTTGTATTTGTTAAACCGATCATCTTATCTTTCTTTCTTACATAAGCTAAGGCTTATGTACAATAGCTGCAAGCAATTTTCAGATTTACAACAAAATAAGCATAGTGTACTACAAAATAAGCATGATGTAATTTTCAGACTTATTTTCAGACTTACAACATTAATGCTATTAAAGTGGTCAATGTTATTAATGACTATAATGACTACTACTTACAAAAAAAGAAATATAGTGTACAACACTTTAATGCACATAATTTTCAGACGAACAAGACAATAAGCATAGTGTACAACAAAACACCACATTAATGTTATTTAATGTAGTCAATTATTTAACTGGTCAATAAATACGATTAATATAGTTATTAAAACACCCCTTACATAAGAAATACAAATTATCAAGCATATGCTAGAACCAAATTAAACAAAATTCCTGTATTAAAGTTCACTACTACAAATAATAAAGCACATTATACAAATATTCAAGACCGAACGGGTAACAGACCAAATGTTCTTGACCCCGAACGGGCAACGGGCCAAACGGGCTTGAGCCCGAGCAGACACGGGCCAACGAGTTCGAGCCCAAACGGGCACGGGCTATACGAAATTCTTGATATCCGTAAATTTGCTATTAAAAAGAACATAATAAACTATAATACATTATTAATCGAATTTTTTTATTTAGGGGACCCGCCGCTGCAACGCGCGGATACCCTGCTAGTAATATATACATAAATCTCATTTTTCTAATTTTGTTTCTAATGACTTGGTGCTTCAATTATAAAACCATGTGAATAGATTATTTACCACTATCGACAAGAGCCACGAAACTCCATCAAAGATGCTCTAATTTATTCTAGTTTAATGTAAATCATTTTTTAATTAATGACAAAGAGTCGTGAAATGCCATCAAAGATGATCTATTCTATGCTAGTTTAGAGTAAACAATTTTTTAATTTTCTATTTGTATAAGTGTTCACATTTTAATTTCAAGATCTTAAGAAGAGAAAAGATAATACTTATGAAGAAGAAAAATATCAAAGAGATAGCTAAGAAGTTGGAAAACAGGATACTTTGTCAAACAATAGATCTCAATTACCCTACGATATATTACGTGTTACAATGATGAAATTTGCGCTAATTTATATGCAGTTCTAAATTTAAGAGCACATGATAAAACCAAGAAGCACAAAATTTTGGCAAAAAAAGCACAAATAACATATTGCAAAAGCATAAATCATCACATGTTCATATACTAGACGTATACCTGCGTAAAGCAACAATATATAGCGGAAAATAATTATACTTACGAGCTCGTGATTCTAATTTGACATTTGATGCAAAATGATTTATTTGAAATATAAAGGGTGTGTATTTACAATTAACTGTAGTGCATGTTTTAGAAAGTTTTCAAGTTTGAAATTGATAAGTCTTAAGCTATATTCAGGGATATTTAGAGATAATTTAGAAAAACCATGTCAATTTATGTTTTCAAGATTCAAGTTTTAAGAATTGGTATTCAATTATTATAATGAGTATAAATATTGCAATTTGCAAGTAATCGTTTGATGTCAATAGATGCATGATGTCTTTTTTCCCTTAAGTATGTTGCAAATATGTGTCAACATGAGGACAACCATGTATCACCGTGCGTTCTTACGTCGCAATTTGCATGTAACTTGTGACAAGCATCTACAATCACGTCTTCAAACCAAATAAACAAACCACCAAAACAAGTTACTCATATTGTTTCATAGGTTAGCCAAAAAGTGTTGAGTATAAATTTGACCTAAATTTCCCTCGTCAATGATTTGACACATAAATTACAGCCTAAGTCACTAGCTGATAAAAGCAGAGAGTTAGTTCACTCTCTGCTTAAATCAGAATGTAAACTATGATTAAATTTTACTCCCTTACAAGAATCAGCATTGTTGATCGCCATCATCTATCTCGCAAAGGTGTACACCTCACTGACCAAACCTCATAAGAGTTAAAGTCTAAGACCATTTGATAGAATCAACCACTGTTATAAAGAACAACATGTCTTACCAAAAGAACTCTCTGAGTATCTTCACATATCATAATATAAACAACTCAGATATGCTGTATACTTCTTGGGAAAACAGTCAAGCTTCAAAAGAAGAAGAAGCCCAAACTGAACAAAACACTTTGTGACCTGATGTAGAGTTAGTTATCAACTACAAGAAGTTACAAACAACCAGCATCTAAGAGGGCTGACAAATGTCTCTAAAAGACTCTTATAAGTCTTATCAACATAAAACATCCTAACGATCTATGTTTTCGGACTAGATGATCAGAGATACTTAGCAAATACTTGAAAGTTATTTGCTAAACATGAAGAAGAATATGGCTGAATTTCTCAGACACACTTAGGTGAGGGGATCAATTCAAGATTAGCAAAGCCGAAAAATCCTTAGGAAGATAAGATTTAATCGATAGCAGGGAAAGCAACTTGTGTATACTGCATGTATAAAGTTATCAGCACAGTAATGCAACCCTAGCCATACAAGGGCACATGCACATGACTTCCATTTTACTTCTTGATGTAGATTCTTGCAAACCTCACACGAAGTTTTACAATCCTCCTAGGCATTGTATCTAACCGTTGTAGTGTTGTTGATGTGCTATTTCATCTTGCCTTTAAATTTATAAAACTAAGATATGCAAGGATCAACACATACTAACGGGCAGAGAACCTGATCAGATGTAGTAAAGCCTAGGTAAATCCGAGTGTCGTTCCAAGAGAGCTGTGATATGAAACAACTAAGATATTGCGAGATAAATAAGATAAAATAATAGTGATACGATAAAATAGATAGAATTATCCTAAGTAAACAGGAGTAGAAATTAGGACAAGATAGTAAGAGAATAACGCTTAACCAAGGTTTTAGATATGTTCATATCTCAATCTGTAATTTCAACATAGTGGGTAAATATCACTAGACTCCTTTGGTCAATTTGTCTAGCCTATGGTTCTTAGACCCCTCACCAAGATGATTGGATCACCCAGGATCATTTAGAAATATAATAACAGTCATTAAGTACCAAACCTACTAGACCTAGTTCAATGAAAACCCGACCGTTAGGATCTTAGAGTTCCCCTATCCTCTTAAATACCTCCACTTGATAGGTGATCCTTTGGTCAATTCGCACACAAAGAATGGTTGTACTATGGCCAATTCCTTTCATACTTCGCAATCTAGTGAGTTAGGGTCCTTTGGTCAATTCTCACAATTCCCCATATAATAACAAGCTTTTAACATTACCGAAACTAGCAATCTATGAAAAGACTAAGTAGATGTCTATAAAGAGTAATAAAGAGAATAGAAAACATAAACAAAAATTTAAATTAATAACATGAATTCATAGTATGATCTCTAGAAAAACATAAAAGAATTCAAACTCGAATACAAAAGAAATCGCAGACGAGAACTTCATTCTTCATACTCCTAGGCCATAATTATTCTTTGTTGGTTGCTCTGCCCAAACCCTAGAAACGTTTAGGAAAGGTGAGATGTCTTCAAATGAAGAATTCTTAAAGTATTTATAGGCGTGAAACCATAATTCAAGTTACGGCGTAACTCTATGAAATAATTAAGCCGTAATTCATCGTAAACGAATATTACTTCGATGCGTATCCAAGATTACGGCGTATCCTAGGAAGGTGGTTATGCCATAGTATTCATAATACGTTTGGAGTGTCATTTACTCTGTAACCTTAGCTGATAGTTACGACATAGTCTTTGTAACATAGTTTCGGTGTGGTAATTATGCCGTAACCTAATCTGATGGTTACGACATAGTCGTCAATACGACGTAACTTCATTACATTGTTATGCCGTAGTATTTGTAAATTTAATTACGGTGTAGTCTTCGTGAATGTAAGAATGATCCATCATGAGCCCAATATTGTCCAAATACTTCTTCTTCATAGATAAAAATACCTGAAACAAAATGAGAAGAAATAAGGTCGATTCTAATAACATTTTAAACATAATATGTCAATAAAGGGGGAAATTAACACTTAGAATATTAGGATTATTTGATGTTATCATATATCCCCAATTTAAACTCTACTTTCCCTCAAGTAGACCTTTAGATTTATAGTAAAATAATACATTCCTCGAGTAAATCGATGAATATGCTGTTAAGAGTTCCTGTGCTAGAATAATTTATAGCCGAAAAGCTCACGAAATGGGGAATGAAGCACTCTCACACTCATCCTAATCTAAGTGTTTAATTTTGGGGTGATCACTCTGTGGAAAACTAGAAGGGGGGTTGAATAGTTTTACCAATTTAAAACTTCCTTTTAAATATTTAGATCTAGTTATGTCAATCTATTTGGTTATTTATGTTGGACTTTGATAGATAGATATATAAACGTGTAATGAAAGATAAAGAGTAAGAAGCACATCACCACGACACAAGTATTTATAGTGGTTCGGCTACAAGGACACCTTCCTTGCCCTACTCCACTCCCCGAGTCACCTACTCGAGAGTTCGTAAACACTACACCAATCTCCTTATGGCTGAGAAGCCTTCACAACATCGCTTACACCTTTTTACGGTACAAAGCTAAATACCGAGTTCTTTCACACCAAGGCGAACCACACCTAACACAACGTCGCATACTCTTTATACGGTGCTAGGCTAACCACCGAGTTCTTTCACACCAAGGAGAATTAATCCTATCACAACGTCGCCTACCCTTTATTAGTTACTAGGCTAAGAACCTAGTTCCATTACTATGGAGGAACTACTACCCATCACAACACAACACCTAATCTTAAAGAGATCCACTCCTTATTACAACACCATCAAGGATATCACCATCCCTGGAAATAAACAAATACTTATATGTATAACGATGCACCTCATCGAATTATACGACCTAGGCATTCTTCCCTAATGCAAGTTGATTTGATTCCTAGGCATCCTTCACTAATGCCTTTGACTTGACACCTTTAGCATTCTTCACCAATGCTTTTGACACGGACGTTAAGCACCTTTCACTAATGATTTCGTCTTGACTCTTTCGGCATCCTTCACTAATGCCTTTAACACAACATCTACGGAGGAAGAAAGAACTATCAACAAGAGAACCTCAGTTGTCTTGATGATGATGAAGCATGGCAACTCATGGACTTGAGCTTGCTCGACTTCAAAGATTGGTGATCTCGCCTTTAAGAGGAACCTAAAAGATCACACAAAAACAAAAGACAAACTACATTGAAAGATCCCTTAGGATCAGTGGTTAGAGAGGTACAATACTTGGAGAAAGTATGTGTGAAAGTGGTGAGCAAAAAAGAAGAAATGGCTCACTATTTATAGAGGAAAAATTCTACTGTTCCCCGGATCCCACGGATCCCTCCCACAAGGGATCCAGCTAGCGTAAAGCTAGGGATCCGTGGGACGCTCCTCTTTGCCCATGGGTATTTTTGGTTATGGGTCATGGGTCATGGGTTGATCCATGGGTTTCATTCTAGATTCAATGTATCTCTAGAATACAATGAACTTAGTTAAGTGGTTTGGACAAAACCATGGTTTATGGGTCAATACCATTTGTTAGTTTTTACCCATTTTAGTATATACTTGTTTTTACCCATTTTAGTATATACTTAGTTAAGTATGTAAACACTAGTTGTTGTACATATGTATATCTAAATCATAAAATCACTTATACATGTTTTAGTGTTTTATGTGAAAATGTAAGTGTGTTAGAAAACTATTGAATCAAACTATTTACGTATTTTATTTGTTTCGCTAAAATAATTTTACGTTTGTTATAGACAAAACATTAGAAGATCGTAAAGTATAAATAAACGTTTTTACGGCTTATTTGTATTAACAATTTCCCCCTTTTTGTTGATGACAAAACATAAAATTATTTTAAGGAAAAGCTAAAAATTCGTAAGAGTTTGAATTTGTAGTTTTTACTTTCTTCTCCCCCTTTTCGTCGAAACAAAAAGAGCGTCGAAAAGAAACTAACACAAAGTTTTAGGAAAAATATGTAAAAAGAAAAGATGTAAAGTGAGTAAGTGACGGGAATGGTTCTCGTCTTAACTCCCCCTTGACGAGTCCATCCCTTTGTGAGGGCGTCAAGTACATAAGAATGCTCCCCTTTGAAGATTGCAATTTCGCAATGGGGTGTCATGATGAGTAATCCAAATAAGGATCAAGTTGCAAATGGATTTGCAATGTATGGTTTGGCACAAAGCTCCCCTAGCTTTATGGTGTCAAAATCTTCATGTGTATTTCAAAAATCTACAAAATAAAGGTTAGAAAACAAGAATATAGTGCATAATTTCCTGCAAATAAAACTCAAGTTAGTAGTAATTTGTGCTTCTGGACCACGGATCCCACGGTTCCTTTTAAGGAGGGATCCGTCTAGGCCATTCTTAGGGATCCGACAATCTGATGACAGTTTCTTCAGCAATGAAGATATGTCGAATAATTCTAATGAAGAGGTGAAATATATGATTTAGCAAGCACAAAACAATCATGGCATAAAGATATTCATTCAATAAAAATAAGAGATAATCAAGCAAATCTCTAAAACTAAGAGAATGAACTAGCCATACATGTACTACTTAATACTAACTAGTTCTAGACTTAAAACGCGGCAATGTGCTTGAGTCTAGGATGAGTGGACTTATTGATTTGAACCAACTTTGCAAGAAGATGATTAAACATGAAATGTATCTCATTTCGTGCTTCTTGAATAAGTCCTTGAGTGATTAGACAATTTGGACAATTATTGTCTTGGTTTAGAATTGGAGGGAAATGGATATTTTGAGGAGGCTCTATGTGTGATTGTGGGTCTTCATTTTGAGAATTGGGATGAGGTTCTAAAAATGAGGGTGGTAATGGAAATTCTTCCATATGATCAAGGTTATTCCTTGTCTCCCATGATGGACTAGTTGGTGTTGTCGGTGGTTCCTTATTCAATGAAAAGGTTGGTGAGTGAGTGGCTCTTAGTGGTGAATGATCCAATGAGTAGATGTTTGGGTGAGGAAAAGGCTCATTCAAGGAGTGTAGTCCATGCTCAAGGAATGAGGGATTTGAAGGCTTGCTAGAACTAGCCATGTTTGCTTTTGAACTAGATGATCCTTTTTCTAGTCCGAAAGGTTTGATGCTAATCCTTGCGGTTCTCTTAGCACTTGTTGGATGAGTTTGATGAGGTGGGATTCTAGCATTATTATCTCTAATGGGAGATGTTTCGTTGGATGAGATTTCATGGATCATTTGACCCTTTCTTTTGGATGATCCTATAGTTGAAGAGTTGTTGCTAAGATCCTTAGTCATAGTGATGATGATGCTAATATAAACTTCTAGTTGCTGATTTTTGAGAGGTAAGTGAGAGTGGTGCCTTAACCCTAAGGTTGTTTGGTTTATAAAGGATAATTTGAATTAGGAAATTAAATTCTTGGCCACTTAGAGGATTAAGCATGCACTTAGGATATTAATCAGCTCTAGGAGGATAATAAATGAAGACTAAAAGTGGTTAGATAACCAAAAGGTGACTTAAAATTGAATATGCAAGCTGATTTAGGCTTTCTGCAGCTACGGATCCCACGGATCCCTCTCAGCAGGGATCCGTCTGGTTAAAGACAAGGGATCCGGCTGTCAGGCAGGTTCTAGGTGAAATGATTATGCTTTTGTAAGGTTTATTATCAATGGATTTCGAGGTTTTGACTTAATTTTGAAGTCTTTAGCTGTTGGATATCTCAAATCCTCAACCATAATGACTGATGGTGCTTAATGATGGTTTTGGGAAAGAAAATTGATTTTAGGTAGTCTAGCTATGTGTTTGACAAGGATACCATTTAATTTGATATGGAGAAATGGTGGCAATTAGTCCTAGAAGTCAGATGATAACCTAAGAAAAAATTACTAAAATCTTTAAAAATAAAGAAAAAATGAAAAACTAGTTTTGAGCCTAATTTTGAGTCAAAAGGTGATTAAGATCAATTTGCTAAAATTGATGGATATACCTAACTAAGTGTTATCAGATGTGATAAATAATGTGTGAGTGTTGGAGCGGAATTATGGTGACTTTTGATGAGTTGATAAATCAAAAACATTTTGAAATATATCCTAGGTAAGCCATGGATGAGTGTGACGCTTTCAACTATTTGAGGAAGACTTAGTTGGCTCGAGTATCTTATGTTTGACTAGTGTGAGGTGATCTAGTAAGCTATTTTGATGTAAGCAAGTATGTATTGCTTATCAGAGGTAACAGATCCCGCGGTTCCCTTCTGGGAGGGATCTGGCTAGTTCAAATGCTGGGATTTGCCTACTGCAGATCAGAAGGCTTTCAGCAAATGTGCAACTTTGCACCTTTTAGTAAATTATTCTTGTAGTTGTTTCTATGGGGACTAAATGCAAGAACACAACCAATATAATGTATAGCAAAGTAGGAAGAGCTAAAGTTCCTAGAATGAGTGACGACGACCACTCAAGGGGTCATAAAATCTCATTCTTCAAATTCCTAAGTTAGAATTGTTTAGTGCCAAGATATGGTGGTACCTACATACTACAAGCATAGTTTAAAGTGTTACAAACCATTGTTTGAAATTGTTCATCACAAATTTAGGTCCTATGACCTTACCTCTCTTCTCCATCACGTCCTCACCCGTCCTCCACTCTTTATCATACCATCTTCACTTCTTCTTCCTCAGGAAATTGGTGAAGCACTTGAAGATTCCCTTGGGTTGTTGCCATTCGGGTGATTCATTAGGAATGTTTGGCAATTGTTTAATGTAGTCCAAGGGGTCAAGATCGGTATTTCCGAGTGGATTTCTACTACTTCCTTCACCTCCTCCTTGTCTCTCCCTTTCATTCGAGGAATCCGTGGGTGGGTGAGGCCTCTTGCCTTCCACCATAAACCTTGTTGTTCTACCCTCGGTTAATGGTACCATAACTTTGTTGCAAAAGCTATGATCATAGGATTGTGGAGAACGATCTAATGCAAAGATGAATTTAGCAAGACGGGTTAGAAGCATCGCGATTGGGAGTACCATTTTGTCCATGCTTCTTACACTTTCCATTCTTTTGATCATGTAGTAAGCAACGTTGAAACGAGTCTTGGTCACTAGGCAATAGAATGAAGCTTAGACAAGCGTTGGGGTGATCCTTGTTTCCAACTAGACACACCACATTATCCCTCACCACATTCTCCCACTTCCTATACAATGGATACATTTCCGAAAGCTCCATTTGGAAAGGATCCCTATAGATCACCTTCGAGTTCCTAGTGACTCATGATGGTGATGCTCTTGGTTGGAATACGGTGTCCCTCACCATGGTTGCTTCCGGGATCAAGGAGTGGTAGATAGCATGATGATCAACCATTGTGTGTAGTTGTTCCAAAGACCATTCATTGGAGTACATGCAAACACCTTGGTATGGAACCCCTATAATTCTTCCAAACTCTACAAGTGAAAGACTAAACTCTTGCTCATTGATGATGAAAGCGATCGAGATGGACCCATCTTCATTTCTAACTATTCTCATGGTCTTGTAGAACTCAAGTACAAAGACCGGGCAAATTTGTTCGTCTATGTCCAATAGACAATCAAACCCAATAGTTCCAAACACTTCCCTTATGTCGGTATTTGCAAGAAATGAAGGTTAAAAAACAGTACCTTCGTGAAAGAGTCTTCTTTCAAGCATCTTAAAGGCTTTCCTATCATCCGAACTTAGTCCATCTTTCCTATGGTACATGGGTATGTAGTGAGCGGTGTCTTGGTAATCTTGTTGCTTGGCATGATTGTTCCTAAACAATACAACCACAACGTGGTGTTAATTGTGAATAGTAACCTAGAGGGTTTGATCACAATTTTGCTCTCATCATCTTTGTTGAATTCAAGAAATGTGTTTAATTTGTATTAACAATGTTAATTCTTTGATTTAGATTATCTTAGAAAACAATGTCGTGACAAATTATGATAAACCCATTTGAACCCAACTCTTAAAGATGAAGAAATTGTAATCCTAGAAATCAAGGAATTAAGTTAACAATGTAGTGAAGATTATACTTACACAAGTGATTGTTAAGCTTGAGAGTAATGATTATGGAACATCCACAATGATCACTCTTTAACTTAAGCTGTCTTCTGTCGCACGGATCCCGCGGATCCCTCTCATTTGGGATCCGGCTAGTGTAAACGCAGGGATCCGGCATGACAGCAAAAATCAGCTCAAACATTCCTTGATAACTTTGGTTTGGGAGTTATAAAATGCCTAGTGTTTTGATGTTAAGGCTCTAAAACTTGTGATTTGAGATTTTTAAGATTTAATACTATTCCTATTAGACGTGGTTCTCTTTTTAAGAATTAGTCATAATTCTTGGGAAGCTTTTCAAACATTATAATAAAATCCCATTTTATCATAATATAAGAAGTTTCACATGGATATTTATTGACATAGATGAAGTGTCAATAAACCCTTTGTGATGAATAATGATTGAGGCTATCGAATAACCAAAATATCATTATTACGAGTTGGTAGCGTAGTCTATACAAATTAGTCAAAGAATACTATTCTTGATGATGACTATAATATAGATAACTACTTAAGTAATTACTAATAGATATAAATCATGTGACTAAGATTTTAGCAATAATAAAATCAAAATTAAATTATTAGCTATCATACCTTCGCTAAATATTCTTTTTAAGAAAAAAGTATTTAGATGAAATGTTTTGTGATCTTCTTGGAATCTCAAGATTCATGTTGTGAGAAGGACAACACTAAACATTCTTTTTGTGAAAAGAAATATTTAGATAGATTCTTCATGATCTTCTTGGTAACCCCAAATCCAAGTATGGATAATGCTGAACAAGGAAAATGTTAGAACATTCTATCATTGTCCAACAATAAACATTATAATGATTTTTAAAACATGAAAAAAAAATCCTTCTTTGTAGTTTTCAAACATATACGGATCGTATCAAGTTTTTAAAGTACAACATACTCTAAGAAACTTGGTAACGAAGCTCTGGTACCAATTGTGGAAAACTAGAAGGGGGGTTGAATAGTTTTACCAATTTAAAACTTCCTTTTAAATATTTAGATCGACTTATGTCAATCTATTTGGTAGTTTATGTTGGACGTTGATAAATAGATATATAAACGTGTAATGAAAGACAAAGAGTAAGAAGCACATCACCACGACACAAGTATTTATAGTGGTTCGGCTACAAGGACACCTTCCTTGCCCTACTCCACTCCCTGAGTCACCTACTCGAGAGTTCGTAATCACTACACCAATCTCTTTATGGCGGAGAAGCCTTCACAACGGCGCTTACACCTTTTTCCGGTACAAAGCTAAATACCGAGTTCTTCCCTAATGCCACTTGATTTGATTCCTAGGCATCCTTCACTAATGCCTTTGACATGACACCTTTAACATTCTTCACCAATGCTTTTGACATGGATGTTAAGCACCTTTCGCTAATGCTTTCGTCTTGACTCTTTCGGCATCCTTCACTAATGCCTTTAACACAACATCTACGGAGGAAGAAAGAACTATCAACAAGAGAACCTCAGTTGTCTTGATGATGACGAAGCATGGCAACTCATGGATTTGAGCTTTCTCGACATCAAGGAGTGGTGATCTCGCCTTTAAGAGGAACCTAGAAGATCACACAAAAACAAAAGACAAACTACATTGAAAGATCCCTTAGGATCAGTGGTTAGAGAGGTACAATACTTGGAGAAAGTATGTGTGAAAGTGGTGAGCAAAAAGGAAGAAATGGCTCACTATTTATAGAGGAAAAATTCTACTGTTCCTCGGATCCCACGGATCCCTCCCACAAGGGATCCGGCTAGCGTAAAGCTAGGGATCCGTGGGACGCTCCTCTTTGCCCATGGGTATTTTTGGTTATGGGTCATGGGTCATGGGTTATGGGTTGATCCATGGGTTTCTTTCTAGATTCAATGTATCTCTAGAATACAATGAACTTAGTTAAGTGGTTTGGACAAAACCATGGTTTATGGGTCAATACCATTTGTTAGTTTTTACCCATTTTAGTATATACTTGTTTTTACCCATTTTAGTATATACTTAGTTAAGTATGTAAACACTAGTTGTTGTACATATGTATATCTAAATCATAAAATCACTTATACATGTTTTAGTGTTTTATGTGAAAACGTAAGTGTGTTAGAAAACTATTGAATCAAACTATTTACGTATTTCATTTGTTTCATTAAAATGATTTTACGTTTGTTATCGACAAAACATTAGAAGATCGTAAAATATAAATAAACGTTTTTACGGCTTATTTGTATTAACACACTCAATTGCACATACATAGGAAGTATTCTATCATAGGCTTGGCGATTACACAAATCTCCACCACTAGAGCTAAGGTCAAGACAATCTTTAGAAGGCAATGTTGGGTTATAAGGTTGCATAGGTTTAGGGTGATGAGTCACTACTAAGGTGCCACAGTAATGTCAACAAAATCAATGATACATGACTAAATCCATGGCCAAGACACCAATGATTGCTCGCTTCATCACCTAGACACGCTTCATGACTAAAGGGTAAGATAAGACATGGGATATTTCAATGGGTGAAAAATAAAAATAAAAATAAACAAAACAAATTGTCTTAGCTCAAACCAAGTTGTCACCGCCCACCGTTTATCCCAAATTCAAGCTTTTAGATGAAGAAACCAGATCATGATGTGTCAAGTGAATGTGCCATTAGCGGATGTCATGATGAGCACATTACATGTTCTTCGAAATGTAGGTATAATCAACCAACTCAAATCTTCAAATGTGATCAAGGTGGCCTCCTTGATGCTAATATCTCGTAAACTCGTACATAGTGCTATAACTTTACACTTTAATAAAATGAACTAATCAATCAAATAATAATATATATTTTTATTTTATTTTATTTTAACATAAACAAATAAATGGAAGGATAAATTATCCCCCCACTTGAGATAAACATATGGAGAATATGGGGGATCTTCACTGATCTTAAAATGTATGACTTCAATGAAAGCATGATTTCCGAACCTATCTACTTAAATCTCAAAATTGGGTAAACAGTGTCTTCCCGATCATCAACTAAGACTACACGGTAGGCTAAGGTGAATAGGTGTAATGAAACAAAAGTGTAAATAGGTTAAGAAATGAAAAGGATAGGCTTAAATGAAAGAAACTAGGGGTATCTTGCATTAATAATGAGTGCAACAAAAAGGGTTAAACACGGTCATTGAAAAGTCGATGTGACTAGTCGATAAACGCACACACTTGAACACATATAGGCTATTTGGTTTAATCCTATGTTAGGAATTATTGTAACAGTATGGTTCCTACTGATCAGGTTCCTGCTGATAGTTTATTTTGTTTCTACTGATAGAACAGTTTCTGCTGATAGTGCAGTTACTGCTGATAGGTTTGTTTATACGGATAGTAGTATCCTTAATATTAGTAATTAGTTAGGATATGCATGAGTTATTTTAGGAAGAGATAATGCATATCTTTTACGTGTTTTGAAAGCTGTAGAATTAGGGTTTCTTATAGTATAAAAGAAACCTGCGGCTAGGGTTCATGTACGCTTTTGAAAACATATTCTTAGTAATTTAATATAGATCCATAGAGGATCAAGAGTTTAGTTTTATTGTCTTCTTTAACTCTTGTGTTCATATTCCGCGTGGACATAAGTTTATCAGAGGTTCTCTATAGTTTGCTTATGATTTTACATAGGTTTACTGTCCGTTTCTTAAAGGCTCGTGAGATCTATCTGGGACTGATCCAACAAGTGGTATTAGAGCCTTGTGAGATTCTCTCAAACATGAAATACTTACTCTCATTCAAAACCCTAAAAATTCTCTAATAATGACAAATTCAGACTCAAAAAATGATAAGGAGCAACCTGAGTCATCAGGCACTCAGTCTCAAACAATTCAGCAGGTTGTTACCACCATGTCAAACAATAATGCAAAGTTTCCCTATCTGAAGAAGGACGAATATGATATATGGGCAATGAAGATGTAAAATTATATCACCAACAATGACTACCATCTCTGGAACATTGTCCTGAAAGGTAACAGTAAGAAGAAGACTGGAAGTGATACTGATGGAAATGTGATAATTCTTCCAGCAGCAACTACTGGAGAGCATATTGCACTTCAGAGGGAAACATAGGCTAGGACTACCTTGCTCCAAGCACTACCAGATGAACATATGAGTGATTTCCATCATCTTGATGATGCAAGGGAGATCAGGAGATCAATCAAGGCAAGGTTTAGAGGCAACGAAGAATCCAAGAAGATGAGAAAGACTATGCTCAAGCAGGACTTTTAGGAGGTCACAATTTCTGAAGAAGAAGGCATACACAAGGGGTATGAAAGATTTCAGAAAATCTTGAGCCAGCTCAATCATATGCGGTCCAAACCTGACAATAAGAATGCAACACCAAGTTTCTGCGAGCTTCTACCTTCCTCCTAGAGACAGGTTGCTCTTACTCTCAAGGCAAAGGGTGGCCTTGACTACCTAAGCTTTAATGACTTATACAAAAAGCTCAGAACTCTTGAAATAGATATCAGGGTTCATTCTAGCTATTCTCTCACTCCAACAAATTAAACATTTGTTAGTGCTACCAGTACTAACACCAAGAAGTCATATGTTGGGAGTCCCACCTCGTCATCAACAACAACCACAACATACACCTCTTCTACAAGAAAATCAAAATCTACTAATGTGTTAGAGGATGTGCTTTACTCATTTGTTGCTGACAGTGAACCTCAACAGCAGTTGGCCTATGAGGATTTTGATCAGATGGATAAATGGGACTTGGAGGAGTTGGACATAAAGGGGCAGATGGCTATTCTTGCTGTAAAAGTCAACAGGTTTGAGAAGAAGTCTGGGAGTTACCAGGGAAGGGAGGCAGCCAGGTTTGACAGAAAGAAGGTTAGGTGTTTTGAATGCAATCAACTGGGTCACTTTGCCAGAGAATTCCCAGATAAGAAGGGAAGTGACATGAGAAGATATTATGCATTCAAGCACAAAGAGAATGAAGAACCTAAACCTGTAGCCCTGGTGTCTGTGGATTCATTGCTTGACTAGACTGACCATGAAACTGAAGGAAAGGAGGACATTTCTCCTCAGACTGGATTGCTTGCTGAGACTGGAGATGCTGCTGATGAGTTTGCACTAATGGGTATCTCATCTTAGGTACATAATTGTATATTTGGTTGTAATGATAGATATGATGCCCATAAAAGATAATTTGATGACATTGATGGCCAATATAAAGAAAATTTTATTCAGGTTCAAGCCTATAAGAAAACTGTTAAAACTTTAGAAAAACAAAAGGTTTGGTACCAACAAAATCAATTGGCCCTTGAAGAGAGAATTAGGGTGCTAGAAAGAGATTTAGAGAACACCACTAAATTGTTAAAATTTTCTGAGAATGAAAATGTAAAGGTTAATGTAGAAAAAGAGGATCTAAAGGCTAATTTAGAAAAAGAGGTGGCTAGACATAAAGAGTGGCAAGAACAAGCTAAGAATCTAGACAAATTATGGAGAAGTTCTATGTCTGTAAAAACTAAAATGGGGTTGGGCTTTAAGGACTATATTGGTCCATATGAGGTATATGACCCTAATGACTATAATGTTTTTAACCTTGTCACTAATGAAGAGGAAGAAAAATATCTAAAACCTATTAAATTTTTAAAACAAGGTGAAATGCATTATGTTCCTTCCTCAATCAATGGTATTGGTAGGCGACCTAACCCAGACTCAGACTTGGATGAATCACATATGACCTATGGCCAAAAGTCTAATGACTTATCTGAAACTGGCAGTGAAACTAATGTTTTTGTCTCTTGTTCTTCCAGTGATAGGACCTCAGAGACCCATTCTAAAGACTTTGCCAGTTGTAATTCAAGTGAAGAGTCTACCACTCCCAAGTCTGCCTCACCCAAGCCTTTACCAGTTAACCTTGCCCAAGAGTTTCTATTAATGAATCTTCTTCAAAGACAGCTTATTTTAAAAACATTTCTTGTTCTTTTGATTATGTTAAAAACAATTCTGATTTTGGTTGTGATTTGAATAATTTTGTTTATGATAAGACTTCTCATGTTATGAACAAGCATTTTAAGAGGAAATCATGTTTTGTTTGTGGTAGTACATTTCATCTTATTAAAGATTGTGATTTTTATGAGAACCAAATGGGTGTTTGTACTAATCAACAGATGCATAGACTAATATGGAATGATGTGAATAATATTCCTCCATTTGTTCCTTCTGGAAAACATGTGAGGACTGGCGGAACAGTTCCTGCTGGTAGACCAGTTCCTGCTGGTAATCCAGTTTCTGCTGGTAATCCAGTTTTTGCTGGTAACCCAGCTTCTGCCGATAGACCATTTTCATCATGTTGGAGAAGAAATGTTCCTAGGCCTTTAATCAGACCTACTAGTACTTATTTTCAAAATGGATATAGGCCTGTTAATAATGACCCATTGAATAAAAGGGGGCAAGGTGGGATGCTGCTGTTAAGTCCTCAGCAGGTTGCTCTTGGTGACAATACACACCACACTCTATAAAGGAATCCAAGAACAATGGTGGATCTCATCAATCTGCAGGTTTTTCATCTATGATCTATAAGGCAGGCCCAAGTCAGTAATGACTTGGGTCTCCATGTATACTAATGTTGATGTATATCTTTTAACTTGTAGGATGATCCTCATACAAATAAAGATTTAGTTATTGTTTATAGTGGGTAGTCTAGGAGTATGGCAGGCAACAGGGAAAGATTGCACGATTTTGTTCCTATTCATGGAGGCACTGTTACTTTTGGAGGAGGAGATGGCAGGATAACAGGGAAAGGAACCATTAGGACCTCCAAAATGGACTTTGAAAATGTGTATTATGTGGAAGAACTTAGAAACTTTAATCTATTTTCTGTGTCTCAAATCTGTGACAAGAAGAATAGTGTTCTATTCACTGATACTGAATGTCTTGTGCTTTCTAAAGACTTCAGATACCTGATGCCAGTCAAGCTGTGGTGAAGGTACCAAGGAAACATAATCTGTATACATTCAATGTTAATGATGTCCAGCCTGAAG
>BPTQ01000006.1:319322210-319347511 GCA_019973895.1 Chrysanthemum seticuspe
GTTTGTAAACGTGATTTTCACTCACGTATTCCCCATCCGATTCCGCTAAACCCACATATAAACCCCCACCCCACATTTGTTACAAGAAGTAACTATAAGGCCTTCTTGACTTTGTAGTGCTCTTGGCGCTTTTCCTATCCGAGACTCCCCAATTGATCCCCATAGCACATGATTTCTACTCATGTTGCGTTTCCCACACCCCCTTAATGAGTTGGCTATACCTTCTTCATTAATATAATACCCATAATTTGTTCCCAATAGGATTACGGAGAATAGTAAATCAATAAGGATTGATGTGTTCACATCAGAGTGAACGCTAGAGCCTTACGTAGTGTTTTGTTCAAGATCTTAGATTATATGATGGCCAAGTGTGAGATTCGTAACTTCTACTTACGAAATTAAGGATGATTAGATTCCCACTAGGAGCAAATTCCACCAAAATGTGAGGATCACCCTTAGATTAGTAGGAATTAAAGCATTCATCTTCAATGCTTAGAGTGTGAACCGGTAGTATATTAGATTCTAGAACTTGTTTTGTGATGCATTCCGAGATCGCAAGTGAGACTACACTTGTGTAGTTAGGAATAACTAAATGATAAGAGGCATTAGGATAACCCTTGTTTAATACCCATAATATAATTACTTCTTCCATATCGGTTGAGTAATTCCCCCACACCCTTTGCGTTGTACTCATCTTTAGTACACGATACCCCTAGTTAACCCCTCAGAGCCTATCCTTTTCGCGGTTCTCGTGATGTTTCAGTTCTTCCGGAATATCAATGAAGAACATTGTTTACACCCCACCCCCAAATATACACCCAAATCGCCTTAGCCTACCCCTTATGCACTCACTTTTAGTGCAAATGTTTGTTATCACCCTAAACCCTTAGTTCAATTATCTAGTTGGTTGCATAAGTTGCTAAGTCGAGTCATATCCTTTGTATACAGTTTTGGGACGATTGGGATTCATGGGAAAAGTTAAAGTTTATGAAATGACGGGAAGGGAACGTTAAAAATTCAAATTCCCTTTGTTTGCGTAATAATGTACCCCAAGTGTTTTGATCTTTTCAAATCGGGTCAAAAATAGTGTTAGAGTAATAAAAACTCAAGTGTAGGGATATGCCTATAAATCCCTAGTATTTTGATGTTATCGTAGAGGATGGTAGAGTAAAAGTTTCTTTGATTAAAAAAAATAATAATAAAAAAAAAATAAAAAAAAAAAATCGAAAAAAATAGAAAAAGAGAAAAGAAAAAAAAATAGAGTGTAAAAAAAAAAAAAAAACAAAAAAAAAACAAAAAACGTACGGGCTACCATCCTACATCTATCTTTGAATTTATGTTTATTTATTTCAGTTATCTAGAGTTTAGAGTGTCGAGTCTTGGCTTAGCAACGCCATTCTTCGTATGCATTTAACATAAAGATTTTTGACTTGCCACCACTAAATAGCCTATCCCACCAAACCCTTGTTTCCCTACCGTAAGCCTAACATTATGTCACAATTCTCAAATTTCGGTCATTTCTCAAACTCTATATTCATCATTTCATATCGATTCATTCATGATTTTTCATTTCACATTAAACGCGTAAAATTTATATTAAATAAACGTTATCGCGTGAGTTATTATTTTGAATATTTAATCCGTTACTTCTAAAAATGATCCCGAGATATTTTTATACTTACATTTAGTTGATAAAAACTATATTTTGAGTTTACCTAGAGTTTTAAATTTATTTTGTATATAAATCGTTAAAGTTATATTATTACGACGTTTTTCTTAAAAACTACACGAAAATTTTTATATCACTCAAATTTCACAAGGAATGTATTTTTACAAATTTTATGATCTCATTATACTTTAATTTGATCTATTAAAAATTACTTTTACCTAAAATTTCCTTAAATACATTAATGTATATAAAACCTTACAAGTTACATTTTACTTATACCTTTTCCCTACACTTATTACAATACTTATACAATATATAAAAGAGAAAAAAAAAAGATATCTTTGAGAAACATATCCCTCAAAACCGGTTCATGGGGGGGAAGGGTAGCAATTAATGAAGTTGGTACATGTTTCTTGATTATATAGATTTACACTTCATCTATTTGTACTCATTTTTCATTCACAAGTCAAGTAAAGTTTCTTTTTCTTGTTCTTCCTCTTCTCCAACCGGTTCTACCAAGGTTTTTGCAAGGATCATCAAAATTTTTTTCAAGCTCAAGTATTACAATCTAGATTACACTCTCATTAAGGTTTTGAAATAAAAACCTAGGGTGTTTAGGTTAATCCTTGGTTCTAATCACCTCATCATATCACTTGTAAGCATCTCATATTTATTTTTCATCTTACATATTCATTTCATACTCATCTCATCATTTTTGAGCAAAAACATGCAAGACTTGTGTTGTTTATACCATTTTTACCATTGATTTTTAGAGTTTAATATATATATGGTCATCCTATAATTATCCCCTTGGTATACTTTAGTCTTGATGATGTTTAGGAACCCATGACACCCTAAGAAGGTGTATGGTAGGATTAGATTAGCTTTGGAGTTGATTTGAAGGGATTGGAATAGGTTTAGTACGAGAAAAACTATTTTCGACAAGTATTAAAAGTGGTCTGTCCTTATTTTGATTTTCTGGAAAATCCGACAGTAGGCACGAAATTTTGGCCTTGATATTTAGAAAATATACTTTAAAACGAATCCGTGGCCGCTTGAACGGATTAAAACGGAGTTATAACGAAGAAGTTATGGATTTTACAAGTTTGACGACGAAATATATATTTTCAGAAAACTCAGCAACCAATTTTTACTTTATTCGAGTCAAAAACGAGTCCTAAGCTTTACAAATTATTTCGACTTATCAAAAATATATTAGTATACTTTGATACGAAGCTAAGGACATATAATACGAAGAAAACGGATTTGAAACGACAAAGATATACACGTTTTCATAAAATTGCCGTAACTATTATTTTTAGAAAAACTATATTATTTTTACGAGATAAGTGTTACGGTAACTAAAACGACCATGTTGAGGGCTGTTTTTAACGTGGATGTGGAACTTTTTGGAACGAAATGTCTTCTAGTAAAATCAAGATCACCGAGCATATTTTCTTAAACGACCAACCGTTTGTATAGCGGAGTTTTAATAAATTATTTACGGATGCTTAAACTTGGCCGAAACTCACTTTTTACACAACCATTAGACAAAATCACCATCTTCAACCCTTATTATCTTTATGTTCGAGACCTTTATGTTGAAAACTCATGAACTGAAACTTTTAGATTTTGATACAAACTTTCCAAAACCGTCGAGTTCGTTTCCTAACGATCGACGTACACCATTTTACGACTAGTTTTTCAAAGCCATTTTTGTCACTTTTATGAAATTTCCGACAACATTATTTTACGACGAAAAGTGAAAATTTCACCATCAATCATTAAGAAACCATTGTAGGATGACATTTTGACGTAAATACTTGTAAAGTGATTTAAGATTGGTCAAGACGTCAAACGAGTATTTTTCGACGATAAGTATTATTTTCAAAACTCGCAAATGGTATAAATAACATACGAAATGCATGCATAACATTACATCATAACTCAAGTCATACCATTCATTCTAGGTCGCGGATAGTTTCCGAGTCTCACTTTCGTACACTTCATTTTGTTAGCATATCCATCATACCAGGTGAGTTCGTAGCCCCACTTTCTATTACTTATTTGTCTTACAAACTCTTTGGGGGAGATACATGCTCAAACTATTTTCATTCACTATACAAGTACTCTAAACTTTTACATATTACTGTGAGTTTCATAGCCCCTACTTTTATACATTTTCAATTACTTTTGGGGGAGATACATGCTCAAACTATTTTCATTTACTTTCACAAATATTCTAAACTTTGACATACAACTGTGAGTTCGTACCCCGCTTTTACTCGTTTAAATTCTACAAACTATTTGGGGGAGATACATGCTTAAATACTTGTTTCACTCTTGCGAATACTCAAACCATTTATACAATTGTGTTACACTATACTTCTTATACACTTTGGACATTGTGTGTGGTTTATTGCGATATGTGCCTTAATGTGCTAAACTTGTTTTCAAATATGCTTCAACATACAAACTTTAGCAACTGGTTAACTCCTGCGGGAGCCGGCAGAGAGGTATTGATAGTACTATCGGGCTGACGCCCCCACCCTTGTGTCCTTGATGACGCGACCTGGGGTGAATATAATCTGTTATTCAAGTTATTCAATGCAACACCACAAACAAGTTAGACTCGTCGTGAGGTTCAGTTGGCTACATACAAGAATTAGTGGCTCCAAATTAAGTTGTTGGAAGGCTATTAATTTACAAACATCCCAACATGAGTGTTGGAAGACCCTTGTGGTGACATTTATATTTTTAACTACTATGGCACATACATACATGATTGACATACTATTTTTAGCAGTGGGTTGTAAACACACAGGTTGCAAGTTTTGTATGGGCGGGACTTGGAACTGAGTGGATTTACGATGCCTTTGCTTTGCGAACTATTCAATATGACCAAAAACTTGGCATTTGTTGCATTAACGCTCTTTAAAAGCTTTACTTGTTAACCAAACTCTATGAACTCACCAACCTTTGTGTTGACACTTTTTAGCATGTTTTATCTCAGGTATCTAAGGCATTCACTTCATGGCATACATTTGGACATTTCATAGAGTCGTGGTGACGACGCGTCTCACATGGGATTTATACACTTTAAAAACATCGTTTGGCTTGTATCAAACTTATTTCCGCACAAGTTGATTTTCATTTGGGACCTATACTTTGTAAACTCTGATTGTTTTAATAAATCAAACGATGTGTTTTCCAAATGACACTTTAGGTCGTTCGATATAACTGTAACTTTGATGCTATGACAGTCCTCCCCAAGGTATTCAATTCCGCTGCAAAACAGGTAATTTGGGGGTGTGACAGATTACAACCCTTTAAAGACCTCTTTGATAGTCTTTCCTAGGTGCTTACGCCAAAGCGATGGAGGTTTGATCTACTCTCAAGCCTATGGTAATCTATGTACTAGGACCGGTTAATGAGTGTTTATCTTCCATTTCCTATTTTGTTATATTTCATATATACAGCCGAGAGAGATGTGAGTATCCAAACACCCCATGTGAGGTGCTAGTATGTAATTTCCGTGCTTGTTATGACTTTTGCGGGGCTTATATGTGTTGTGGACCGTTTTGAATTAATGCTTCATGACCCCTAACAAGTGTAGGGATATTTGATAAGGTTTTAAAAGGTACCATTTTGAGGGGTCGTTTTAGTCCTTATTCGATCACTTTTGTATCCGTTATTGCTTAATATCGTTCCTTTTCACTTTTGAGGTCTCTGGAAGGCAAAATGCTGGAATGGCACTTATTTGGACGAAAAGGCACGAATATATGAAGAAAATGGCCAAAGTCAAAATCGAGACACTCACAGCTGCTGAAAATAGAAGGCGACGGCGTCAGGTGCTAATTGCGACGCCGTCCGAAGATTGTTGCGACGATACAGAACCCAAAACTCGTATTTTCAATAGACGACGTCCAGTTGTAAAAGAGTAGGCCGTCGCTACTCAGACGGCCTAGATGCAATCCAGACGACGTCAGAAGCTAAAGAGGACGGCGTCACGGACATAAGGTGACGCCGTCGCAAGGTTAACGTGGCCAAGACGAAACCCTAATGACGGCGACACGACGGCGTCACAAAACATAAGGTGACGCCGTCGCATATGTAATCTTATATATAGAATCCGAATTTTTCAGTTTTGGAGAGTCTTTTTGGAGTGAAAACCTAAAACCGAACCTAAGGTGTCTTGTACAGTATTTTAGGGTTTTAAACCCTATCTTACATCAAGATAAGTATTTACTTCATTAATTCAATTATGTCTTTGATTATTTGTGTGTATGCTTGCATGTTCTCCATGTCCGGCTAATTTACTTGTGTGTTTGCTTAGGAAGTATGAAACTTAATTATTGAATATTGATTGGTTGTTTCTTATCTTAGTTGATTAATGATCTAGTAATGCGATAGGTCATTCATTGTGTACTTAATGCTTGATTCATCTTTGTGAACCTTAGAATATAATTACTTGAGTAGTTGTAAGCTAAACCATCCAAAGAGTGCCTTAGAGTAAGAGTTTATCATCCCTAGTGGGTTTGTAGATGAGACCCTTTGGTAAGTTCAAAGAGTTAGGGAGAAACGCATACCCTACAACTTTAGACACACAACGCTACTAAGAATAATGACGTGACAATTCAACCATCAATAGGAGATAATTAAGGAGTACAACCTAAGTAAACACATCTTTAAACTATCATACGAGCACACATTAATTAGACATAGACTCCCACAACCTTAGTTTAGATAATTAGATAATAGTAGAGTAATCGGTAGAAATACCAACCCCCCCCCCCAAATCCAATACCCGAGATTCGTACCTTTCTATTTCATAAAACATAAAAAGATAAAAAATAATCTTCCTCAACCTTAACCTTAGCGTAGTAACTTCTTACTAGCATTCCTATTCCCCTAGAGAATGATATCAATACCCGTGGCTTACCCTAATTACTACACTACAACGATTAGGTTCACTGCCTAGGGTGTTATAAAACTTGCTCGAAGAAAATGAAGTTTCCTTGACCCCGAACGACGCGTGTAGCGTTATCACTTTCATAGTTAGCCAACACTTTGAAATTTATCTTCAATTATCAATTATCAACCATACACTTGACGGAACCTACCAAATAATCAATGATAGCAATCATAAGTACCAAACATTGCCCTTGCTAAATCAAAAACTAATGGTGCATCAGAATTCAAAAGCCATGTCTTTACCATAAAAAATTAAAAATTCAAACTGCTAATAAAGGGATTTTGTATGTTTTGCGTGTGTAGACTGTAGAGTATTAATGTGTTTCACTTATGACATTGGTCATATTTGTTCACAATGCCTGATCTTGTTAAAGTAAACAATGTAAAAGTTGATAGAAGGTCACTGTAAGTACACAACATGTTGCAAGAAAAATTGAGCACAAGGTAAATGAAGGTAACCTGGTAGAGGAATAGCTGGCATATGTTTATACTACGATTGCGGATTGCCACATCTTTATGTATCAAAAATTAAACCTCTTTGGTACTACACATGCCTGCTTTCAAAGAAAGAAAAAAAAATAATCATTATTATGTTATGAAAGAAAAAACACAATATAATGCATAAAATAACCCAAACCAAATGTCATCTGAATTTTAGACTTATATATCAATTAAACCCGCACAAAATTTCATATTCAATTTGTAGGAGCAATTTAAGAAGTTGAGATAAGAATTTGATAGATAATGTGTGGAAGCAGCCTAAATTAGAACCCAACATCAGTTTGAAAAAACTTAAAAAGACAACAATCAATTTAATTTACAATTTTGATACCAGAAATCGAATGAACGACATATCAATTAAAATCCTAATATTGGATTTCGAAATTACAATTCATCAAGTAAAACACTAAATTAGAACCCTAAATCTATCAATAACATGAATCTGATCCAAATTTTAAACATTTGTTGAAGAATCCGGTTAACACAAACAATTAAACACGAGTTATAAAAGCATTACATACCTTATGAAATTTCGAGTTGAAGGAACCTTAAAATTTAAACATTAAAAATGAGATGTAATAGGTATTTTTAATCAATAAGTGTGTTTGATAGACAGAGAGACAAAGTCAAAATATGGCTGTCAAAACTAAACTTGCAGACGTGGAATAAATAAGCTGGCATTGTTGACGTGGCAAAGTGTCCAAGTGGCTTTAATGAGCTGTCAAAATTTCAAAAAAAGTTTCGTTTATTATATATATAGATTCACTAACTTTTATTTAAGGATCATGTTGTGCAGTTTTGTATTATCCCACCTATGGTTCTTAACTCACCAAGTCTTTAGTGGGAAAGAGTTAACTCACCATGGGGGTACGGCTAAGGTGGGAGTCCTCAAATCAGTTGATAGTTGATGATTTACTAAAAATCAGAGGGTTATCATTGTACGCGGGTCTCACACACCAAACATTGCCTACTCCATGAGCAAACGGCTCTGGTAAAGAGATATCAAATCCATTGGATGGTTGACAATTTGCCAATAAATTGTATGGTGCTCAACTCACCATGTCCTCATAGATGAAGAGTTGGCTAGCCCACAAGCTCATGGCTTGTGGTAAAGGAAGTGGAATAACATGGCTAGTCCTGAGTTAATGGCTTCAGGTAAAGACAACTCGAATCCGTTGTTGGCTGTGATGGTTTACCAAAAACCATTAGGGTTTTCCAACACACCATTGATTCGCGTTCTAAGTGTTGGACTGGTTATTGGTTCACCAGGGTGATGTCATGATTAAACTAAAGAACCAGCTAGCCCAAGAGTGAGTAGCTACTTGGTAAAGGCTTACCAAATCTACTCAGGTTACTGATGCTGCTGACATTAGAGCTGCTGATGGATTCATGGACTTCATTGTTGGTTTCTAGCGGTTCTAAGAGTTGCTGCTGGTTACTTCCTTTGCTTCAGTTGCTGAAAGGCTCAATCCTCGTGCTGTACAAAGATCTATATGTGTTAGGTCACCATAATGTAACACAAGCATCAATATGTAAGAAATAAGATGAAAATAGATTGGTTGAACAAAACATAAACACACACGTATGATAATATGGAAATGTTATGCGTATGTATTGAAGTGAAATGAACAACCAACCTTCCAAGGAAGGTTTACAAGAGCATTTATAGGGGAAGGGAGCTAGGGCAACATGTCTAGTCCCTTCCTCATTATTGGGCTTGGGCCAAGGCCTATGGGATTTCTACATAAGCCTTGCCATTTATATCTAACATAAAAGCCTAATTAAGCAACCTATGACATATTGATTACTAACACTTGAAATATAAGTTAGGAGTGATTCCAACAATCTCCCCCTAAGTGTTGGTAATTAATGACTTTAGTAATCTAGAAAAGTTGTTGGTGCGAATGTAATAGTTGCTTTGATGTCTTCTGACATTCTTCTTTCTTGTGAGAAGAAGTGTCTTGATTCCAACAATCTCCCCAGTGTGAGGATCTTGTTTTTCTTTGAAGTTTTCAGCTTTGACGTCTTCATTTATCATTGTTCTTTGTTCTGGTGTGGATATGGTGATTTTATGTTGTTGTTGTCTGCTTCAGGTCCACTTCATTGCTCAGGTGTCTCCACGTCCTTCTCCAACACGCTCACACGCTCTTAGTCGTTGGATTTCAGGATTGATGTAGTTCTCTTAGTCTTTATACTTTCTAGATTCTTAGACTTTAAGAAGAATCATTCTGAATGTTGTGTTGCCTTTCATGAGAACTTCAATTTGTGATGTGGTTGGTATGAGCATGTGGAGAATCAGCACGTTCATCTCCCAGGAGCATCCATAAGAAGAAAACATAAAAATTGGTTAGTGATAAACACCAATCGATCACTGTGGTCGTTTCATAGAGAATTGACCACTACGATTGTTCTTCTGATGAATGTCTTGATTCCATTCACCTTGGTCGGGCGAATCAGCCGTCCGAATCCCATGAGGGATAGTGGGCATTACATTGAACAAGTTTAAGTAATGACCCACATCTTTAGGACTTGATTCTTGAAAGGAATCTCCTTAGCAGGATTTCCAGCACTTACAAGTTCGAACTTCGAGCGTGTTAACAGCATAGTGTGAAAACACATCTCTAATTCTAGCAAAGGCTGTTCCTGAACTGGAGTCCCTCAAGTAGGATAACACGATGTACCGAAGTACACCTACAGTTCAGGTGAGTCACTGAGGTATACCGAAGCATCACCCTATGACTGTAGACCTTTTTAGACAACACTAACCATAACCAATGAGGAGTTACTGAAGCAACCTGCTGTTAGGGTTGTTTGATGTTGACCCTGGCAGGAGTTTCCATTCAATCACTGAGGATCACAATTGTGAACCTCTGATAAATGTTCTCGAAAGATTGCTAAGATCTGTAAAGTACTCGATAATGTTATCACTTGCGTCCTTAATGTTGAACGACAAGTGATGAAATGTCAAGTGTTCCTAAGAGATCTTTTGATGAATCTCATGGCTCTAGACTCAATAGTGCACTTTGGTTTTCCTGAGGGGAAACTAGGGAGAGGGTCTCCTTCTTCAATACCAGCAATCTCTAAGAGAAAGCCGATAGTTTATGTAGGGTTCCCTGTGAGAATGAAACAAGCTTCTGTTGAGAGAAACTTGAGTGGCTAAGAAGGTTTAGTGCATGCGTCACAGGGTCCATGACGACTTTCATTTTCAATACCGGTGTCATCAAGTGACAACCAGTAGCGTATGAATTAAACCCGGTGTCTGCCCTAAGTTGAATAATCTGGAGGCCTATTTCTTTTCACCCTTTTCTTTACGTTTCTTTTTAATTCTTCAACTCCTTCTTTCTCCGATTCTCGTTTTATCCTTTTTATAATCATACCTAAGGACATCTAAATTCTAACTATTGGTGGTGTCCTTGGGTAGATCCCTCCAGCTCTGGCGGATCATAGGACGGTTATTCCTAACCTTAGTCACCTTATAACACCATGACTATCCTAAGTTGCCATAAAACCATTTTCTCAAAAATCTCTCAAAGTTTTTATGAGTGAAAACATTTTGTAACACTTCGAGAGTTTTGTATTTTCAGAAATACTCCCCCTCCACATGTGCTCAAGTATTTTGACAGAAATCTGCACAGTGAGGGTAGAGCTCGCACTTTTGAATTGATCGACTCAAGATAGACAATTCCCAGCGAGACACGGTTACGTTGCATAGTTAAATAGATACACTGTCAGCTTTTAGGTGACAACTAGCTCTAATAACTACCTTGAAGATGTGAACAAACCTCGAAAGGTTGTCAAACCCGTCAAAGTTCATGTCTATCAAGAGCTTTTCGAATAGGTACGATCTACTCGGATAACTCTTGGAAGACAAATCTTTTTGATGTATGACAGTTTAGATCTCGTCAATTCAAAGGTTAAGTCTTAGTCACACGAAGATTCAATCACATATATAAAATATTTGTATCACATAATTTTTCTCCCCCTAAAAAATGGCATATTAATGTTATTTTTTATGAAATTTTGATATCGAATATGACCATTTCGAGCTTTGTGGGAAGATTTCTGTTGGGTCTATTATAGATTTGATAATACAAAATAAGAAGAATGAAACATGAAGGACTAAAAGTGACAAGAAGGGAAATTACAAAAAGATGGAGGATTTGGAAGATTCTAGAAGATATGCTTAAAAGAATATTTAGTTTCCTAATTGTATTATGATTCCTCTTGTAAACCCTAGATGTCTCTAGTATATAAAGAGACATAGGGTCATTAGTTTAATAGAACAGGACGTACAAGATGTAGACGTCTAAAGGTGTGTGTGTGTGGGAACCTAGGCATAGGGAAAACGCCTAGGGTTTAGTTAGTTAGTGTTAAGATCAAATCTTTGATCTTTATTATAGTTAGTTAGTTAGTTTATGATAATGAAAAACCTTGTTCATAATAATATTGATTCTATGTTTGAATATTCCGCCTTTATTATTATGTGTTCCTAGATATAATATTAGACCTCGTCTAAGAGCTTACAACGATCTTAACAAGTGGTATCAGAGCTTGTGTGGAAACTCTGACTAGGAAGAAACCCTACTTCAACAATATTCAAGATGTCGACTGAAGCTGTTCCACCACCCTCAATCACCTCACTCAGAATTCCAATAATCAAAAAGGGAGAATATGATCTCTGGTGCATGAAGATGAGGCAGTATATTGCCATTACAGACCATGCTCTATGGAATGTAATTGTGAATGGGAATGAAGTAGTTCAAGATCCCATTAATGTTCCTGGACAACCAATAGCACCAAAGGCAATCTTACCAGCAGCAACCCTAAGGAATCAAGAGAAGGCACTAAACATTCTCTTATCTGCCATTCCAGATGGTCATCTTCTCAAATTTCATGATGCTAAAGATGCTAAGCAGCTTTGGGCTGCTCTCAAGACCAGATTTGGAGGGAATGAAGCCTCTAAGAAGATGCACATACGAATTTTTGACAGCTTCAAATTTTTCTTCCTTCTTCTTCAAGAAAAACCTTGTACCCTATATATCAGATCCTAGGGCTCGTGATATCTAGGGTACAAGGTTTTTCTTGAAGAAGAAGGAAGAAAAATTTGAAGCTGTCAAAAATTCGTAATACTTCTGCAGCACTGTTTTCCAGAAGGCATAACTTTTTATTGAACCATTGGATCGAGCTAAAATTTTTTCTGGTGCATCTCAGTATATCCATCTAACTTTTCACTGAAGGGATTGTCAATCGGAGCTTTCAATCAAAAGTTATAAGCAGTCGAAGTCTGCTGCAGAAAAATCCGTAAGGTTACAACAACACTGTTTTGAAACGATCATAACTTTTTCGTTAACCGTCGGATCGTAACGAAATTTTTAGTGGATGTTCTCTATATACTCATCTAACTTTCCACCAAAGGGATCTTCCATCTGATCTTTTATGTGAAAGTACTGCTGAAAGTACTGCTGTGTATTTTGAAAGTACTGCAAATTTTTCAAAGTACTGTTTGCTCATGTTTGAAAGTACTGCTGATCGGATGAAAGTACTGCTTGGAATTCGAAAGTACTGCTGATTATTGAAAGTACTGCTACTTCTTAAAGTACTGTGAGGAGGTTTCAAAGTACTGTTAAATTGAAAGTACTGCTTCTCATATGGTTTTCGATTTAAGGGGAAGTTGAGCGTGATAATGGTTATGGATTTTTGGATGACACATACACATAATGGTTATTTTATTCACACACACAAAGAGTTTGGTTATTTGTTCTTAAAAGGATTTAAAAAGGCTCGTTTTGGAGATTTATTGAAGAATTGATTACGAAGAGGATTATTTATCACTTATTTGAAGGTGAAGTAGAATTACTTGGTTTGTGTTCTTATCATCTAGCTTGATGAATCTAGCAATGTGTGATTTTTCTTATGATGCTATATGCACACATTGGCTATCACTTGAAGGAGTTACATTGTAGTGCTCAGTGTCTCATACTAGTTGAGGATTCTTTTCAAGGGATTGCGGTCTACTTATATTTGTTGGTTCGTATAAGTATGGAGTTCCGTGGATAGTCAAAGATTTAAGACACAAGTTTGGGAAATTTTACTTTTTCATCAAGTTTGTTATAGTTGGTTTTCTTCACAAGTGATCATTACAAGGAGCTTACAGATTTTGAAGAATCATTGATGTACATGCATCACTCAAGGGGGAGTGTTTGATTTTTACTATTGTTGATCATTATTACTACTGCTAGTTGAAGTTTTCTACTGTTTTGGAACCATTTTTCTTATGGTGCGTAATGGTGGGCGATTTGAAGCATTGGAAGTCTTAGATTGGAAGTATGATATTGGTTCGTGGTGGTCAAGATCATTATTTGCATATGTTCCCTATTTGGATAATAACAAAAAGGGGAAGAGATGTTTGAGTGACATGTTTAAGTCAAGGGGAAGATTGTTTCATTCATGGTGAGATTTAATTATCTCAACTTCTGCTACTTCGTCTAGGGAAGTTCGTACAAGAATCGTGTTTGTTTTGTCATCATCAAATAGGGGAAGATTGTTGGGTCTATTATAGATTTGATAATACAAAACAAGAAGAATGAAACATGAAGGACTAAAAGTGACAAGAAGAGAAATTACAAAAAGATGGAAGATTTGGAAGACTCTAGAAGATATGCTTAAAAGAATATTTAGTTTTCTAATTGTATTATGATTCCTCTTGTAAACCCTAGATGTCTCTAGTATATAAAGAGACATAGGGTCATTAGTTTAATAGAACAGGACGTACAAGATGTAGTGTCTAAAGGTGTGTGTGTGTAGGAACCTAGGCGTAGGGAAAATGCCTAGGGTTTAGTTAGTTAGTGTTAAGATCAAATCTTTGATCTTTATTATAGTTAGTTAGTTAGTTTATGATAATGAAAAACCTTGTTCATAATAATATTGAGTCTATGTTTGAATATTCCGCCTTTATTATTATGTGTTCCTAGATATAATATTAGACCTCGTCCAAGAGCTTACAACGATCTTAACAATTTCCACGAAGAACAATTTGTGAACAAAGATTTTAATCAAATACTCCCCCTCAACAAGTAATATTAACTTTTGAGGTTTTGAAAACATGAGGGGAAGTACTTGTTCTCTTGAGCAAAACTTTGAAAATGAAAGTTTTGATAAGTTTTACTCAAAAGTAAGAAGCTTTCGCTCCTTTTATAGGATTGTGGCACTGATGCGTACCACAGGGTCCTTTCATTACAAGTACGGGTTGTACACTGTTATGTGTGCACAAGCCATAGTCTATTATATAGATCAAATAATCTAAATATCAATCAAAGAAATGAATTAAAGAGTACCAGGCAATCCTTCAATGACACCAGGAGTTCTCTCTTGTCGTTGATAACCCGTAAGAGGGAAACTCTGTCGTCCACCCATGAAACTCTCCAGATTCCGCATCTGATCACGGTGAAATAACCTTTAATTAATCCTCTTGATAATCTTCTTCACATCCTTCTTTTCTCTATAATTCCATCACTTCTTCGACCCAATGCTTTCATGTATCTCCTTCAACGGATATGCTAACCCATCACGAACCTTCTTCAGAGTATGATCACAAAACTTATGAAGTTCATTGCACGCCGTTAAACAGTTATGGTGAAGTTCACTGCGGTAAACTACTCCAAACTTTGGTTTCTTCATAATAGTATACTGAGAGAGTTGGTTGATATCGGGAAAGTGTAGCAATGGTTTCGTGAGATTGACTCATTTTTGATATGATTCCATGGCAAGTTGAAGGTCTTCAACACGTTCCTGGATCACTATGCTTCTGATGAATATCAATAGTGACTTGATGTACTGGAGTTTGATGTTGGTTGAGAAATGTCGCATTCGACCTTATACCTTAGCCAGATACATGTCTTCAATGTCGTTAAGTGACAATCTCGAAAATCAACTTCAGTAAAATCATATTCCTGCTTGTCTTGGCGTTTGACTTTGATCTCTTCTAGGAATGAGTAATCCCACTTTGTAGCCAGACTGACATTCATTATAGCAACGATCCATTTGTCACTGTACACCTCTTTGTTTGATTTTAGTACCTGGCAGCTTCTGTAGTATAGTCTTCTTCGTTCAGGCCAATGATGAATTCCATATTATGCATCGAGGTCATAATTTACCACATTATCAACAAAGATTCTTGTGGCTTCTTCCTCGATGGCAACGTTATTAGAGAAGACTGCTGCCGTGATGTTGAAGGTAAGTGAGGTAGAGTATTTCTTGCTTACATCGCTACCGTGTTGAAGAAATTCCAGGTCGTTGTTGAAGAAGTATTGGTAGGGAATCCTTTGTTGATCTGGTCGACCAATGGTTGGTAGTGGCTTGGTCCAGTCAGTGTAGTATGGAGTCTTGTCAGGTCTTGTGAAGTCAATGTTAGATTCAGGGTTGAGCCAATCAATATTGTTGGACATGGCTCGTGCGATAAACGCATCATTCTTGATTCGGCGTAAATCTCCTTTCGTTATCTTCTTCACTTTAAACTTTTCTTGAATAATCTTGACATGCTCCATGGTTCGACCATCTACCGGTTCTTGGCCTTTCGGTAATTGAAGGGTGGCATCAACAAGCTTGGAAAACCAGTCGTATTCATCAGTGTCATCTTCATCCAACCAAGATACAACTGAGGTAGATTTTATCTTCTTTGGCTTGGAGGATGATGCTGGTTGGTGCTTGGTTGATGGTGTTGATGAGGGCGGTTGTTGGGGCTCAGGAATCTATTCGTCATCACCACCGGTGTATTGGAAATGATCAACAGTTTTCTCCTTTGGTGGTGGAAACTCAGAGTCCTGAGGTTTATCACTAGTAGGAGTTTGTTTTGAAGAGCTTGTGGTGGTGGTGGTCCTTGGGGGTGGTGGAGGCGTAGATGAGGATTCACCAATTTTCTTTTGATGTTTAGGCTCAAAATCCTTGTCCGCATCATCGTCGTGTCTTGGTCTCTTATCTTGACCAGCTCCTTCCTTGCAGGTTTGCTTCAGTTGTTATGCAAGTAATGCTTCAAAAAGTTTTGATTCATCAGAGTTGAAAGTTCCAGATCGGAAAGACATCTGCATAATCAGTTTTGAAATCAAATCTTCTTCAGTGACAACAGGAGGTGGAACTGGTCAGATTTGCATCATTGCTGGTGTTGTTGAAAGTGTATACTTGACCAGTGACATCAGATATGGGTAGAGTTGTCTTGCGAACATTTCTTTTGTGACTCCAGGGATGGTGTCGAGAAGGAACTTATTAGTGTAGTCCCTAATCGTCTTGTCCATCTCACCCTGACTATCTCAGTTAAGGAATTGCTGGATCTGGTCTCTTTCATCCGAGAACTCATTCATCACTTTACCGAGTAAGTTAACTCTGTCAGCCAGCTGATTCAATTTCTTGTTAACCACGTTTCATTTCCTTGCTTGTCTGACAGCTTTAACAATCTTGGACTTGGCACGTGATGCCCAAGTGTCAGTGGGTTTCTTGACTGATCTGGATGATGATCTGGTGGTAGCATCTTTGGATGGTGGTGGTGATGAATGAGATGATGAGTCATGAGATGGCTCTGGATCTTTTGGTAGCTCAGAAGTTTCTTTAGGGTTATGTTCAGGATTATCTTGAAGATAATTATCAGCTTCTTCTTGAGCTTTAGCCTCTTCCTCAGCCTTTACCCTAGCCTCTTCTTCAGCCTTTTCCTTAGCTGCTTGCTCAACATCTTCATCAGTTATCTTTTCATTCTTTTCTTGTTCCTCTTCTTCTTCAAAGGTAAATGGAACCTCATAATTTTGTTGCTGCTGCTCTGTAGATTCCTTAGCGGTGGCACCAGTTCGCTTATTGGGTTGATTAACCACATCACGAACTGGTATGGTTAGTGCACCACCATTGGAACCTCCAGGGCCTCTTTTTTGTTGAATGTTGAATTCAGTAGCAGCATGTTGCAATCTCAGCTGCTTGAGAGTGTTGTGGTACTCTCTATCTTCATCCTTAGGTTCATCATCAGAGCTTTCTTCTTCTTCTTGCTCAGAAACTGGAGTCTTTCCTTTGTCTGATTTAGGACTTGGTGGTTTGTCATCTGACCTCAGCGAGGTTGTTTCATCAGTAGCAGATTCTGAATAGCGAACCATCTAATTAGACTCAGTATTCTCAGAGTCTTCGTCCTCTAGCTTAAGTGCCAGTTTAGGATTAGGAATGGCACCCTTATATGGGACTTTTCTTTTGTGAGAAGGATTCCTCTTAGGATACTTGAGGGCACTCCTAGTGCTTTCTACACTTCCAGTGCTTCCTGACCTTCGTGTCTTCCTGGTAGGAGTAGCAGAGGTCTTTTCATGCATAGACCCTACTTTGCCTTTGCTCACAGCTTCAATGTATCGACGATAAGATGGTAGACTTTTGATATCATCGGTGAGAAGGAAATTCAGGAGCACTGCACCTTGCTTCTTTGTTGATGAGTCCTTGAATCTGAAAAATGTTTAATGTAGGCTCATACAACACAGAATGATTTTTAGGGTCGTTAAGTCTCAAGGGAATGTCCTAATTTTTCCCGAGAATGTTCTGGATCAACAGCTTAGTGTATCTGATAAAAGGAACCTTTGTCATGGGCTTCTTGTGATGGGACATCATGTCCTCCCATATCATACTGGCAAAGTCGATGTGCTTTTTGTTGACCATACCCCAAAAGGTTGGCAGATGCATTAGTTTGGGATGCTCGTGACCAGTGTCTCTTCCAGAAATAGACTTGACGATCATGATGTACAAGGTCCTCCACGGTTGAGGAATGTTCTTTAAATCAACCGAGGAGTGCTTGGTAATTATTCCAGCAGCTTCATCATACCCAATATCGACCATGAATTGTAGTGTAGCCTCTTCACTTGGAATTGGTACATATTCAGCAGGTTGGATAGCAGGCAGAAGAAGAATTGTTCGCAGATCTGCAACAGTGACGGTGACTTCCTTATCACTGAGAGTCACTGTGACAGCATCTTGACCATCAAACTTTTTCATTATGTGCCAGAATTGATGAATGTAAATTTCTGGCACAGTTGCTGAGTTGGTAAGCATATTATTTTAGGGACGAGTTTTAAGTATGTCCACAGCAATCCTGCATGAAGACTCTGAGCAGTTTAAGTTCTCAAAATCGACCTTGAGGTTGTTCTTTCCAATCTTCATGTTGTAATCAGTTGGGAAGATATCTTCCATTGTGAGCTCATTTGGTGCGTTGACATTTTCCATGATGACGTCTATATCGTGATCTGAAAGATATTGAGACAAAAGAACCAACATATCGAAAGACATTATGTTAGTAAAAAGTTGATTTTATTGTCCAATTTATTGAATTTGTTAAGTTAAGGAATGTTACGAGTCCAAAGTCACATGTTGTTCAATAGTCCAAAGTTGACGTGATAAGTTACGTGATTATTTTAATTTTGAATCTTAAAGTCCAATTTTCACTCATTCACACAACATTTTAACCATTTTTACTTAATAGTGACATCTTGGTCTTGTGACGTTATGAGTAACTTATTACAAGTTTGTACGCGTAACATTTCATAAGTTTAAATACAATTTTGGCTTAAGCGTAGGATAGTAAGCTTATGTGTAAACAGTGTAACCATACGCATAGGAATAAGCTTATGCGTAAGAGTCACTCATAGGCGTAAGAAATCTTACGCGTAAGATTGGCACTTAGCATATAGCTTACGCATAAGCGTAGGTTGGGGATTTACGCGTAAGGTTTACTCGTAAGAGTAAGCCTTAGGCGTAAGAGTCCAAGTTTACGCATATCCTTCACAGGATACGCGTATTCCCATTATAGACCCTTACGCGTAAGATTTCTCTTATGCGTAACATCTACGCGTAAGGTATTCCATAAGCGTATAATCCGTTTTTAACCTTGATTCTGAATTGGTACACGTAGAAGCCTGAAATAAATCAGTCATAACATTCATATTAACAATTTATTCAAACCCTTTCAATATCACATGATTTCATGATTATGACCAGTTACGCGTAGGATTATAGTTATGCGTAAATATAAACCCTAGAATTTCAACTCCTACTCGTAAGCAATCTAGCAATTGAAAATCCACCAAATGAATTTTGGGACATCATAGAGTCTATATGAGTAGATTGCAACAGGTTTTAACATCAATAATGCCATGAATCAAAAGTACCCTTTTCAACGACTGCATAAACCCCAAAGTCTAATTTTGCAATTTAGATGTTTCTGGGTGAGATTCAAAGGTGCATTTTGTAAATTAACCATGAAACAAACATATCTCAAGCTGTTAACTGTCTAGAAACACTCACAATAGAAAACCCCCAAATCCACGTATAAACCCTAGAATTTAAAAATGATTAAAAAATGTTTTCTCGGTTAAAATTCTTTTTGACAATGGATTTGAAACTTGATTTATACCATGTTAACACTAACCATTTCATCATAAACAACCCAAAGTGATTACTTGTTCATACGCGTATGCGTAAAACTTAAATCACACCTAGTTTGAAATCAAACCGTTGGATTTAAATAAGATTAAAAACCTGTGTTTGAAATCACTCAATGAAACGTTTAACAATTACAGATTTCAAGATTGAAGCACGGATTTGAGAATGAATGTTAGGCGTGGATTTGGTTTGGTGAAAGTATTAATGATAGTAATAACGGAAAATGGTAGTTAGGTGGAGTTTTTGTTAAAAAAAATTAAGTTTTAACTTTTGACAAGTATAGCCCCTCCACCTCAACCATTTTCAACCACAGCCCATAACTTCCATTTTGGTTGAGCAAGACGTGATAGTTTGGAAAGAAACTTGACGAGACACCCCCTCGACTTTAGAAATAATGAAAGTTTAGAAATTAGAGTCCGATGAGTGTTTTAAAACAAGAAACGTATCCACCATTATCAAAGATACAAGGTTTTATGAAACAGAAAAATATTTACATTCTCCCCCTCAACACTTGTCCGAGAAAATAATGAAATGTCTGAAAGAGCAAAGTGTTGATAGAAGAATTGTACTTGCAATGTTGGAAGAATTTTAGATAGAAGAATATTTTTGAATTTTATCAGATATTATATTTTTCTATTTTGTTTTTGATAAATTATTTACAAAAGAGGTTTTGGTGTTTGACTGGTTTTAAGATTGTGTTAAAAGTTCATCCAGTTCCTCTGGAGTCAAACACCTCATGCCAATCCGGTGGATCAACTCAGTAAACCTAGCAGAAGCTAAGGCTTTGGTGAGAAGGTCCGCCAATTGGTGTTCAGTACCCACAAAGTATAATTCAACGGTACCCTTTTTCACATGCTCCTTTATGAAATGATATCGAATGTCGATGTGTTTGGACTTCGAATGTTGAACAGTGTTGCACGAGATCGCAATAGCATTTTGATTGTCACAGTACACCGGAATTCTGTCAAATACGTAACCATAGTCTTTGAGTTGTGTTCTCATCCAAATGACTTGAGCACAACATGCTGACATGGCTACATATTCTGCTTCGGTTGAGGATAGCGATGTACAATCCTGTTTCTTCGATTGCCATGACACCAATTTATCACCAAGGAATTGCAAACCACCGGAAGTACTTTCCGAGAATCTAAGTAACCTGCGTGATCAGCGTCTGAAAAGGCTATTAGTTCAAAATTAGAATCTTTCGGATACCAAATCCCCAAATTAATGGTTCCCTTGATGTATTAGAGGATTCTTTTAGCCTCAGAGAGGTGAGTTTCAGTTGGTCTCAACTGATAACGAGAGCAAAGATATACAGCAAATACAATGTCAGGTCTACTGGCTGTTAGATACATGAGAGACCCAATAATACTTCGGTATTTGGTAGGGTCAACCAATTTCCAATGCAAATCAGCGTCTAGTTTCTTGGTATCTGCCATTGGTGTGGCATAGGTATCACAGGTTTGCATTCCATGTTTGTTTAAAATTTCAAGAGCATATTTGGACTGACTTAGGAAAATACCACGGGGTGATTGATGAACTTGCAGTCCTAGAAAGAACGTAAGTTCACCCATCATGGACATTTCAAAATGTGTTTTCATAAGTTTTGAAAAAGCTTTTGAGTACTTTTTATGTGTTGACCTAAAAATGATGTCATCCACATAGATTTTGTTAGGTCACCATATTAGTAACACAAGCATCAATAGAAGAAATAGAAAGGAAGAGATCGGATGAACAACCACACAAACACACGTATAAGAGTAATGAAGAGTTATGCGTAGGAGTGAAAGAGTGAATTGAACAACCAACCCTCAAGTGAGGGTATTACAAAGGTATTTATAGGAGAGGGAGCTAGGGCAACACTCCTAGTCCCTTCCTTTCCTTATTGGACTTGGGCCAAGGCTCATGGGCTTTCTACATAAGCCTTGGCATGATTACTAACATAAAAGCCATATTAAGCTATCTATTACATATGAATCACTAACACTTGAATTAAGGTTTAGGAGTGATTCCAACAATCTCCCCCTAAGTGTTGGTGATGAATGAAAGAATAATAAATGTTGTAGGTGCTGATGTAATAGTAGCTTTGACCTCTTCTGACATTCTTCTTTCTTGTGAGAAGAGGTGTCTTTATTCGAACAATCTCCCCAATGTAGAGAAATTGTTTCCTTTGAAGTAATCGGCTTTGACGTCATCTTTGTTCTTTGATCTTTGTTCTTTGTGATGGTAGTGATAGTATGTTGTTGTTGTCTGCATCAGGTCTGCTTCATTGCTCCAGTGTCGCCACGTCATTCTTCAACATGCTCACATGCTCTTTAATGTTGGATTACAGTACTGATGAAGTTCTCTTAGTCTTTAACTTTGTAGATTCTTTGACTTGACGAAGAATCATTTTGACTTTTGTGTTGCCTTTTGAGAGAACTTTGATTAGTGATGATGTTGGTATGAGCATGTGAAGAATCTGCACAATCAGTCCGCTCCAAAGCTTCCATAAGAAGAAAACATAAGAAAGATTAGTAATAAGCGGATTCCGGCACTTACAAGTTTGAACTTTGAGAGTGTTAATAACATAGTGTGAAAACACAACTCTAATTCTTACAAAGGCCATTCCTGTGCTGGAGTCCCACAAGTGAGATAACGCGATGTACCGAAGTACACCTACAGTTCAGATGAGTCGCTAAAGTACACTGAGGCATCACCTCACGACTGTAGACCGTTTGAGACACTAAGTGTAATCCACGGGGAGTTACCGAAGTGACCTGCTGTCAGGGTTGTTTGATGTTGACCCTGGCAGGAGTTTCCATTCAATCACTGAGGATCACAATAGTAAACCTCTCATAAATGTTCTCGACAGATTGCTAGGATCTGTGTAGGACTCGATAACGTACCACTGTTGTTCTTATTGTTGAACAACAAGTGATGAAATGTCAAATGTACCTATGAGATCTTTTAATGAATCTCGTGGCTCTAGACTCAATAGTGCATTTTGGTTTTCCTGAGCAGAGACTAGGGAGAGGGTCTCCTTCTTCAATACCAGCAATCTCTAAGAGAAAGCCGATAGTTTACGTAGGGTTCCCTGTGAGAATGAAACAAGCTTCTTTTGAGGGAAACTTGAGTGGCTAAGGAGGTTTAGTGCATGCGTCACTGGGTCCATGACGACTTTTAATCTTCAATACCGGCGTCATCAAGTGACAACCAGTAGCATATGAATTGAACCCGGTGTCTGCCCTAGGTTGAATAATCTGGATGGCTAATTCTTTTCACCCTTTTCTTTGCTTTTATTTTTAATTCTTCAACTCCTTCTTTCTCCGATTCTCATTTTCTCCCTTTTATGATCATACCTAAGGACTTCTAATTATAACTATTGGTAGTGTCCTTGGGTATTCCTAACCTTAATCACCTTATAACTCCATTGCCATAAAACCATTTTCATGAAAATCTCTCGAAGTGTTTGTGAATGAAAAAACATGTTTGAACACTTCAAGAGTTTTAGATTTTCAAAAATGCTCCCCCTCCACATGTGCTTAAGAGTTTTGACAGAAATCTGCACAGTGAGGAAAGAGCGCGCACTTTTTGAATTGATCGACTCAAGATAGACAGTTCCTTGCGAGACACGATTACATTGCATAGTTGAAGAGATACATTGTCAGCTTTTAGGTGACAACTAGCTCTAATAACTACCTTGAAGATGTGGACAACCCTGAAAGGTTGTCAAACCCGTCAAAGTTCATGTCTATCAAGAGCTTCTCGAATAGGTACAATTTACTTGGATAAGTCTTGGAAGACAAACCTTTTCAATGTATGACTGTTCAGTTCCCGTCAATTCATGGGTTGAAGTATTTTCACACGAGGATTCAATAGCAAAACACAACATATTTCTTATCACATAATATTTCTCCCCCTAAAAAATGGCATATCAATGTTACTTTTGAAGAAATGTTGAGAATAAATATGACCATTTTGAGTTTTGTGGGAAGATTACACAAAGATCAATTTGTGAACAAAGTTTTTGATCAAATACTCCCCATCAACAAGTGATATTAACGGTTGAGGTTTTGAAAATCATAAGGGGAAGTACTTGTTCTTTTGAGCAAAACCTTTGAAAAGTGAAAGGTTTGATAAATTTTACTCAAAAGTAAGAAGCTTTCGCTCCTTTTATAAGGATTGTGGCACTGAAGCATACCACAGGGTCCTTTCATTACAAGAACGGGTTGTATACTGTTATGTGTGCACAAGCCCTAGTCATTAAATAATCACACATCCAAATTAATATGAAATTGAAATAGTTTAAGGGATACCAGGTAGTCCAGCAATATCTCCAGGAATGCGAACAGGGCATTGATAGCCTGTGAGAGTAATCCTGGGACGACCACCTACAAAGCTCTCTAGAGTTCTGAACTGGTCCCTTCTGTACAACCTTTCATCGATCCGAGTGATGATCCTCTAAACATCCCGTTTTTCTTGAGAATTCCATCGCTTCTTCGACCCTATGCCTTCATGTATCTCCTTTAACCGATAAGTTAACCCATCCCTGACCTTCTTCAGTGTGTGATCCCCAAACTTATGAAGATCTCTACACGCCATCAAGCAGTTGCGTTGTAGTTCACTACGGTAAACTACTCTGAATGGTTTGCTGATGAAAGTGTATTGTGGAAGATGGTTGATGTTAGGAAGTTCTAGCTGAGGTCTGGTGAAGTTGACACGAGTCTGATGTGATTCAACAGTAAGTTCTTCTACACGTTCTTGGATGTATTCACGTTGAATTTCAGTCGAGAATTGTCTCATTCGTCCATGTACCTTGGCAAGATACAGATCTTCAATGTCGTTGAGAGACAAATTCTGAAAGTCCGCTTCACATAATTCATAGTCCCTTTCGTCTTGTCATTTGACCACGATGTTCTTGAGGAAAGAATAGTCCCATTTAGATGAAAGTGCTACATGCTTAATAGCAACGATCCCTTTATCACTGTACACTTCATGTTGAGACATTCAAACCTGGCATCTTTTGTAGTAGATTCGTCGGCGTTCCGGCCAATGGTGAATCCCATACATTGCATCAATGTCATACTGTTCCACACTGTCGGGAATGGAAGTGTAAGTGATGTAGCGTATTTCTTTGAACCATCGCTACCGTGTAGAAAAAATTCCAAGTCATTGTTGAAGAAGTAGCGAAATGGAATCTTAGGTTGATCTGGTTGGCCAATCGTTGGTAGAGGTTTAGACCAATCGGTGTAGTATGGAGCCTTGTCTCTTCTGCTGAAGTCGATGTTTGCGTCAGGATTGAGCCAATCAATGTTGTTAGACATGGCTAGTGCTATGTTATCAAGATGGTATTCAACTTCGATAGCACTTTCCGAGCTGTCTTTGAGCAATTGAAATGCTTCATTCTTGATTCGTTTCAACTCTGATTTCGTCATCTTCTTCACTCAGAACTTTTCTTGCAGTAACTTGGCATGCTCCAACGTACGACCTTCTACCATGTCTGGATCATCAGTCATATTCGGTATCATCTTCGTCTAGCCATGATACGACATTAGCCTTCGACGTCTTCTTCTTCTTTTTCTTTGGCCTAGATGAGGATTCTGGTTTCTTTGTTGAAGCGGGAGAGGTGGGTTGTTGTTGGGGCTCAGTGACTTCCTCATTGTTACCACCAGTATGTACCGATCTGCTTCTACTATGGCTTATACTGACTACTAGGTCTGTACCATCT
>BPTQ01000006.1:319377471-319422960 GCA_019973895.1 Chrysanthemum seticuspe
CACTGTAATAACCAAAGCACTACTATACTAAACAAATAAATGTTCATACATGTGCATTGTTAAGTATTAATTCCAGTTAGTTCCGAATCCGCATCTATACCGTTTCAATGCGCATTTGTCCTCACCATATACGCATCCGCATTCGAATACGCATCCTAGGAATGAATACGCATTCTTTACAATGCGCATCCTTTTCCCCTGGAATTCGCATCTCGAATGCGCATCCGCATATTTTTTGGAATGCGCATTCCGAATGAGCATTCTCATCTGGAATACGCATCTCCAGTGATAAATGCGTATAGGAAGTGTCCTATGCGCATCAGGGTAACATCTTGGAATACGCATTGCGATGCGCATTCTAAAGATAATGCATATTGAAAGATGCGTACGCGTAGAAAGTTATACGTAATAGAAATCTTACGCGTAGCGTTACGCATAAGGTTCTACAATGGGACTACGCGTATCCTGTGAAGGATATGCGTAAATAGTGACCTCTACGCATAAGGTCTACTCTTACGAGTAAGCCTTACGCGTAAGGTTTTTTATACGCCTACGCGTAAGCTCTACGCTTAAGGTCCCCTTTTCCTACGCGTAACATTTCTTACGCATAAGTAAGGATCCTACGCATAAGCTTGCGCCTACGCATATACCACTCCTGTTTACGCGTAACTTTGCCATATCTACGCCTAAGCCTTGATTGACCTTAATTATGAATTGTTACGTGTACATACTTGTAAATAAACAAATCATATCATCACGAAACCAATAATGTCACTAATAAACTTAAACGTTTGATATGTTGTGAACTATAAGTGATAACATAAACTTTAAAACTTAAAGTTAACTAACTCACGAAACTTATCACGACGTCATTGGACTATTGGACAAACAAGTGACTTTGGACTCGTAACAATCATTGACATTTTACATTCAATAACTAGACAATAAAACCTTCTGTTGACTAACATTATGTCTTTCGATATGTTGGTTCTTTTGGCTAATGCTATTTCAGATTACAACATGGCTGCTCAAATGAATGTGGATGCACCAGATGTTCTCACAATTGCTGATATCTTCCCTAATGGCTATCCAAGAAAGATTGGAAAGAACAACCTTCAGGTTGATTTTGAAACCCTCACCTGCTCAGAATCTTCCTGTTTGATTGCTATGGATATTCTCAAGAATCATCCCTACCAGAACATGCTCTCACATTTTGCTACAATACCGGAGATCTACATGCAACAGTTCTGGAATTCAATGCAAAGGATCAAAGGTCAAAGTGCAGTGACAGTGACGCTCAATCACAAACAAGTCACCATCACACATACAGACTTACGGGCTGTTCTTCTCATCCCTAACATCGAGCCAACCGACTTCTATGCCACACCTGCTGAAGAGACAGTTTTGCAATTCTTGATTGATATTGGCTATGATGAAGCTTTAGGAATTATCACTAAGCATTCTCATGTGGAGCTTAAGAACATTCCTCAACCGTGGAGAACTCTCTACATCATCATTACCAAATCTGTCTCTGGTCGTGATAGCGGCTATGAGCATCCCAAGCTCATAGAAATGCAAATTTTTTGGTCATTAATCAACATGAAGCACATCGATCTTGAAGCTCTGATATGGGATGACATGATGTCATTTCTCAAAAAGCTTGGCTCAAAGATTCCCCATGTTAGATACACTAAACTGTTGATCTAGAGAGCACTTGGACTTCATCCCGATATTCCCAAGAGGCTCAATGACCCAGACAATCACGACATGTTGACTGAGCCTATTTTAACTGTCAGAATCAAGGAATCGTCAACAAAGAAACAGGGTGCTGTATTACCTGATCTCCTTCTCTCAGATGAACTCAAACAGCTCTACCCTTACAAAAGATATATGGTAGCTGTGAAAGAGAACAATGTTGGGTTTCTTGATGAAAAACCTTCTGGGACACCCACACGGAGAACCAGAAGAGGCAGTGCAGGGAGTGCTGCAAGCACTGAGACTCAGAGGAAGTTCCCCAAGAGAAATCCTCCTCGTAAAAAGACTGTTCCTTCTAAGGAAGCTGGTCCTATTCCCATTCCAAAGCTTGAACCACAAAGAAAGCTAGTGGACGAAAGCTCTGAAGATACACAATCGGACGAAGAGGTCTTCTACTCTGAATCTGCAACCGAAGCACCTCCTTCAGTAGCAAAACCTCCCAGTCCACCAGCAGTCATAAGCAAAGGGAAGACTCCAGTACTTGTGCTTTATGAAGAGGATAGCTCAGAAGAAGAGCAACTGGATACATCCTACAGGAAGAAGTTTAAAATCGTTAGACACCTGTAGAAAGTTAAAGAATTTGAACAAGATCAAATGCGTGGCCCCGGAGGGTCGAGTGGTGGTGTCCACTCTTCACCAGATCCTGATGCTGTTAATCGACCCGATAAGGGAACTGGTGCCACCACTCTTGCGCAACAGCAAAAGCTTGTGGAGGACTCTACTGATTATAACGTTGAGGAACTAGAAAAGGAGAAGTCTGAGAAAGATAAAGCTGATGAAGAAGCTAAGTCTGGAAATGATGAAGATATTGATTATGAAAAGTTTCTTCTTGACAGTCCCGTACGGTCTAAGGAAGAAACTTCTGAACCACCAAAGGACCCAGAGTCTCCTCACATCTCATCATCATCGGATTCATCTTCTCACTCCTCACCATCTAAAAGATCAACCAAATCAACATCCAAATCAGTGAAGAAGCCAACTCGATCTTGGATTTCTCATACACATAAAAGAATTGTGAATGCTGTCAAACAAGTCAGAAAGAAAGACATGCTCTACAGGAAGATGAATTTCTATGCTGATCAGATACAGTACCTTCATGACGAGAATGACAAGATGAAAGTTGAAAGGGAGTATGTATAGAAGCTCATGAAAGATGATCTTCAAGGGAAAATGGACGAAATGATCAAAGGGTACACTCATCAGTTCCTTCTTGACGTCGTTCCTAAACTGACAAAGGAGATGTATACCAGACAACTTTATCCGAATCTCTTACATCTGGCCAAGCAAACCATGAAATCAACTCCAATGAATGTGAAAATCAATCCAGTTGAACCCACAGTCTTTTTAGATGATGAATTGGTGAACCGGCTAGTAGCTCAAATGTCTACTAGCTCTGCAACGTTTTCCTCCCATGAAGCTAAATTGTTTGAAGCATTGCTGGAATACCAACTCAGGTCAGCATACAGAAAAGAAGCTGTAAGGCCTAACCGTTCAAGAGACGATGAAGACAAGGATCAGGATAAGAATGACGAGCATAAACGCTCAAAGAAGTCTGGTGAATCATCTTCTATGCAACCTCCACCCAAATGGACTCCAGCACAACAAAGGTCTCCTCCTCGTTCTTCTACTGAAAAACCTCAGGATTCTTCTGAGTTACCACCCGAGACTCAGAAAACCGGTGATCACTTTGAGTATACGGGTGGTGACGATGAAGAATTCCATGAGCCCCAACAACAACCCCCTCTCCCGACAAAGTACAGAAACCAGAATCCTCATCTAGGCCTAAGAAAAAGAAGAAGAAGGCGCCCAAGGCTGACGTCGTATCATGGCTAGATGAAGATAACACTGAAGAATTTGAATGGTTTTCTACACTTGTTAACTCCACCCCCTATCCAGCTGAAGGTCAAGATCTGGTAGACGGTAATACATTGGAGCATGCTAAGATACTGCAAGAAAAATTCCATGTAAAGAAGATGACGAAATCTTAGTTGAGGCGAATCAAGAATGAAGCTTTTCAACTGATAAAAGATAGCTCGGAAAGTGCCATCGAGGTCGAATATCACCTTGAAAACATTGCTCGAGCTATGTCTAACAACATGGATTGGCTCAACCCAGAAGCAAACATCGACTTCACCAAACGGGACAACCCTCCATATTACACCGACTGGTCTAAACCTCTACCAACAATTGGCCAACCAGATGAGCCTAGGATTCCATTTCGATATTTCTTCAACAAAGACTTGGAATTCCTTCTACACGGCAGTGATGATTCAAGGAAATATGCTACATCTCTGACACTTCCGTTCCCGGCAGCCATATACTTAAAATGCATAGCCATCGAGGAAAGGGCTACTCACATGTTTTCTAACAATGTGGAATTGTATGACCGTGATGCAATGTATGGGATTCACCATTGGCCGGAACGCCGACGAATCTACTACAGAAGCTGCCAAGTTCAGAAGTCTCAAAATGAAGTGTTCAGTACTAAAGGAATCGTTGCAGTTAAACATGTTGTTCTTTCGTCTAAATGGGACTACACTTTTCTCAAAAACATCGTGGTCAAAAGACAAGACGAAAGAGATTATGCATTCAGTGAAGCGGACTTTCAGAGTTTGTCTCTCAACGACATTGAAGATCTGTATCTTGCCAAAGTACAGGGACGCATGAGACAATTCTCGACTGAAGTACAATGTGAATACATCAAGTCCTTGCTAATATTCATCAGAAGCATAGTCATACAGGAACGTGTAGAAGATCTCCAGCTTGCAGTTGAATCATATCAGACCCGTGTCAACTTCACTCCACCTCAGCTAGATCTTCCCGACATCAACCAGCTTCCACAATACACACTCGTCAGCAAACCATTCGGCGTCGTTTATCGCAGTGAACTTCAACGAAATTGCTTGATGACGTGTAGAGATCTTCACAAGTTCGGGGATCACACTCTGAAGAAGGTTAGGGACGGATTGGCTTATCGGTTGAAGGCGATATATGAAGGCATATGGTCTCAAAAGCGATGGAACTCTGAGGACAGAAGGGATGTGCAGAGGATCATCAGAATGATTGATGAAAGCTTGTATCGAAGGGATCAGTTCAGAACATTGGAAAGCTTTGTTGGTGGTCGACCCAGGATTAACATCACCGGCTATCAACGCCCTGTTCGCACTCCTGGCAACATCACTGGACTTCCTGGTACCCCTTGAACTGCTTCTATTTCATTATAAATTTGGATGTGTGATTATATATGTCAATGGCTTGTGCACACATAACAGTGTACAACCCGTTCTTGTAATGATAGGACCCTGTGGTACGCTTCAGTGCCACAATCCTTATAAAAGGAGCGAAAGCTTCTTACTTTTGAGTAAAACCTATCAAACCTTTCATCTTTCAAGGTTTTGCTCAAAAGAACAAGTACTTCCCCATATGTTTTTCAAAACCTCAACCGTTTATATCACTTGTTGAGGGGGAGTATTTGAATTAAAACTTTGTTCACAAATTGTTCATAGTGGTCATCTTCCAGCAACACTCGAAATGGTCATATTTATTCTCAACTTTTCAAAAATAACATTTATATATGCTATTTTTTAGGGGGAGAAAATTTTGTGATAAGAAATATGTTGTGTTAATGCAAGTGAATCTTTGTGCTATAGACTTAACCAACGAATTGACGGTGCTTAACTTTAGTAACTCGAAAAGACTTGTCCTGGACGGGTAATAATTTCAAGCTAGTTCGCTAGTAATGTAAACGTGTCTCGCAAAGGACTTGTCCGAGTAGAAAGTACCATTCAAGAAATTCTTGGTAGACATGAACTCTGACGGGTTTGACAACCTTTCGAGGTTTGTCTACACCTTCAAGGTAGTTATTAGAGCTAGTTGTCACCTAAAAGCTGACAATGTAACTCTTTAACTATGTAACGTAACCGTGTCTCGCGGGGGATTCTCTATCTTGAGTCGATCAATTCATAAAGTGCGCGCTCTTTCCTCACTGTGCAGATTTCCGTAAAAACTCTTAAGCACATGAGGAGGGGGAGTATTTCTGAAAATCTAAAACTCTTGAAGTGTTCAAACATGTTTTTCATTCACAAACACTTTGAGAGATTTTCTTGAAAATTGGTTTTATGGCAACATAGGTTAGTCATGGAGTTATAAGGTGACTAAGGTTAGGAATAACCGTCCTATGATCCGCCAGAGCCAGAGGGATCTACCCAAGGACATCACAAATAGTTAGTACTTAGAAGTCCTTAGGTACGATTATAAAAAGGAGAAAATGAGAATCGGAGAAAGAAGGAGTTGAAGAATTAAAAAGAAATGCAAAGAAAAGGGTGAAAAGAAATAGCCCTCCTAATTATTCAACTTAGGGCAGACACCGGGTTCAATTTATATGCTACTGGTTGTCACTTAGTGACGCCGGTATTGAAGATTAAAAGTCGTCATGGACCCAGTGACGCATGCACTAAACCTTCTTAGCCACTCAAACTTCTCTCAACAGAAGCTTGTTTCATTCTCACAGGGAACCCTACGTAAACTATTGGCTTTCTCTTAGAGATCGCTGGTATTGAAGAAGGAGACCCTCTCCCTAGTCTCCGCTCAGGAAAACCAAAACGCACTATTAAGTCTAGAGCCACGAGATTCATCAAAAGATCTCTTAGGTACACTTGACATTTCATCACTTGATGTTCAACAATAAGAACATCAGTGGTACGTTATCGAGTCCTTCACAGATCTTAGCAATCTGTCAAGAACATTTATGAGAGGTTCACATCTGTGATCCTCAGTGATTGAATGGAAACTCCTACCAGGGTCAACATCAAACAACCCTGACAGCAGGTCACTTCGGTAACTCCCCGTGGATTACGCTTAGTGTGTCTCAAACGGTCTACAGTCGTGAGGTGATGCTTCGGTGTACCTCAGCGATTCATCTGAAATGTAGGTGTACTTCGGTACATCGTGTTATCTCACTTGTGGGACTCCAGTTCAGGAACGGCCTTTGTGAGAATTAAAGTTGTTTTTTCACACTATGCTGTTAACACTCTCGAAGTTCAAACTTGTAAGTGCCGGAAATCGCTTATTACTAACCTTTTTCATGTTTTCCTTCTTATGGAAGCTCTGGAGCAGAATGATCGTGCAGATTCTTCACATGCTCATGCCAACATCATCACTAATGGAAGTTCTATCCTAAAGCAACACAAAAGTCAGAATGATTCTTCGTCAATCCAAAGAATCTACAAAGTTAAAGACTTAAAGAACTTCATCAGTACTGTTATCTAACGTTAAAGAGCGTGTGAGCATGTTGAAGAATGACGTGGAGACACTGTAGCAGCGAAGCAGACCTGATGCAGACAACAACAAAATACTATCACTACCATCACAAAGAACAATGATCAAAGAACAAAGTTAAAGATGACGTCAAAGCAAAACTGTTTAAAGAAAACAATTTCTCTACACTGGGGAGATTGTTCGAATCAAGGCAATTCTTCTCACAAGAAAGAAGAATGTCAGAAGACGTCAAAGCTACTATTACATCAACGCATTCACCGTTTATATTCTTCATCACTAACACTTAGGGGGAGATTGTTGGAATCACTCCTAAACCTAAATCAAGTGTTAGTAATTCATATGTAATAGTTAGCTTAATTATGGCCTTTATGTTTGTTATTAGCCTTAAGCTTATGTAGAAGGCCCATGAGCTTAGGCCCAAGCCCATAGGAGAAAGGAAAGGACTAGGAAGTGTTGCCCTAGCTTCCCTCCTATAAATACTCTTGTATAACCCTCACTTGAGGGTTGGTTGTTCAATTTATTTCTTTCACATACTCCTACGCCTAACCTTTCTTTATATCGTGTGTGTGTGTGTTTGGATATTGTTAAACCGCCTCTCTATCTCTTTTTATGTTGCCTGTGTTGTAAAACTAGTGACCTAACACACTTATACCAGTGTAAAAGATACCCAAAGTTGAAGTGTTTTCAGGCTTATCCAAGCAAGAAAACACTGAGTAAACCAACAGCTTTGAAGATCAAATGATGAAATCCTTATGCTTAACGTACTGCTTAGGCGTAGACTTTGTGCTTACGAGTAAAACTAGGGTTTTTGATGCACGTTTTACTGACCAGTTTTTAATATTTAGAATTACTCGTTATACCTATGGTCTACCCTAATGCACTAACGGGCAGTGTACCCGGCCGTGTGTAGTGTAGTATTCGGTAAAACCAAGGTCGTCCCAAGAGCTACGAGGATCGGAAATTAACTTAAGTTTATGTCACGATTTTAATTGCTAATAAGATTGAAATAATAAATTAACTAATAAGACAAGAAAGCAGATAAAGGCAAGAGATAAGATCAATGAAGGAGAGTGGTGCTAACCTAGTAAATCCTCCTAGCTAGTTATGTCTACGTCTACTTACTTCCAATTACTTCAGGTGGGGTCAAAGTCGAGAGGACAACATTTGGTCAATTCGCCCTAACCTATCAGCAAAGATGCCACCACAGGAGAAATCAGGTGCACCGTCATAAGTCCTGTTGTTCCTGGTCCCCTAAGCCAAGTCATTAAATACCGCTACATGCTAGATTCATAATAGTGAGTGCCTGGCCGTTAGGAACTTAGACACTACACCCCCAATTCTTAAGTTCATCCAAACGATAGGTGATCAGTTGGTCAAATCGCACAAGTAGAAACGGTCGTCAGTTGGTCATATCTTACCCTTCCCGTCTCAGTCCGCTCACCTAGGGTCAGTTGGTCATATCTCCTAGGCAATTGGCCTCTACCGCTATTCAAAACTACCGAACCAAGGGTGCCTACCAATGAACTATGCATGCACACACATAGAAATAATTGTACGGAAGTAAAGGTAAACACAAACAAAACAATTAAGGAATCATAACTAGGCCAGCACCAGGGTGCTTAGCCAAACATATAATAAATCATACCAACAAAAATGAATAAATCATAAATTGAATTGAACATAATGTTTGATACAAATTACTTGATGTAGAGCTAATAATGATGATGATTGCGAGTGAAATCTTCCTTCAAAACTGGCTTTGGACTGCTGGAAAATACCATGGAGTGGTGCCCTAATCGACCCCTAAGAGAGGGGTGAAGAGAGATACTGAAAAATGCAGATTTAGGGTTGTATTTATAGGCCCCGACATGGTTACGGCGTAATTAAATAAATTAATTACGTCGTAACTTAAATAAATAGTTACGTCGTAACTAAGTTACGCCGTAACTACTTATAAAAATCTCAACTTCGTACTTTCTTTCATCTTTCATTTACTTGAAACATTTTTGCACTAGATGTCTCTTTAGTCCCCTCATCGTACTTCTTCATTTATATTGTAGTCCTTGAAGTAAATAAACTTCATATAAGTTGTCACCTTTAGTCCCTGATCGCACTTGTTATATTTACTTTTCATCCTCGGAGTAAATATTATCTTCATTTAGCCACGGGACTTCAACTCCTTAGCGCCCAAGTAATAATTACGGTGTAATTAAATTACCGAATTACACCGTAACTCTTCAACCGTATATTTTTATCCGCTCCGTAATTATCTCTACGGCGTAACTAAATTGCAATGTTACGCCGTAACCTTCACAAAAATAATTACGACGTAACCATAAGAATTGGTTATGCCGTATCCTTCAAAGCTCATATTTACGTCGTAACCTTATTAGCTACTTATGGTGTAATCTTCACATAAAATCCAAAGGCCCTCGTAAATCAATCTTCAGAACATATACTTGGCCTTTTATCACTTCTTTTCCGCTCCAACGCCTCATTTATCCTGAAATGCAAATATGAACGAATATGAAAGAATTAAGTACCATGTTAATGCAAATGAGGCCATAAACACAGGAATTTGATATATAAAAGATCAGGCTAATTTGATGTTATCAAATATCCCCCCACTTGAATCCTACTTGTCCTCAAGTAGACCCTTTAAATAATTCTTAAAAAGATATCTCCCAGGATTAATTGAAAGTTATGAGTTTAAAAATCACCTAAGCTAGATAATTCCAAACTGAGCACCTCACGAAAAGGGAATTGAAATCACACTCTCTCTCATAATTCACGTGTTTAATATTTTTGGGGTGATCACTCAACTGCTCAGTCATGGCGAGTATTCTATCATAGGCTTGGCAAAGATACTAATCTACACCACTAGAGTCTATAGATGTAGCTATTCTAAAAGGCAATGGGTTGACACAACAGGCTTATGGGGTTATTTTGTCATTACTAACGAGCTACGGCGAGGGAGACAAAACCAATGATCCATAACCAAATCCATGGCCAAGACACCAATGATTGCTTGCTTCCTCACCTAAGCTCGATTCATGACTAAGGGTAGGATAAGACATGGGAAATTTAATGGGTGTAAACAAAAAGACACGAAACAAATAGATTCCTAAGTCCATAGTCGCCCCACCACTAGTCGCATTCAATCCCGTAGCAAAAATCGAGGGTCAAGAGTCAAGGGGTCTTCAATAATCCAATACACGAGTTAATGCATAAGAAATGTAATGTGGTGCCTCATAAACTAATCTAGGCAAATAAGATGCATTAGCTCGGCCTTCATCATCAATGAAAAAAGAATGTGCTATATAAAAAAAATTTAAAATTTGGGTCAATTTAGCACATATTTCTATCAAAATCGGCCATTTCTATCTCCCATCCCCCCACTTGAAATGTACAATGTCCCCATTGTACGAATATTGATTAAAATTTGAAAGGCGAGATAGAAATGTTCGGGTTTCTAATTTTATCCGTAAGACACAACGGATATGTAAAAAAATAGCGCCAATTGAAACAAGGCGAGAATACTCAACACAATACGACACATAAACTGAACAACTAATAAACTCTTGCTTGCATTCTCATTTTTTTTTTCGATGCAAGACAAGGTATACAAGAATAAAAAATAAAGACAATACGAACAAATAAAGAATCCCCCCACTTGAGATCAACTATCATCTAAACCCGATTTTCTTCCAAAATCCTTTATTCAAAACCCGCGACTTTCACTAATGGAACCAAAATTAACCAACAGCGCCCGGACCATGGACATAAGAAACTACAGGGTAGGCTAGGCGATAGGTGAAACGAAATAGTTATATTGGGTGAACAAAATGAAAGGAAAGGCTCTGAAGGGTGTATCTAGGGGTATCTTGCACTAATGGAGAGTGCAAACAAAAAGGGTTTAACAGGGGGATTGACTAATCGATGTGAAAAGTCAATATACATAAACATATATGGGCTATTTGGGTTTAATCCTAAAATTGCCTTATATCTTAGCTGCACCGATCACACCAAGTTAGCTCAGTGTAATGCTCATGATAATGGTCTCGAAAAGATATACAAAGCCAAGTTCTAAAGTCTACTACAGCCACCGACACACTTATTTTTATGGATTTATGTATAAGGGGAAAACGGAAAGGCTTATCCTCACACAATGGAAATATAGGGTAGGTGTGCTCAGTCTAGATTAATCCAGTTAAGTAATGAAAAACATGTCAAAATTAATGAAACACTTTTCATCAAAAACTAGAAAAATAAGGGCAAGTAAAATTGAGCGGGTGTCTATGTCTAATCCCTTCCCCCCACTTGGGTCATACTTAAGCATATAAATGAAAGATAAGAAGGGTTAGAATTGGAACAGAAAACTCCCCTGGATTTGCTCGGCATGATCAAAGACACACGAACAAAAGCGTCCCGCTTTGAGATTCATGAGCAAACTTTAATAACCTGAATTTACTTAATACAACCAAACGCATCATACTAGAAAAACAACAAGCAATAAAAGAAAAAGAAAAACCTAACTCACTTTCGTAGGAATCACGATTGCATTTAGCGAATGCAACAAGCCTTTTAAACCACTTGGTGTCCCAAGTGGACGAGTGTAGTCTCGTGAGGGTTTACAGGGAACACACCCACAAAGTTCATTTAAAACTAATACAAGGTTATTGTGCTAATATAGGAAATAATTAGAATAGCAGGAGAATTACGTCGTAACCCCAATAAAAGAGTTACGCCGTAATTGTGGGAAACCTGTCAATTTGCTACTGTAGAATAGCTATGGCGTAACCACGGAATGGGATTACGCCGTAATTGGTAATGCTCTGGAGAGAAACGCAACTTGTGATGTGTTACGGCGTAATCATTGGGATGAGTTACGCCGTAACTGATGGACAGGACAGGTCCCTGTTTAGTTACTGATGCAATCTTCTCCAATTCCTGCAAAAATGGTTAAAAACACAAAACCCAACTATACTAAAAAAAATGAAAAAGAAAAGATAAGCATGGGGTGCCTCCCACGAAGCGCTTGTTTTTGTTCGAGTCACAAGCTTGACTCCACCCTTATTTACTATGTAAAAGGGTGTTCATCCCCTCACTTAAAATCAAGTGTGGGTGAAAATAGCAATAAACACAATGAGGGTGTGAATTTGCTATGGGATGGGGAAATGATGAATTATAGTCATACCTCAGGGGAGAAGTCATTTCCCTACTTACCGGACCCATGTTCATTGACGGATTAGAGGATTGGCTTGTTCCATGTTGTTGTTGACTAACTTTCTTCAAAACCAAATTCGTTTCATCAACTGCCAGATGTGCCCTTTCGTCCATAGAAAATGATGAAGGATCCTTATAAAGCGGTTCCTCGAGCTCTTTCACATCTTTAGCAGGGTCGCATTCGGCTTCATCGTCAACCACTGAAATATCCAAAATCTCATCTCCGAATTCCTTTATAAGCTCGTTCAACACTGGGTTGGTAGTTGGTGCTACAGAACAGTCATTGGCAGGTGTGATAGGTGATGTCAGGGGTTGCATTACCGGCTCTGGGATGGGTTCATTACGCATGGGAGGTGTTATAATTTGCCTAAGCCTTTCAACATCCTCTACCGTGATATCCCACATGTCATAAAAATTCCATTCATCACATTCCTCCTCGACTTCCTCTTCCTCCTTTGTAACGTCGAAATTGACATTATCTGCATCCTGTTCACAAACACTAGGAAAAATATTAGTAATAGGAGAAATAGGAAAGTTAAGAAGGTCCTCACTTTAAAGGTTCACATCCTTAATAGACTCATCACGAGTCTCCTCTTGTTCCATGCGTTGAAGATTTTCAGCACCAATTCTGAACAAATTTTCCAACGCTCTTTCAATCATCAACTCGCTATCATCAGGTTCAGGATCAGGTGTGTTATATGAATAATCACTAAAGTTGTTCATCTTTCGACATCGGTTGGCCGTATATAATTCATATTCATGAATGGTCATGTTATCCATGTCCAATTCATCATACTCTTGAGGAGATACATAATCACCATAGGTATAAAGTTGAAAGAAATGCTCTAAGGAAGGCGATCTCGTAGAAGTTCTCCAAGATTGACGATTCCTCAAAACTTTTCTTTCCATTTCGCGCTCGTACTCCCAGTATTCTTCCAATGTCATATTATCAAAATCTGGTTCTATTTCCATGATTACCTGAAATTCACACAAGAAACAAAGAAAACAGCAGAATAGGAGAAAGAAAATAAAAACTTAAATTAAAATCCTAAAATAGCTCCTCGGCAGCGGCGCCAAAAACTTGATGCAGGTTTTACTGACCATGTTTTAATATTTATAATTACTCGTTATACCTATGGTCTACCCTAATGCACTAACGGGCAGTGTACCCGGTCGTGTGTAGTATAGTATTTGGTAAAACCGAGGTCGTCCCAAGAGCTACGAGGATCGGAAATTAACTTAAGTTTATGTCACGATTTTAATTGCTAATAAGATTGAAATAATAAATTAACTAATAAGACAAGAAAGCTGATAAAGGCAAGAGATGAGATCAATGAAGGAGAGTGGTGTTAACCTGGTAAATCCTCCTAGCTAGTTATGTCTACGTCTACTTACTTCCAATTACTTCAGGTCGGATCAAAGTCGAGAGGACAGCATTTGGTCAATTCGCCCTAACCTATCAGCAAAGATGCCACCACAAGAGAAATCAGGCACACCGTCATAAGTCCTGTTGTTCCTGGTCCCCTAAGCCAAGTCATTAAGTACCGCTACATGCTAGATTCATAATAGTGCGTGCCCGGCCGTTAGGAACTTAGACACTACACCCCCCAATTCTTAAGTTCATCCAAATGATAGGTGATCAGTTGGTCAAATCGCACAAGTAGAAAGGGTCGTCAGTTGGTCATATCTTACCTTTCCCGTCTCAGTCCGCTCACCTAGCGTCAGTTGGTCATATCTCCTAGGGAATTGGCCTCTACCGCCAATTCAAAACTACCGAACCAAGGATGGCTACCAATGAACTATGCATGCATACACTTAGAAATAATTGTACGGAAGTAAAGGTAAACGCAAACAAAACAATTAAGGAATCATAACTAGGCCAGCACCAGGGTGCTTAGCCAAACATATAATAAATCATACCAACAAAAATGAATAAATTATAAATTGAATTGAACATAATGTTTGATACAAATTACTTGATGTAGAGCTAATAATGATGATGATTGCGAGTGAAATCTTCCTTCAAAACTAGCTTTGGACTGCTGGAAAATACCATGGAGTGGTGCCCTAATCGACCCCTAAGAGAGGGGTGAAGAGAGATACTGAAAAATGCAGATTTAGGGCAGTATTTATAGGCCCCGACATGGTTACGGCGTAATTAAATAAATTAATTACGTCGTAACTAAAGTTACGTAGTAACTTAAATAAATAGTTACGTCGTAACTAAGTTACGCCGTAACTACTTATAAAAATCTCAAATTCGTACTTTCTTTCATCCTTTCATTTACTTGAAACATTTTTGCACTAGATGTCTCTTTAGTCCCCTCATCGTACTTCTTCATTTATATTGTAGTCCTTGAAGTAAATAAACTTCATATAAGTTGTCACCTTTAGTCCCTGATCGCACTTGTTATATTTACTTTTCATCCTCGGAGTAAATATTATCTTCATTTAGCCACGGGACTTTAACTCCTTAGCGCCCAAGTAATAATTATGGCGTAATTAAATTACCAAATTACGCCGTAACTCTTCAACCGTATATTTTTATCCACTCCGTAATTATCTCTACGGCGTAACTAAATTGCAATGTTACGCCGTAACCTTCACAAAAATAATTACGACGTAACCATAAGAATTGGTTATGCCGTATCCTTCAAAGCTCATATTTACGTCGTAACCTTATTAGCTAGTTACGGCGTAATCTTCACATAAAATCCAAAGGCCCTCGTAAATCAATCTTCAGAACTTATACTTGGCCTTTTATCACTTCTTTTCTGCTCCAACGCCTCATTTATCCTGAAATGCAAATATGAACGAATATGAAAGAATTAAGTACCATGTTAATGCAAATGAGGCCATAAACACGGGAATTTGATATATAAAAGATCAGGCTAATTTGATGTTATCAGTTTTACTACGAGTAGAAAGTACAAACTATCACCAAAATAGATTTTTTATGCCCAAAAGTGTGTTAAAACCTGATTTTAATGATGAAATAGCTTTAATATCACCAAAATAACAAGAAAGTTTGAAACTTGATGATTCAAAACAAAGTTCATCCTTACGCGTAGACAAGACCACACGAATCAAAAACCAAGCAAACACTAATCTCTACACGTAAAGTTTGAAACTTGATGCAAAAAACTTAAACTTTAACACGAAATAAACCTTAAACCACAAGAATCTTGAGTTTACAGGTGTAAAAAATAAAGCTTTAAGCGTATGAAAGTTTATGCATATAAAATCCACGCGTAAAGATATAGAACTTCAAAAACAAAGTGTTTCACCTAACTAGATGGCGATTGATACCACTGTTAGGTCACCATAATGTAACACAAGCATCAATATGTAAGAAATAAGATGAAGATATATTGGTTGAACAAAACACAAACATACACGTATGATAATATGGAAATTTTATGCGTAGGTATTGAAGTGAAATGAACAACCAACCTTCCAAGAAAGGTTTACAAGAGTATTTATAGGGGAAGGGAGCTAGGGCAACATGTCTAGTCCCTTCCTCATTATTGGGCTTGGGCCAAGGCCTATGGGCTTTCTACATAAGCCTTGCCATTTATATCTAACATAAAAGCCTAATTAAGCAACCTATTACATATTGATTACTAACACTTGAAATATAAGTTAGGAGTGATTCCAACAATCTGGAAACTTGAAGTTAACCCAGTCAAATTCAAGTTTAGGGGAGGATTGTTAGGAATTATTGTAATAGTATGGTTCCTGCTGATAGTTTATTTTGTTTCTACTGATAGAACAGTTTCTGCTGATAGGTTTGTTTATGCGGATAGTAGTATCCGTATTATTAGTAATTAGTTAGGATATGCATGAGTTATTTTAGGAAGAGATAATGCATATCTTTTGCGTGTTTTGTAAGCTGCAGAATTAGGGTTTCTTATAGTATAAAAGAAACATGCGGCTAGGGTTCATGTAGGCTTTTGAAAACATATTTTTAGTAATTTAATATAGATCTATAGAGGATCAAGAGTTTTGTTTTATTGTCTTCTTTAACTCTTGTGTTCATATTCGGCATGGACATAAGTTTATCAGAGGTTCTCTATAGTTTGCTTGTGATTACACAGGTTTACTATCTGTTTCTTAAAGGCTCGTGAGATCTATCTGGGACTGATCCAACATCCTATAACATTGCCTCTTCGAATTATCTTTCCCAAATGCATCAAGCTAACTTAACATACTACTCGTCTATGGTCTCGAAATGATATAAGGGCCAAGTTCTAAAGTCTACAATACTACCGGCACACTTGATTTTTGGTAGATTTGGGTAAAATAGGGGAAACGGAAGGGCTAAATCTCACCAATTACATTAAAGGCTATTGTGTGCTCGGCTACATACAATGCTAGTCTGGTTAAAAAACATGTCAAAATTTTTCAAAATAGCTTCATTTTTCAAACCAGCTAGAAAATTTGTAGGGCAAGCAGGCTAAGTAAATACTAACTTTATTTCTATTCATATCCCCCCACTTAAAGTGTAAAAAGTCCCATTTGTATGAAAATAAAAGAAAAAGAAAATAGAAATGAAAAAGAACTAAGAAAGAAATAAACTCCCCTCTCAATCACTTGCCAAGGAAGTCCCTACTAAGGTCTAAAGACAAGTTATGGCGTAGCTAAAGGTATGGGTTACACCGTAATTTAATTAGCCTCTCAACTCAACTCTTGGTGTGAAGGTTACGGCATAACTCTATGAAATAGTTACGCCGTAACTGTCTCCTAGAAAAGAATCTGCAAAAAAAACATAAGGAATTGTACCCACCAGTAATTAGATAACTATAATAATAGTCCTAATTGTTCAACTATTACAGATATTATAAATATTGTTCAGAAATAAGGGAAGAGAAATTGTTTATGAAACAATGGGAGTTATCACTCCCGATCAAGGTCATGCTCCATAGACTGGTATTGGGTGGGATCAAATGGGCTGCTAGTAGTGCTTCCTGGGGTCTGTTGAGGATGCATGTATGCCACTCCTTATTGAACTCTGATATCAGGAATATCTGGTTGATACACATACGGAGCTCTATGCCAACGAGGGTGGCTCAGGTGAATTTATTGAAGCATTTGGCTCGTGCAGTCTGCATTCCAATGAAAGAAATCTTGTTGGAGCACCTACATTTGATTCAAATCATGGGAAAAACTATCAAATTGGGTGCTCAACCCATACATTCCCGCAACTAGATCATCTATATCCTCATTAAAGCTACTCTCAATCCTGTTTAGTCGTCCATCAATCCCCAAAAGTCTATCCCCAATGCTCATGGTAGCCCTCATTCTTACTCTCGGGGCCTCCTCCTCAACGCCCGTTTGGCTACCACCAGCTTCACTGCCTCCGGTTTGACTACTACTTCCTCCATCACCTCTAACCGGAGCATCCGACATCATCTCAGCTTCCCCAACTCCATTCAACCTACAAATCCTAAACTCCACTAGCTTGCTAATCCCAAACAAGCTAGTATCCATACCATGAGTAACCAACATCAATTAAGAATTTAAAAAGAAATATTAATTATATAACCAACAATTGCAATACGAGAGAGTGGATTACGTACCATAGAAGAAGCTGGAGGGTACACACGTCTCTTAACATAGGTCAAATATTATAAATATATACCAGATATCTTCAATTAAACTGCTCCCCGGTAGCGGCACCAAAAAGCTGATGTGCTATTTCATCCTGCCTTTAAATTTATAAAACTAAGATATCGAAGGTTCAACACATACTAACGGGCAGAGAACCCGATCAGATGTAGTAAAGCCTAGGTAAATCCGAGTGTCGTCCCAAGAGAGTTACGATCTGAAAGAACTAAGATACTGCGAGATAAATAAGATAAAATGATAGTGATATGATAAAATAGATAGAAATATCCTAAGTAAACAGGAGTAGACATTATGACAAGGTAGTAAGAGAATAAACCTTAACCAAGGTTTTAGATATGTTCTAATTCTCAATCTTTAAGTTCAATATAGTGGGTAAATATCACTAGACTCCTTTGGATAATTTGTCTAGCCTATGGTTCTTAGAACCCTCACCAAGATGATTGGATCACCCTGGATCATTTAGCAATATAATAACAATCATTAAGTACCAAGTCTACTAGACCTAGTTCTATGGAAACCCGGCTGTTAGGATCTTAGATTTCCCCTAGCTTCTTAAATAACTCCACTTGATAGGTGATCCTTTGTGTAGGGAATTATATTTTGTAAAAAAGATTTAAGATCGTTTATGTCTGTTTATTATTAGTTCTGGTAGTATAATAGTTAAGTCTGGTAAGACAGAATTAAGTCTGTTAGTATTAATTATGTTAGTTAAGTCTGCCAGTACAAATGATGGTAAGTCTGGTAGAACAAAGTTAGCACGGGTAGATAGTTAAGTCTGTTCATGTTAAACAATGTAGAGAGGAAGTAGGAAAAGATAAGAACGCGTAGAGATATCATTGGAAAAGATATGTTCAAATCTTTTCTATGTTTTGTAGTCAATTAAGGTTTCCTTGGTGTATAAAAGGATCCCTAATGTATTAGGTTAAGGTATGAGTTGTAAGCCTTAATCTTTGATCAAAGTAATCAATAGAAAATACGAAGTTAGTTTATCATTATGTTCTTTATACTTAGTGTGTTAAGTTTCCACATCAGTACATTAAGGATTTCTTAAGAGTTCTTCACATAGTGAATTTGGATTTATTCAATTTTTCTATAAGTCATACAAAGGCTACTTAGATCCATAACTTTGGACCTATAAGTGGTATCAGAGCCTATAGAAGGACTCTGTTATTGAAGATACACAAACACAAATACTCATTCCAAACCAGAAAACATCAAACATGTCTGAAAGAGCAACTGAAACCTACTCTGACCACCCTAGTGATGAAGAATCCAACCATGAAGATGGAGTAGACAACTCTCAACCTAAACAACCCCAAATCACAAATACCACAACCATCTCCAACATGAAGCTTCCACCATTGAAGAAAGATGAATATGACATCTGGGCTTTGGAGATGGAGCACTATCTAGAGTACACTGATAATGAAGTGTGGAAGGTGATACAAAAAGGAAACTCTAAAAAGAGGGTTTCCAAAGGAAAATATGGCACTTACTATGTGTTGCCACCTGTTACTACTACTGAGATTCGTGTTGTAGAGAAGGAGAGAAAGGGCAAGAACATCTTGTTAATGGCACTTCCCAAGGAGCATATCAGACATTTTCATGGGATAGATGATGCAAAGGAGATCTGGGAGGCAATCAATGTAAGATTTGGAGGGAATGCTAACTCCAAAAAGATTCAAAAGGCTGTCTACAAACAACAATTTGAGGCCTTTGCTATTTCCAATTCTTAAAGATTAGAGAAGGGCTATGACAGGTTTCAACCACTATTGTCACAATTGGAGGCCTATGGTGCTGGTGTTTCTGATGAGGATGCAAATCACAAATTCCTCAAGTCTTTACCACAAGAATGGTCAAGTCTGGCAATGACCATGAGGACCAAACCTGAAATTGACATCATGTCAATTGAGGATCTATACAACAAGTTAAGGGTTTTTGAACAGGAAATCAAGAATGTGTCCAAACCATCCTCTTTTAACTCCTAGAATGTTGCTTTTGTCTCACATGGCAAGAGCAGTACAAACAATATTAATTCTGGTGGTAGTTATAGTACTTTCTCATTAAGTACTAAAGAAAGAGGGGCACCTGCTGGAGTTGCTAATGAGGTTATCTACTCTCTCTTTGCTAAATCATCAGAAGATATGGATTTGCTCAATGAATATTTAGAGAAAATCAATGATGCAGATATTGAGGAGATGGACATAAATTGGCAGATAGCTATGATTGCTATCAGGATGAACAGGTTCTTTAAGAGACATGGTAGAAGAGTTCTTTATGATCAAATACTCCAGTTGGCTTTGATAAAAAGAAGCTTGAGTGCTACAACTGCCATAAGCTTAGTCACTTTGCAAGGGAATGTAAATCTCCTGTAGCAACTGATAGGAAAAAGAAATAATCTCCCTATCAAACAAAGGAATCTGAGAAACAAGAGAGTCAAAAGATTGGGCTACTGACTATGGAAGGAGGTGCTATCAATTGGGGAGAACATGCTGAAGATGAGTCTACCAATCACTCTGCTTTCATGGACATTGGACTCAAACAGTGAGGTATCTCTATGTTCCAAACTCTGTGTTGATTCATATAACCAACTTAAAACACAAAGTGATGAGCAATTAACTCAGTTGAGAGATCAGGAAGCACAAATTCTAGCTTATACCAATGCAATCAAAACCTTAGAAGCACAAATTTCAAAACTTCAAAAACAAAATTCATCACTAGATGAAAAACTAATTTTTCAAGCTAATGATAATTTTGCTAAGGATGAAAAGCCAAGGAAATATAGAAGAATTGGTATGAAAGCTCAACAAGAAAGAGATGAGTTAAAGAAAATAGTTGGGTCTTGGGGAGAGTCTTCTAAGAATCTATATAGGCTAATAAATTCTGGCATGAGCTCTAACTGTAAATTGGGCTTAGGTCATGAGATTAAATCAGATAGTGAGGTTTTGAGTTATGAGGAAGAGATGAAACATGGTATATTTGGTAGTTCAGAAGAAGATTATGTTGGTAAACCACTTTATAAAAGATTTGTTAAAACTGATAATTATAAAGAAGTTCCACCACCACTTAATGAAGACTACATACCTAAACCTGAACAAAAGTTTGATGAGTCTTTACTTGATTACAGCAAATTGAAAAACCCTGAAACACTTGCTTCTCAAGACTATTCCATTGAATTTTCTACCTGTCAATCCAATGACAGTGAAATATCCTATGGGAAAAGTACTGGAACCAGTGTCGCAGAAGACAAATCCAGTGATTTCTACCTGTCAATCTAATGACAGTAAAGGATCCATTAGGAATGTCTCTGAATGTTCTCTTGAGCTTAAAACTGAACCCATAAAGATTTCCAAACCAGTTTGTTTAAGCCAGAAGCCTTATGTGCCTAAACCTAAACAAGCTGAGTCTGTAATTTTTGCTAAAACTGTTGTGTCTAAACCAGAAATAGTTAAACCTAGTTGTGTCCAATATGTAAAAACTCCTAGGCAACTAGATTAAATATGAGACACCTAAAGTAGACAGAAATAATTGGAAAGGGTTAATGCAGAGAGAATTTGGGGATGGATACTCTTTCACTAAGAAGATTTGTTTTGTGTGTGGTAGCCTAAGCCATTTAATAAGAGACCGTGATTATCATGAGAAAAGAATGGCTAAAGAGGCTGAGTTGAGAAAGAAAATGGCTGTGAACACTGGTATTGGTATAGTTAGACCAGTGTTGAATAATGCAAATATAATTAACCATGCTAATCTTTTTGTTTCTAGACCAGTACATGTTAATACTGGTAATTCATTTGTTAATTCTATTAGACCAAAAGTGGGTACTGGTGTACTAATTAATTCTGGTAGGAAAAATATTAATTCTGGTAACAAGTCTAGGGTTAATACTGGTCATGTTAATTCAGGTCAAGCAAAAGTTAATTCGGATTATATGAATGTTAAATTAAAACAACCAGAACCTACCAGTACTTCACCCAATCCCAAGTTTAGAAAACCACAGGTGAATTAATTCAACCAAAGACTTTATTATGGTTTACATTCACCTGTGAGGAGACCTATAGTTCATAATGCAGCTAAAATGTTTAAATCTTATGCTACAAAGGGTAATTGGGGAACTGTTGTTAAGCCCTCAGCAGGTTATACTTGGAGACAGACCCAAGCCTGTACAAGTCTGGGTCCCCAAGAGAAACTAATTTCTCTTTTTAATATGCAGGAACATCCACACCAGAAGCTAGGAGGCTAAGGAATTGTTGATAGTGGATGCTCTAGGCATATGACTGTTAACAAAGATCACTTGGAGAAGCTTTAGGATGTCCAATGAAGTTTTGTACTTTCGGTGGTAGCATAGGCTACACTATGGATAGTTAGATAATAATAGATGTATTATAAAAATCTATGTGTTAGTTTGATTTGGTAAATTTAGAACACCTTGAAGTACATTTGATTTATGTGTTTGCTACAATATTTTTGATGTGCTTAAACAATTCCTTTACAATTGGTTGTTCCTAAAATTAATTCTGGTAGCCAATTTGAGTTAATTCTGTTTTAAAGAACTACCTATTGTATATTCCTTGGTTTTTTAATTAATTTTCTAGGAGTTGCATGGATGAAAGCAAGATGGAAGTTATGCCATTTGTACTGAATGTGTAAAATGGTTAATTCTGTTGAGTCATTGTTAATACTGGTTGACTATTTTAAGTCTGGTAGTGTTAAAAATATGATCGTTAGTGCTGGTCGAGGGAAAATCTGTTTTTGCTGTATCAATAGTACTGTTACCTACTCTTAGGTGGTAAGAAGTATATATATGGATAATTTTTATTAATAAAATTCATCTTTGTCCTTTATTTACTTTATCTCAATCTTTAAAAGTTTAAATCTTTTCTCTCGATTAAATATTCTTACCAACACTAACCCTATCACGCGCCGCACTACCAGAACTTAAAATTCACCTCTATTATGGCTCAATTAAAGTTCAATGATAAGCATAATCAAGTACGATTTCTCAAGAAGCCAAATGAAAGAACCGGCTTTGAGCAGATAGTGGACTTTTTGAAGGGTACCCACATTAGCTACGCCCTCACTCATAATACAACTATCTATGTCTCCCTAGTCAAACAGTTATGGCAGACTGCTACTGCTAGAACTCTTGCTGATGGGACACTAGAGTTAAGTGTAACAATTGATACCTTAGAGTATTCAATCAGTGAGGAATCACTCAGAAGTCATCTTCAATTGGCTGATGCCTCAGAGATTACTATATTGCCAAATGATGAACTTTTTCAGGGTCTAAGAAATATTGGATATCCAACTAATGGATCATTCACTTTTTGGAAAAGTAGTTTTACACCACAATGGCGTTTTCTATTGCATCATCTTCTACACTGTATGAGCTCCAAAAGTGGAGGATGGGATCAATTTGGTAGAAATCTTGCTACTGCATTGGTCTGTCTCTTCACAGGCAGACTCTTCAAGTTTTCTAAAATGATTTTTAATGCTATGGCTGCAAATGCCAAAAATAACAAAATGTTTTTGACGTACCCAAGGTTTCTACAAATGATTTTAAATGATGAAACAACAAGCAAGCAACAGTATATTGCTGTCCCTTTTACTAAAAATATTTTTTGTAATATGAAAAGGGGTTTTGAAGGGGTACACATGCCACTTTTGCCTGCTAGTGCTACTAACATTGCAGGTACATCAGATCCTGTTCCATCTACTTCTGCTACTTCTGCTCAGGATCAACCAAGACATGAATCAGAAGAACCTGAGTCTGCACAGAGGTCACCAACTCCACTACCACCTTCACCTCAAGTGCATGAGTGATAACATCAAATATTAATATTAAGTGTCAATTTTCCACGATAATACTTGTATTTTATATCATTTATATGGATTTACGCTTGTTTTCTTCTATATTTCACTTTCAGGTTATTTACGAGCATTGGAGCTAAAGAGACGCGGATTTGGAGAGTTTATTGAAGATATATGATAATATGACCAATATGAAGTAATTACGGCGTAACTCCTCTCTCACATTACGCCGTAACAAAAGCATGACTCAGAAGACCAACTCAACAGCAGATTACGGCGTAATTCCATCTTAGGATTACGCCGTAATGATGCGCGTACGAAGCGCGTTCAGGGTCAAAGGAACTTCCTTTTCTTCAAGCAAGTTTTTCAACCACCTAGGCAGTGAACATAATCATTGTAGTGTAGTATTGGGTAAGCCTCGGGGATTGATATCGTTCTCTAGGGGAATAGGAATGCTAGCAAGAAATGTATTACGAGAAGGTGGGGGTTGAGGATGATTCTTTTTTATCTTTTTATTGGTTTTTTAGAAACCTAAGGTAAATATCTCGGCGCAATTGGTTTGGGGGGTGGTATTCTCTACCAATTACTTCTACTTATCTAATTATCTAATACTACAGGTAGCTATGTCTATTTGATGTGTGCTCGTATGATGATTAAAAATGTGTTTACCTAGATACTATTACTCCCTAGTTAACTTTTATTGGTCAGTTGAATTGTCACACGTTATCTTAACGTGTTGTATTCCTAAGGTCGTAGGGAATGCATAGTCCCTAACTCTTTGAGGTTATCCTTCGGGTTTAGCATACGAAATCCGCAAGCCCTTAAGCTATTTCATTCATAAGCCTCATTTTCACAAAGAATATTCAAGCATTAAACACAACGAATGATGACTAGTTGAACTCCTAAGCCAATTACAATTAAGATAAGAAACAACCCAACAATAATAAATAACTAGGTTTCATAGATCTAAGCAAACACAAAAGAAATTTAGCTAGACATGGTAAACATGCAAGAATACACACAATCAATTGAAGACATAATGATACTTTGGATTAAAATACTTATCTCGATGTGTAAAATAGGGTTTGGGACCCTAAGATACTGTCCAAATCGGACTACAAATGTTTTAGGTTTTTCTCTCCAAAAGTATACCTCTTTAAATGCAGAAAAATCGAATTTTATATATAGATTTACATTTGCGATGGCGTCACCTTTTAGATGGGACGCCGTTAGCTCGCCATCATTAGGGTTGTTGTCTTGGCCAAGTCATCGATGGGACGGCGTCACCTTAGAGTTGTGACGCCGTCAGTCTTCAGTTGGGACATCGTCTTGGTTCTTGATCTAGGCCGTCTGAGATGAAAAGTCTAAGTGACGCCCTTCTTCTTCAAACCTAATGCCGTCATGTTATATGAACAAAAATTCCACTAGGCCGTCTGTTGCATGTTTTGATCAAGTATTTATATAGGGACGGCGTTGCCCTTTGATTGGGACGCCAGGTTCAGTTTGAGTAGCTTGAGTGGCTTCGATCTTGACTTTGCCATTTTATTCATGTATTCGCTCCTTTTCGTCCAAATATGCACCATTCCAGCATTTTGCTTCCAAGAGACCTAAAAAGTGAAAAGGAACGAAATTAAGCAGTAACGGATATAAAACTGGTTGATTAAGGGCTTAAATTAATGACCCCTTAAAAGCTTATGTTTTAAATCCTTATCAAATATCCCTACACTTGGTATTTGTTTGTGCTCAAGCAAATGTGTTTTTGTCTAATCAATCTATAAGTTAGGGGGAATGAAGCATGGGTTTAGAATAATTCATAACAAGTAAAAGCACCACAATACTCATAACAAGCACATAAATTATATACTACCACCTCACAAGGGGTGTTTGGATTCTCTCATCTCTCGGGTTTATATGAAATATAATAAATGGAAATGGAAGATAAACACTCATTACCTGGCATAGTACATAGATTACCATAAGTTTGAGACTAGATCAAACCTCCACCGCTTTGGCGTAAGCACCTAGGAGCAACTATCTAAGAGGTCTTTGTAAGGGTTGTTGGATCGATATACTTTCATCAAACTAACTTTAACTAGCTTGTTAAGGTTTAATAACCTCGGATAAATCCTAAGTTATTAACAAAGAAACACTGAGCAATCTTTATCAAGTACGCGGAATTTACTTAACAAAGCTAAGAAGAATAACTTTTATTATAAACTCTAAATCTGCTTATTATGCAGATACTCTAAACAACTCTAAGATTATCGAACTTCTCTCTAAAACACTAAATAACCTGTGAATTCGTAAACTCTAAAACTCATAGACTCGTACCTCTAATGCCAATCTAGGAGTCCTTTAATAGGCTCAAGGATATCTTAGTCGGTTTACAATTTGTATCCTTGTACGACAAGTAATCTAAACATAGAATATTCTAGAGTTGCAATACTTTCCATAAATGAATATAACAGTTCTTTGTTTTTGCAGTACTTTGACTTCATTAAGCAGTACTTTGACTTCTTATTTAGCAGTACTTTGACTCTTTGACTTTTTCTAGTACTTTGTAGTTTACCGTACTTTCATATCTTCAGTACTTTCATATCTTCAGCACTTTCATATCCCAACAATCCTCCCCTAACTTGAATTCTACTTGCTTGACTTCAAGTTCCTTTGTGAATATATCTTTAACAGCTTCATTTTTAAGGACAGATTTTTTCTTGATCTTTATATTATATCTCTGTAGTATCTGTGCTTGTCAAAGTATCTCTTAGATTTGTTCTTTCTCAGCAGCATCTAGCAAGCTCCATCTTTTCAGCAACACAGCAACATATGACAATTTGTACATTAATTCAGTTTAAGTTGCATACTATTCTCATCACTTCCAGGTGTGTTAACTCCTGTGAGAGGTGAATCATTGAAAATTTAATGGATTTAGATCTCTTTACCAAAGCCATTATCTCTGGAGTAGCCAAATGTTTTGGTGTGTAAGACCATGGTACATTGATAACCATATGATTTTTAGCAAATCATCAGCTATCAACAGATTTGTTTTGTCTTTACCAAAAGCTGTACCCTTCTGGACTAGTTAGTTCTTTTATCTAATGGTGAACTAATTACCAATAATGGTTTTTCCACAGCCTTTACCACAAGCCATTTTCTTGTGGGCTAGCCAACTCTTCACATTAACTGATATGGTGAGTTGAATACCATACAACTTATTAGCAAGTTGTCAACTAAAAACGGATTTGAAATATCTTTACCAGAGCCGTTTGCTCATGGATTAGTCAATCCTTTTGTAACCATGGTGGATTGATGACCTATTGATGTTGCCATCTCAAAATCCATTTATTTTACTTAACCTTTGTTTCAAAATATTTGTTACTCAGCAAAAGGTTTCATTCAAAAATCACTTAACTGGTTCAAAAAGCTGCAAGCAGTACTTTGATGAAAGTACTGTTTGATCAGCAGTACTTTGAATAGAGTACTGATTAGTGCTAAACCGTCAAGTTATCTCACACAAGCTAGCCACTTGTGAATGACTAACCGTAAGAAACTTAAAACAGTTCAGACAAACCAATAATAGAAGTGTGTAGTATGTGGGTAACTCAAACGTGTTAGGTTTGAGCACCGAGATCGTTCCGAACGAGGGTTGAATGGAATTTCCAACTCACGTCTCGATTATCGGGATTTGAATAAGAGAAGGGGATAATATGACGTATTCTAAACTACGGGATAAGGAAAGCATATGGAACTAAAATCTATGGGGAAAACTAAGCATTAAGGCAAACTACGCAATTCTACACTAAAACGTAAATACGGGATTTAAACGAAACGCGAATAAAATGCAACAATGACTAATCTAACTCCTAAAAATAACCTAAAATTACTATTATACTAAAATTGATATTAGAAAACTATTAATGAATTAAAACTATTTTTTTTGGGATTTTCTTGAATTTTATTTAAATTAAAAACTGATTTTTAACTGTTAAAAATAAAACTAATTATCTAAAAATTATGAAAAAGAGAGGGAAAATTATGGAATTACTTTTCAAAAATCTAAAATAACATAAAAGACTTTTCAAAACTATTTTTGTATTTTTCTGATTAATTTCCTATTTTCTATGAATTTAATACTATTTAAATCTAATTTAAATTGTGAAAAATACCAAATAAAAGGGGAAAAATAAGGAAAAATCTTTTTTATGCTTTTTATATTTTTCTTAAACTGGAAAAATTGAAAAACTATTTTTTGGAACTTTTTCTTAATTAATTGCAATAAAAGCTATTTAAAAAGGCTTAAAAACTGATTTTAATAAAGAAAAATAGTGAACAGTGACCAAAAATTATAAAAAACTCAGGAAAACTCTAAATTATTATTCTAAATCTATGAAAAATATCAAAACATGGGCTTATGTGTGAAAATTATGAGCTGCAGTGTTAAGTGTCACCAAATAAGCTAAGGAAATTAAGCAAGAGAGTGAATTAAGCTACCAAACAGTGACTGAAGCTAATCGTTACCAAAATAAGCTAATTGCAACTATCTAATGATACTCCTAACCTCAAATAAGCAGATTACCAATGATTTAAGAAAACTGCTACTTAAGCAAAACAATGAATCTGGCCCTATGTTTAAGCTGTTCTATAAGCTTATTCAATAAGCTAATGCTAAAACCAGATATGTGGACTTGAAGACCACCTAGCAGACTATACCTAAACCAAAAATCAGACCCTAGTTATTTGAAATGAACGTTGTGCAGCATCTGCAAGATCTGCAAAAACTGCTGTTAACATGGTCTTGACTTTTTAAGAACAGTTACGAGATTTGACTTATCTGAGATTTGAGATCAAATGTAGAGCTGACAATGATATAAAATGATGAAATGGAAGCAATGCAAGCTAGATTATCAACTTCTTAACCCATATGAAATGATTTAAGTGACTGGTTTCAACAGGTATAAGCTTAAGAACAGATTTAAGCAAATGTTGACTAAAGGTGCAAAAGGCTTCCAAACAACGACAGATATGAGATCAAATATACTATATCAAACCTCAAGCAACTGATCTACTCCATTATTTAAACCTTTAACACATTTTAAACACTAATCCAAATAGTCCTTTATACTAACTAGAAGCAATTAAACCACTGAAATCATAAGGAAACTGAGCTCAACTTAATCCAACTACTCAAAACACTTTTAAACTCATCATTTTAACAATCTCAAAACAGAATTTACTCTAAAATTCATTTGACTTTGAAAGTTGACTTTATTTGACCTTTTTCTAAAACTGAGATTGAGAGAAGTTTTAAGAAACCATGAACTCACAGAAGCTTATAGAAGCTTCTTGTGAGTTAGATGAAACAATGATAAGCCTTAATTAACAGTAATTCGAATTAAATGACAATTAATCAAAATCATGAAGGAAACTTGCATTAATGAAAAATGATTACAAATTTAAAGGCTTACACTAAATGAAAACATGTAAATGACAAGTAAATGAAATGGTCAAAATTCCTTTAAGACATAAGGAATTGGACGATTATAATGTGAGCTCAAGGGTCCTTTTATAGCTGATGATGAGCCTTGGGATGCCTTTGGAAGAGCCTAGAAGCAATTTGCAGCCACTCATCAATCCATGAATCATCACCACCACTCACAATGCTCCATTTGTCCATTTGAGGTGTTACGGCCAATCAAGGAGCTCCATTTGGCCACGTGTCATACTATCTGACATGTCAGAGGCTCTAGAAGGTATATAGATTCTTAGTACGAGGATAGGTGGGTGATTGGGATGGGTAATTGGTGGTAACAGTGGGTAAATGGGAAACTGGGTGTGTTTGGTTTGGTTTGGGAGGAAAGGGAAGATTAAGGGCGCGTTTGGATTTATTAATTATTGTTCAAATGGTGTTGACCCGGGTTTAGTAGTTTGACCTGGTAAAAATCCGGGTCAGAGGTGTATTCGGGTGGAGTTTATTAGCCGGTTTAGTGTGTTGGGTTAGGAGATGGGGCCGGGTAGGATGATATAGGATTGGGCCGGATAAGGTGTTGGATAATGGATTGATATTGTGATCCAAGATATATTCAAAGGACCAAAGTTGTATTTTCGGATTTTTGAGGGACCATAGATGTAAATCTGAAATTATCTTCCAAGGACTGATTTTGTCAAACTTCAAATAAATCAAGGCTGAAATTGCAACTTTTGATTCTTCAAGGGCCATTTCTGCCAAGAACTCAAAGTTGAGGGGCCATTTTTACCAATTGTTCAAACTTGATTAAAACTTCCAAAAATCATCCTCGGAGAATAAAATCTTCATAAATGCTCAATTTTGATCTTCCGGCTCGGCTTAAGCTCTCTTGATCTCCCGTGCTCGGATTTACGTCTGATTTGGTTCCTTTTTGCGTGTTTTTACATATCCATACCTGCACAAGCACAAACTCAAGAAAACCACAAATATTAGCAATAAACGGCTCTTTCTTGGTTATTTTGGGTCAGTTTTGATATAGAAAAGGTATGTGTTTTAGCACATACCAAGTACTGATTTATCAAAAATAATTTATTCAAATAAGATTCATACAAGTTATTCATCATCTTCAGCAATGGCAGTCCAGTTGATAAATAGATTGATAACCATGCAAGCAGTTTCATTATCCTCTTCTACTTCCATTCCATGCTCTAGCATTCTTCTCATGAGCTCAACTATGAGAGGATATCTTCTGTTTACAAACATGTGTATCATTGTTCCATTTTCAAGCTCTAAAACATGAACTCCAGACTCTTCAAAGAATCTCCAGCAAACAATTTCCCAATTCTCTTGATTCTTCCAAATATCATCAGTGCTCTCTTCTTCAGTTTCCCATGCAGTTATGAGATCACCATGTAAAACTAAACCAATCCCTTCTAATGGATTATGTTCAAAGTAAGCTTTCACCACATGATATAAATAGAATAGATCTACTCTATCTATAATGTGCAATAAGTCCCATAGGCTATTGAAAACTTTGAAGCTTTCATCTTCTTTATGAAAAATCATATAATCTCCATCTTTGGACTTCACAACTTCAAAAGCACTAATTTGTGATCTGTTCATCTTCATATCAGCATCTTCTTTTGAATATTCAAAATCTACCACTCTGAGATAATTTCTTAGTTCATCCTTAGTCTCAGATCTTAATTCAACTTTTTCTTTTTTTGAGAACTGAACATCTGTAACTTCAGTTTTCCTTTTTCTTTTCAAACTCTTCTTCCTTTCTTCTTCAGTCCAGTTACCTTCTTCTCTAAAATCTTTGATGCCTGCAACATCCTTCTTATAAGCCTTTGTTTCAGCATCATATAGTCTTTTCATATCAACATAGTTCAGCTTCTGCAATCCTTTATATCCTCGGCCTTTCAAATAAGCCATCACAGCATTCCTTTCTTTAGCTAAATTAGGTCTTCTATATATCTAACAGGAGTCGGTGACTATAATGGTTTACCAGCTTCAGCATCTAATTCATCTTGTAACTTCTTAGCTGCTTCTCTACTTTGAGCTTCTTGAGCTTCCTGAGCTTCTCTATCTTTAGCATTTAACTCTTCTTGAAGCTTTTTAGCTGCAGCTTCATTCCTAGCAACTTCAATTTCTCTAAGTTCTGCCAAAGTTAGCTTCTTTTTCTTTACTTCTACCAAAACACCTTTCCCTTTATCCTTAGGATCAATTGCAGGTTGAGAAGTTCTTTGTTGTTCTTCTTCTTGCACTTCTCGAATAGTAACACCACCTCTTGGTTGTGTTAAAATTGTAGCAATGAACTCATCATCACTTGCAGAATGAATAGGTTTGAGTGTAGCCTCCTCTTCTTGTATAACTGTTGTAGAAGGGCCAGCTTCCTCTTCAAAATCTAATACTCTTGGAGTTATTACTTCTTGTCTGAAGGTACTTTGAAGAAAAGCAGTACTTTGTTGTTCAGTACCTTGATCAGCAGTACTTTGAACTTGAACTTGTTCCTCAGTATCTTGAATGATCTTTTCTTCAGACTTTTTAGAACTTTCAGGTTCATTCTCTTTAACCGCATCTTCTTTCAAATTCTGTTCTTCTAAATTCCTCCCCAAGTTGACAGAAGATGGTTTAGGAACCTGTTTGGCTTTTGTTGTCTTCTTAAATTTCCTTCTACGCTTGTGTTCTTTCTTAAGCCATAAGTTATAACGTTTAATAAAAGGTGCAACAAAATTCTTTAAACGTCGATACTTGAGTTTCAACCGTCTAATTTCGGTAGTCTGATCTTCAAATGATTTCTTCAACCTTGTCAATTCCCTTGTTAAAGCATAATTATTAAGAATTGGTTGTTCAGGCTCCATAGTTGGTTCATCTCCTCCAGATGACAAAAATTCTGAATGTGGAGAAACCTGTGGAGATGGTTGTGGAGATGGAGATGGTGAAACTGCAACATGTTCATGAGCAGAACTTTGTGAAGCAGTACTGTGTGAAGCAGCACTTACAGATGCAGTATGTTGAGAAGCAGTACTTGCAGATGTAGTACTTGCAGGTGCAGAACCTCCACTATCTTCATCTTCACCAGCTTCAGCTCGAACAGCTTCAACAATTTCCATCATAGAAGGAGTTAATGGAGTATCTTGACCTCTGAATAAGTCACTTCGTCGTGCCATAAAAGTAAAAATCTTTGATTGTTGAACAATAACAGGCAATAAGTCAGTAGGTTTTGGTACATCAGCAAGTTGCTTGTTCAAGAAAACCTGTATAAACCTTGGGTACATTAGCCATTTAGAGCCATGAGAAATATGTGAGAGCATTCCATCCAGTATTAGCCGTGAGAAGTTAAAAACCCGATTTGTAGCTAAACCAACAATAGCAGATGCTATATTTGACCCAAACTGCTCCCAAGAAGTACTCTTAGCACTTATGCAATGAAGCAACACATGAACCAAAAATTTCCAATGTGGACAAAATAAGGGTTTCTTGAATGTTTGTTCCGTTAATGACCCTTCATAACCAAGATCCCTAAATATATCCCAAATCAGTTGCTTGTCGAAATGAATAGCCCCTTCATCATCACCAAATAATAAATCATCTCTAATAGAGGCTTCGGTAATCTTCACAGTTCTTCCAGCAACTGTTGAGCGAATATAAAATTCGTCATTCTCCATATTATCCCTAGCATTAGCCCAAAATTCTTGTATCCAAGGTGCAATGATATCTGGCTCAACTAAAAGAGCATAACTGATTGGCGACCCAGTAAGATAATCAATCATATCATGAAAAACCACATTCGCATCAGTCTTGTCTAAATTAGCCACCGTATTATGCTTTGGAACAGTAGGACGATTCGCCATTGTTGATTAGTTAAACACAATAAGAATTGTAGACGAAGAATATATAGATGATGAGAGAAATAAGGAAAAGATTCTAAAGTATCAATATAAGAGGGAAAATCGGAAAGTAGTTATTTATAGGTGAGATTTGAAAAATCACAGCCCATAATAACAAAGTTACCATTTAGAATTAATTACCCCTCAATATAACCATTGGAACAGTACTTTTAATAAGACAAACAGTACTTTCCACGTAGGCAGTACTTTCCAAGCAGTACTTTCAGGAAAAACAGTACTTTGCCAAATTCTTCGGTAAAAACTAAGTATACATAAATATCCTCCCCTCAAGCAATGCACATGACTATACTAACACTTAATAGTCCTCCCCTTAAATGTAGCTCAGTAGTTAATCATGCCAATGCTCACCACCAAGTGATTGAATCTTGAAACATCAAAGCCTTTAGAGAGTAAATCAGCTACATTATCATCTGTATGAACCTTAACCACATTAATGAGCCTGTGCTCATAGCAATATCTGATAAAGTGATGCCTAATCTGTATGTGCTTGGTCTTGGAATGATAAACTGGATTCTTCACAATACAAATGGTACTCTCATTATCAATGTTGGTAGGAGTATTCTTGAAATTGAATCCATAGTCCAAGAGTTGATTTTGCATCCACAAAACTTGTCCACAACAGCTTGCAGCAGCTACATATTCAGCTTCAGTAGAGGATGTTGCTGCAATTGTTTGTTTCTTACATTGCCAGGACACTAACCTTCTTCCAAGATATTGGCATCCTCCAGTGGTTGATCTTCTATCATAATTATCACCTGCATAATCACTATCTGAAAAAGCTTCTAAGTGAAAAGGTGACTCTTTTGGATACCATAACCCCAACTTTGGTTGTTGTTTCAAATAACAGAAGATTCTCTTTACTGCATTCATGTGAGAAACCTTTGGTGAGACTTGATATCTTGCACATAAACATACTGCAAACATGATATCAGGCCTTGATGCAGTAAGATACATAAGAGAGCCAATCATTGATCTGTATAACTTAACTTCAACAGGTTGTCCTTCTTCGTCTTTACCCAATGAATTGATAGATTTAATAGGGGTAGTAACAGTCTTCATATCATCAAAATTGAACTTCTTAAGTATGTCAGTAACATACTTGTCTTGACTGATAAAAATACCTTCCTTTGATTGCTTAACCTGAAGTCCCAAAAAGAAAGTCAACTCTCCCATTGAACTCATTTGAAATTCTTTCTGCATCAGCTGCTCAAACTCCTTAACCATGGACTGTTTGGTAGCCCCAAAGATGATATCATCAACATAAACTTGAACTAACATGATATCTTTCTTGTCTCTCTTGATAAACAAAGTCTTGTCAATAGCTCCCCTTCTGTATCCATGTTGCAATAAGAATGTAGAGAGTCTCTCATACCAAGCTCTAGGTGCCTGATGAAGACCATAAAGAGCCTTAACCACCTTGTAAACTTTGTTTGGGTGTTTAGGATCTTCAAAACCAGGAGGTTGCTTGACATAAACTTCTTCTGTAATCTTGCCATATAAAAAGGCACTCTTGACATCCATCTGATAAACTTGAAATCCCATATAAGAAGCAAAAGCAAGAAATATTCTAATAGCTTCTATTCTGGCTACAGGAGCAAACACTTCATCATAATCTACTCCTTCTTCTTGTCTGTAGCCTTGTGCTACTAACCTTGCTTTATTCTTGATAACAATACCTCTTTCATCTCTTTTAACTCTGAAAACCCATCTGGTTCCAATAACTCTCTTCCCATCTGGAAGATCACATAAAACCCAAACTTCTTAAAATTTAAATTGAAGAAGTTCTTCCTGCATAGCTTCAACCCAACTTTCTTTAGTTAAGGCTTGAGCAATATTCTTGGGTTCTTCTTGAGAGATAAAACAAGTAAATAAGCAGGTTTGATGAGCCTTATGATTCAGTCTATTCTGTTTGTAGACAAAGCTAAGTAAAGCATTATGAGGTTTAGAAAAACTCTTAGCTTTGTGTCTAGTCATCACTCCAGACGTAGAAGGACCAATGATTTGATCAGAAGGATGATTTTTATGAATCCTTAAGATTAGAGACTGTGGAACACCATACACATCATCCAAGTTAGTTAAATCAACATCTTCATTGGAATCTGAGAAAATACCTTCATCTGCAAACTCATCATCAGTTTCCTCTAATTCAGGCATGGTAGGATCATGCAAATCATCTAAAGTATTGTCAACAGGTGCAGCAGTACTTTGTTCGAAAGTACTGTCTAAAGTACTGTGAGAGTACTCTGCAGTCTTGTTCTTCTTCTTTGCCTCTTCATAAGCTTGCCTTTGTTCATCAGTGTAAGAATGTGCTAAAACATCTTGAAGAAGCATGTGATTAAGTTCCTCTTGAATAGATTGATCCTCAGCAGATAATGAGGATTGTGGTGCAACAGTACTTTGTTTTGGAGTATCAGTACTTTTCTTGGGAACATCAGTACTTTGTTTTGGACTAACAGGATCTTCATCAGAAACAACATCCGGTCTAATATGAACTCCATGAACAACATATTGTAAATCTTCTCCATTGTGTACAGGTTGATTTTCTTCTCTAACAGGTACATAATTCATTGAAGGAGTTAAAACCTCAAGATCAAACATCCAATCAGGACCTTTACCTTTCTCATTGTCTTGATCTTCTAAAAACTCAACCTGAAGACAGTCTTGAACTTTCTTAGTAACTCTGTTGTATACTCTAAAGCCTTTACTGTTAGTGTAATAACCCAATAAGAATCCTTCTTCTGACTTGCCATCAAACTTCCCCAGATTATCAATGGTGTTTAAAATAGTGAGAGGGCATCCAAAAGGCTTCATAAAACGAATGTTGGATTTATTGCCCATCAGCAATTCATAGGGTGTCTTCATCTGTGGTTTGGTGACTGAGACTCTGTTAAGTACATAGCAAGCAGTACTTACAGCTTCTGCCCAGAATTGAATAGGTAGATGGAAATCTGCTAGCATTGTTCTTGCTGCTTCAATCAAAGTCCTATTCTTTCTCTCTGCAACACCATTTTGTTGTGGTGTTCTTGCAATACTAAACTCCCTCTTTATGCCTTTGTTTGCACAAAATTCATCCATAAGCTTGTTCTTGAATTCAGTTCCATTATCACATCTAATGCCTCTAACCTTGAGTCTCAATTGGTTTTCAAGTGCTATAATCAGAGTCTAAATAGCATCAAAAGTATCATCCTTAAAACCCAAAAAAAAAACCCAACTGAATCTACTGCAATCATCTGTAACAACCAAACAGTACTTTTTCTTGTTTAAACTTGCCATAGAGACAGGTCTAAACAAATCCATATGTAACAACTCCAATGGTTCTCTAATAGTCCTCTCCTCAAGCTTCTTGCAGGAAGCTTTGTGTTGTTTACCCTTCTTGCATGCCAAGCATGATTGATCATTCTTGTAAGTCTTTGAAGGTAAACCTCTAACTAGATTGCCTTTGACCAGTTTGTTGATGTTCTTGAAATTAACATGTCCCAATCTTCTATGCCATTGATGTGCCTCTTCAGATGTTGCTTTAGCCACCAAACATGTGGCTCTTCCATAAGAATGTAGACTCTCCATGTCTAAACTATACACATCATTTGTCCTTGGTACTCTAAGGACTACTAAGCCATCATCAACAGGCTTAAAATCAGAGGAAAGGATAAGACATTATGTGTCAGTGAATAACACAGGATGCTTTTTATCACAGATTTGAGAGACAGATAATAGATTGAACTTAAGCTCCTTCACATATCTAACATTCTCAAAGTCTATAAGCCCTTCTTTGATAGTTCCTTTTCCAGTAATCTTTCCTCCATTTGGATCATTCCCAAATGCAACTCTTCCTCCACTAATATTTCTAAAATCTGACAGGATCTCTTTGTCTCCTGTCATACTTCCAGAGCAACCACTATCCACAATTAGATGATCTTTAAGCTCCTCTTCTGGGTTGCCCTGCACACAAAGAAAAGAGTTAGTGATTTTTAGGAACCCAAGCCATTACTGACTTGTGTTCCCCTTGTGGAGTTACAAACTCAAATTCTTTGAGTATGTAATTCCCACTATCTTTCAAATCCAGAATTATCTTTTGATCTTTAGCATGTGGATTTTTAAAACTTTCTGATTTTTCAACATAAATCTCTTTTACAAGATTATTAGCTTTTTCTTGTATCACAAAAACATCAGATTCACTTTTTGTTGAAAGTACTGTGTGTCCCTCAGCAGTACTTTCTCTCTTAACCCATTCTGGTTTAACACGTGGTTCCTGTGATCTAGATCCCCTATGTGAATTGTAATACCTTCTAGGTTGATAGAGAGATCTCCTAGGATTCCTATACCAAATAGTGTGATCAGTACCTTGTTTTGGCTGAGCAATACTTTGGAAAGTATTGTGAGATACTGAAGGTTTTGAAAAAGGTCTTCTCTGATGTGGGTATCTATGATCTGGTGTGAAGTTTTTGTGATTAATCCTATTTGAATTATTCCAAACTGGTTTGTCCTCTCTAGGTTTGTGGTTAGCAGATCTGTTCTTTGGAAATTTGCTAAGGTATTCTGAGTGATGTTCACAATCCTTGATTAAATGAGTAGGACTAAAACACACAAAACACAGTTTTTGACCCATACTTCCAAAGTGATTTCTTCTATGTCTATGCCCAAAATTATTTTGCCTTCTTGGTGAATGATGAAACCTGTTTTGACCAAAGTTATCCCAAAAAGGTTTAGCAGTACTGTTTTGAAAAGGTTTTGCTGAAGGTACTGTTTGTGGAGCAGTACTTTGGTTTGAAGGTACTGCTTGATTTTGAACATTATTTTCAACAGTTTCTTTAGGTTTTTCAGACCTAGATTGAGCTACAAGCTTTTTCCTAAACTCCAAACTGTCTACTCCAAACCGAGAAACATCAGGCCTAGAGGGTTTATGAATGCCAGTAGGATGAGGAACTGCATGATACTCATTATCTTTCTTATACTCAGGAGGTGTATCACTTATTGAGTTCTCATTACTAGATAAGTCAACATAATTAATGAGTTCATCATCACTAGTGGTTATATCCTCAAAATCACCTTCATCCTGCACTAGATTGGTTTTCTTCAAGTTTACTAAAATCCAGTCCAAAACCTAATCCAGTTTTAAGGTAGGCTCGTTGCTGTTTTTGAACATAAGAAACATGTGACAAACCAGATTCTTTCCAGGCATCAAACTTAGCTAACAAATCATCTCTTTCCTTTGTTAATTTCTCAATTTCAGCAATTTTACAGTTTAATTTCCATTCACTTAATTTTAACTGGTAATCCTGTTGTTCATATTTTTCAGCCCAAGCTACTTCATTAGTTTCATGTGCTAAAATTTTGGCTTCCATAGATTCTAGGGTTATTTGATAACCAGCTACCTCAAACCTAGCCCTAACACAATTATCTCTTTCAATCACATAACTGTTAAGTACTTTTTGATAAAAATCATAACAGTTTGAGTATACCTCAGAGATAGGAGACTGAGTTGGTGAAGTAGCCACCATTGCAAGAAGAACAGGATCATCTTCACTTTCTTTGCTCCAATCAAATCCTCCAAGGCCATCATCAGATTCCAAAGCAGCATGTTCAGGTTCTTCATCAAAAGCAGTGCTCCAATCCAATGCTTCCACTTTGTCTTCAACTACATCTTCCACTGCTACCATGCAGTAAGTTACTGGTTCATCATCAAACTCTTCACTCCAGTAAACTTTTGATAACTTCTCTTGAGCAACCAAAGCCTTTGTTTCAGTAATTGGTATTTCTTTGAGCTCAAGTTTTGGCTTCTCAGATGTCCTGTTTCTTTTGATAATTGAAGCATTCAATTTTGGATTTGTCAAAAGTTATTCCCTGTTTTGGTTTGAAATCAATGCTTTTACCTGTCTTCTTCATATACTTTTTGATCCTTGCAGTGATCATAGCAACTTGCCACCTGATATCAATTTCTTCAAGTGCATCTTCTTCAATCTGTGCTAGATCTTCTTCATAAGTGACAGGTAAACTGGCTTGTTGTGCAAAGAAAGAGCACACAACTTCATCTGAGTGCATAGTGGTAGGTGGTGGAGCCTGCTGAACATATGAAGGGGGGTTGTAAACAGCAGTACTTAGAGGAGCAGTACTTTGAGGAGAAGCAGTACTTTTGACGGAAGTACTGCCCTTCTTTTCAGATGATAGAAAAGCAATACTGTGAGTCTTGGAATTTGTTTGACCACTCATCTCATGCTCATACACCTTCAGTTGATGATAGAGATTATCAAAGTCCATGACATCCAAACCTTGTTGTCCTCTGATCATTGTAGCAATCACATGCCATGTAGATGGCAAACTCCTTAGAAACTTTAGATTAGCATCCTCAACTAACACTTCTGCCTTGTATAACTCCAACATGTTGAGGAGATTTTGAAACCTGTCATATGCAGCATCAAGACTTTCTCTTTCACCAACTGTGAAAGTTTCAAATTGTTGCTTCAGCAAATTTCTGTGCATCTTCCTTCATTCCCTCCAAATCTGGTCTTGAGAGCAGCTTAGCATCATGAAATTTGAGAAGATGACCATCTGGAATGGCAGATAAGAGAATGTTTAGTGCCTTTTCTTAATTCCTTAGGGTTGCTGCTGGTAAGACTGCCTTAGGTGCTTTGGGTTGTCTAGGAATATCAATGGGTTCTGGAACTACTTCATTCCCATTCACAATTACATTCCATAGAGCATGATCTGTAATGGCAATATACTGCCTCATCTTCATGCACCAGAGATCATATTCTCCCTTCTTGATTATTGGAATTCTGAGTGAGGTGATCGAGGGTGGTGGAACAGCTTCAGTCGACATCTTGAATATTGTTGAAGTAGGGTTTCTTCCTAGTCAGAGTTTCCACACAAGCTCTTATACCACTTGTTGGATCGATATAGTTTAATCAAACTAACTTTAACTAGCTTGTTAAGGTTTTATAACCTCGGATAAATCCTAAGTTATTAACAAAGAAACACTGAGCAATCTTTATCAAGTACGCGGAATTTACTTAACAAAGCTAAGAAGAATAACTTTTATTATAAACTCTAAATCTGCTTATTATGCAGATACTCTAAACAACTCTAAGATTATCGAATTTCTCTCTAAAACACTAAATAACCTGTGAATTCATAAACTCTAAAACTCATAGACTCGTACCTCTAATGCCAATGATAACGCTACACGCGTCGTTCGGGGTCAAGGAAACTTCCTTTTCTTCGAGCAAGTTTTATAACACCTTAGGTAGTGAACCTAATCGTTGTAGTGTAGTAATTAGGGTAAGCCACGGGTATTGATATCGTTCTCTAGGGGAATAGGAATGCTAGTAAGAAGTTACTACGCTAAGGTTAAGGTTGAGGAAGATTATTTTTGTATTTTTATATTTTATGAAATGGAAAGGTACGAATCTCGGGTATTGGATTTGGGGGGTTGGTATTTCTACCGATTACTCTACTATTATCTAATTATCTAAACTAAGGTTGTGGGAGTCTATGTCTAATTAATGTGTGCTCGTATGATAGTTTAAATATGTGTTTACTTAGGTTATACTACTCCTTAATTATCTCCTATTGGTGGTTGAGTTGTCACGTCCTTATTCTTAGTTGCGTTGTGTGTCTAAAGTTGTAGGGTATGCGTTTCTCCCTAACTATTTGAACTTACCAAAGGGTCTCGTCTACAAAACCCACTAGGGATGATAAACTCTTACTCTAAGGCACTCTTTGGATAATTTAGCCTACAACTACTCAGGTAATCATATTCTAAGGTTCACAAAGATGAATCAAGCATTAAGTACACAACGAATGACCTATCGCATTATTAGATCATTGATCAACTAAGATAAGAAACAGCCAATCAATATTCAATAATTAAGTTTCATATTTCCTAAGCAAACACACAAATAAATTAGCCGGACATGGAGAACATGCAAGCGTACACACAAATAATCAAAGACATAATTGAATTAATGAAGTAAATACTTATCTTGATGTAAGATAGGGTTTAAAACCCTAAAATACTGTACAAGACACCTTAGGTTCGGTTTTAGGTTTTCACTCCAAAAGACTCTCCCTAAAACTGAAAAATTCGGATTCTATATATAAGATTACGTATGCGACGGCGTCACCTTATGTTTCGTGACGCCGTCGTGTCGCCGTCATTAGGGTTTCGTCTTGGCCACGTTAACCTTGCGACGGCGTCACCTTATGTCCGTGACGCCGTCCTCTTCAGCTTCCGACGTCGTCTGGGTTGCATCTAGGCCGTCTGAGTAGCAACGGCCTACTCTTTTAAAGCCCGACGTCGTCACTTGAAAATAGGGTATTTGGCTACTGTATCGTCACAAAAAATCCTCCGACGGCGTCGCAATTAACACCTGACGCCGTCGCCTTCTGTTTTCAGCAGCTTTGAGTGTCTCGATTCTGACTTTGGCCATTTTCTTCATATATTCGCACCTTTTCGTCCAAATAAGTGCCATTCCAGCATTTTGCCTTCGAGAGACCTAAAAAGTGAAAAGGAACGATATTAAGCAATAACGGATACAAAAGTGATCAAATAAGGACTTAAACGACCCCTCAAAATGGTACCTTTTAAAACCTTATCAAATATCCCTACACTTGTTATTTGCTTGTCCTCAAGCAAATGTGCTTTTAGCCAATTAATTTATAAGTTAGGGGTCATGAAGCATTAATTCAAAACGGTCCACAACACATATAAGCCCCGCAAAAGTCATAACAAGCACGGAAATTACATACTAGCACCTCACATGGGGTGTTTGGGTACTCACATCTCTCTCGGGTGTATATATGAAATATAACAAATAGGAAATGGAAGATAAACACTCATTAACCGGTCCTAGTACATAGATTACCATAGGCTTGAGAATAGATCAAACCTCCATCGCTTTGGCGTAAGCACCTAGGAAAGACTATCAAAGAGGTCTTTTAAAGGGTTGTAATGTTAGGCTTACGATAGGGAAACAAGGGTTTCGTGGGATAGGCTATTTAGTGGTGGCAAGTCAAAAATCTCTATGTTAAATGCATACGAAGAATAGCGTTGCTAAGCCAAGACTCGACACTCTAAAACTCTAGGTAACGGAAATAAACAAACATAAATTTAAAGGATAGATGTAGGATGGTAGCCCGTTTTTTTTTTTTTTTTTTTTTTTTTTACACTCTATATTTTTTTCTTTTTCTCTTTTTCTATTTTTTTTCGATTTTTATTTTTTTTTCTTTTTTTTTTTTTTTTTTTTTTCATACAATTTTACTCTACCATCCTCTATGGTAACATCAAAATGATAGGGATTTATAGGCATATCCCTACACTTGAGTTTTTATTACTCTAACACTAATTTGACCCGAATTGAAAAGATCAAAACACTTGGGGTACATTATTACGCAAACAAAGGGAATTTGAATTTAACGTTCCCTTCCCGTCATTTCATAAACTTTAACTTTTCCCATGAATCCCAATCGTCCCAAAACTGTATACAAAGGATATGACTCGACTTAGCAACTCATACAAGCAACTAGATAATTGAACTAAGGGTTTAGGGTGATAACAAACATTTGCACTAAAAGTGAGTGCATAAGGGGTAGGCTAAGGCGATTTGGGTGTATATTTGGGGGTAGGGTGTAAACAATGCTCTTCATTTATATTCCATAAAAACCGAAACATCACGAGAACCGCGAAAAGGATAGGCTCTGAGGGGTTAACTAGGGGTATCGTGTACTAAAGATGAGTACAACGCAAGGGGTGTGGGGGAATTACTCAACCGATATGGAAGAAGTAATTATATTACGGGTATCAAACAAGGGTTATCCTAATGCCTCTTATCATTTAGTTATTCCTAACTACACAAGTGTAGCCTCACTTGCGATCTCGGAATGCATCACAAAACAAGTTCTAGAATCTAATATACTACCAGTTCACACTCTAAGCATTGAAGATGAATGCTTTAATTCCTACTAATCTAAGGGCGATCCTCACATTTTGGGTAGAATTTGGGTGGTAAAGGGTTTTTGTGCTAGTCATGCAACTTCCTATCCATGAGACGCTTTTGTTAAGACTAATGGCCCACTCCTATATGTCATGAAAAATTTTAAATTTGGTGCCAAAATTACCCTAACCGACATTTTCTCATGGTTTATTACACAAATACAATTGGACAAAGCAAATAATCAAGGATAAGCATAGTTTCAAAGTTCCCGTTTTATTTTCCCTCCCTACACTTAAATTAAACATTGTCCCCAATGTTCCCCGAAAGTATCAAAGTTATGATAATGGAAGGTAATTAAAAATGAAAGAAACTAATACTCCCCTGATTAGCTTGGTAGGATCCGTGTAAAGTGGTGGTTAAATCCTTTTCAAGAAGAATTATTGCGTGAACAGCTCCTTCCAATCTTATGTAACTTCTTCTTGACAAACTAAACCTGGACACTTGAAGAAAACAAACGAAACCTTCGCGTAAAATCGGCGGTAATAATATATATAAGACTCGATTTAAACTAGGATATAATGCTTGTGGAATGGATGTTTGCAAATTTTCTAGAAAATTAAGACCTGGAAAATTCCAAAAATTTATAAGTAGCACAGAAAACGAGAAAAAGTAGTAAGCAGTTTCTACTCCTCCTGACGCCGTCAGGTTGTGATCCTGACGCCGTCAGGTTATCCTGAGAGAAACTGGTCTACGATTTTCTGAAAAAATTCTGGAAAATTTATATCTTTAGAATCTGGAAAAATTCCTGCAAAACATCCATTATGACTCGATACAAGCATTTGACTCGAACAAACACACAAATATATCTTTTAATGAATTGTTATTCTCATGTTCACGTTTCTTTTTGAAAACGTGTGTAATCCTCCCTACACTTATCCCTTATGTAAAATACCTTTATATATAATTAAGACGAGGTTAAAGATAAAATAAAGCATTTTTACAAATTCAAACATGAGAATAAACAATTAATAAAAGATATACGACACACAAATGAAAATGAAAAACAAATACACATGGGTTGCCTCCCAAGAAGCGCTTGTTTTTGTTCGAGTCACGAGCCTGACTCTACCCTTATTTAACAGATAAAGGGGAAGTTTTTCCTACACTTAAGTTTAAGTGCGGGTGATAGTAGCAATACACACCCTTAGGGTGGAAATTTGCTACGTGAGGAGAGGGTGATGGGTGATTTATATGCTCAAAGGAGTGTGCTCCATTCATTATAACCTTACCTAAGTCTATTGGTGTAGCGGGTGAATAAAATCTCCCTCCTAAAAATGGATCATCTTCTATCAACTTCAAAAGATTCTTAGTTAAGGATCCATCTTGACCTAATAAACCCGGTTTAAACCTATAGTGTTTCTTGTTATCAACCATGAATGGGTGATATAAGTGTGTAAGGTCAAGGGTTACTCCTATATTAGCTTCCACTCTACATGGCCTAGAATCTACCACCTTTATCAAGCAACTACCCAGACTATCTATTTTGATGGGTGGATTGGGGCCTAATTCAATTCCAAGATTCACATCTAAAGACGGAACATTGGGTAAGGTTTTTGGTTGAGGCTCCAGTTCATCAAAATTAGGAACTTCCCTAGGACTAAGAGAGAGGTCATGACAACAAGCATCTAAACCTACATTCTCTAGTGGCGTTTGGTCCAAAGGTTCTCTATCAATTGGGACTCCTATAGTCTCTTCTACTTCTTCCGGGTAAGTTATAGGTGATGTGTGTTCCTCAAGTGATGGTAGGGCTTGTGGGCTTGGAGTTTCCACCTTTTTCTCCATTATATCTAGATCTCCTAAATGTTTGAAATCTATCCCACACATGCAACTAGGTATTTTAGCTTCAACCATCTCACAATCTTGTTTGGGTTTAGGTTTCATGTTCTTAAAAACTAGGTCTTTTTGATCATGATTCCTAAGGTTAGATAAATCCTTCTTATCCATTTCCTCAAGTTGTAACAACTGAAGGTTTATGCATAGGAGGTTTTTCTGAAAAATTCTAAAGATGGTGTCACTAAAAGGAGTTGATCTTGACAACGATCGTTGAATAGAAGCCACACAAACACAAAATATATCAAATCCATCCAATCTTACACCCTTCTTCTTTTGGATATCTCTAAGTTCACTCACAAATTCATTAGAACAATAAAAACCAAACCAACTTGTGAAATTCAATTGTTCCTCATTTGTTAATTATTCAAATGCTACTTCACTTGCCATAGTGACAAATGAAAATGGTTTTACGAACACAAACACAAAGAAGGGGGATAGACTACAAGGAAGCGAATAAAAATGAGAAAAAATTTACTTGATAGGAATCAAGCAAAGAACCTAAACGAGGTGGACTACTAACTAGCTATTCTATTCCCCGGCAGCGGCGCCAAAAACTTGATAACGCTACACGCGTCGTTCGGGGTTAAGGAAACTT
>BPTQ01000006.1:319438644-319502034 GCA_019973895.1 Chrysanthemum seticuspe
TGGTGGCTAAAATGCGCTTCCAAAGCAAACAAAAGAATTCACAACTACTCACAGATTTATGAGTAGTAAAAACATGACAAATTTGACGATTTTGTAGACTTTTGTGAATCTTTGCGTAGTTTTACTATTTTTATAGTGTTTAATCACAAAATACACAAAATTTACGTTTTTATAGTTTTAGACCACTTTTTGCATAGTTCAAACGTATTAACCGTCAAAATCAGGGGGTTCAAACTTTTTAACAGTTTTTATCAGGGACCATTTAGGTTTATTTCTTTTTATAGTTAAATTCAGGGATCCCTAAGGATTCAACAGTTTTAACCAGGAACTTTGAATTTTAATGTTTTAATGTTGAAATCAGGGACTTGAAACCTTTAACCGTTTATTTACCAGGGACTATTTTTGACAATTTTTCAAACTTGGGGGACTAAAACTGCCAATTATGCAAACTTGATACGTTTTTCACCAGATTTTGATATTTTTGCATTTAAAACACATAAAACACTAATTTGTGATATTTTTATCATTTTGATGCGTTTCTAAGTGTTTTCAGATGTTTTAGCAGTTTAAACAGTACAAAAATGATGAGTATTTAGACACTCATCAACACTTAAGAAAACAAACGAAACCTTCGCGTAAAATCGGTGGTAAAACTATATATGACACAACTACATTAAGATATAATGCTTGTGGAATGGATGTTTGCAATTTTTCTATAAAATTAAGACCTAAGAATTTCCAAAAATTTATAAGTAGCACAGAAAACAAAAAAATTGTATAAGCTGTTTTTGCTTAACCTGACGTCGTCAGGCTTTAATCCTGACGCCGTCAGGTTGTCATGACTGAAACTTTCTGCTACATTTTTCTAGAAAAATTCTGGTTAAATTCCATCTTTAAAACCTGGAAAAACTCCTGCAAAACATCCATAATGACTCAATACAAGAATTTAACTCTAACAAACACACAAATACATCAATTTCACTAATTGAATTTCTCAAGGTACGTTATTCAAAAGCGTTTGTAATCTTCCCTACACTTATCTTTTTGTAAAATACCTTTATATGTAATTAAGACAAGGTTAAAGACAAAATAAAGCGTTTTCACAAAATCAAACATGAGAATAAACAACAATGAAAAATATATATGACACACAAACAAGAAAACAATTAAGCATGGGTTGCCTCCCTCGAAGCACTTTTCTTTATTTATGAGTCTTGTAGCTAGAATCGAAGTCGTGCTCCTACGTCGTCTCGTGCACACTTACATGCCCATATCTAATCCCTTCTAATGTTCTCTCATTTTTCATGTACTCATCTCCTAATTCTAGGCATTTTTTATAGTACCTCTCATTTTTTTCATAAGTATGCCTAAGTCCCCGTTGTTTGTCTCTTTCACTAAGTATCAGAATAGGAGCCATCCGATTACATGCCTCTATATATTTATGTTTAAACGTGCGTACGGGCGTTTGATAGACAAAATCCTCAACTTCATTAGAGAATGTGACTAAACCATCAACCATCCGTTCATTCAACTTAGTCATTCTCTTAAAGGATGTTCCAAATATTACTTGAGTGAGGCTTCCATCAATGAATTCTCCTAAATCTTCTAAGACCGTGAATTCACCCAAATAGGCAAAACTTCCAACAAACACAAGCAAGTGAGTGACCACATCAACAACATTGTCCCATTAATAGGTTAATTCATTCACCTTAATGTTATTATATAGATTCCTTGAGACTAAGTTTAAAGGTTCGAAAGAATGTAAGTAAGCATCAAAATTTTCAAATCCTATTTTAAAAGGGAATTGCATGTTGAAGGGGCCATCAACCTCAATTCTACACCTAGGGTCAAAACATTGGAAGGGGTCTTCTTCCATTTCAAAAGTAACTTCATCGATGACCTACCCATTATCAAGTGCCTCTCCGTAATCAAATTTTTCATCAGAATCCAGATCATAGAAAGGACTATGTTGTTACCAATTTATTTCATTATACCCTAGGTGATTTTCAAAGTGGTGAATGGGGTGAAAAGTTTTGTGGGATTGCATTTTCCATAGCGGGATTGGGAGCGGGTAGTGCAAAGTTTCTTTGGCGAAAGATGCGAATCATGGTGAGTGATGGGATTTACAAACAAAGTCACGAAGAAGGGAGATAGACTACAAGGAAGCTAAAAATTGATAAAAAAATCTTACTTGATAGGAATCAAGCAAAAGAACCTAAACGAGATAAAGATCTAACTAGAAATTCTATTCCCCGGTAGCGGCGCCAAAAACTTAATGCGCGTACGAACATGTTCGAGGTCAAAGGAACTTCCTTTTCTTTGAGCAAGTTTTCCAACCACGTAGGCAGTAAACATAATCGTTGTAGTGTAGTATTGGATAAGCCTCGGGGATTGATATCATTCTCTAGGGGAATAGGAATGCTAGCAAGAAATGTATTATGAGAAGGTGGGGGTTGAGGATGATTCTTGTTTGAATCACTCCTAAACCTTATTTCAAGTGTTAGTGATTCATATGTAATAGTTAGCTTAATATGGCCTTTATGTTTGTTATTAGCTTAGGCTTATGTAGAAGGCCCATAAGCCTAGGCCCAAGTCCATAAGAGAAAGGAAGGGACTAGGAGTGTTGCCCTAGCTCCCTCTCCTATAAATACCTTGTAATAACCCTCACTTGAGAGTTGGTTGTTCAATTCATTCACTTTCACCTTGCTACGCATAACTGTCCTTATTGTTTCTACGCATAGTGTTTGTGTGTGTTGTTCAACCGATCTATTCTCCTCTCTATTTCTTATCTTGATGCTTGTGTTACTAATTTAGTGACCTAACAGTGGTATCAATCGCCAACTAGTTGGGTGAATCGTTTGTTGTTAAAGTGAGTTTTGGTCTTACGCGTAACAACGGTTCCAACTTGGTCACGCTTAAAAACTGATTTTTTACACTTTTTAATCCAATATTCTTGTCCTTTCAATGTTTTTAGGTGTTAAAATATCTGTTTTTGGCAAAAAGTTTCAACCTTTACGTGTGGATCATCGTTTTCTAACTTGGTTTTTTACGAGGGTATCATTCTATGCATAACTGTTTTATAAGCTTTGAATCATCAAGTTTCACACTTTTGTGTTATTTTGGTGATATTGAAGATACTTCATCACAAAAATCTGGTTTAGAACATCTTTGGGCAAAAATCATTTTAGGAGGAGTTCTACGCGTAACAAAACCCTAAAACTACGCGTAACTGTTCCTTGGTTTGATCTTCAGTTTTCATGGTTTACTCCATGTTTTCTTGCTTGGATAAGCCTGAAAACACGTCGACTTTGGATATCTTTTGCACTGTGATAGTGTAAAAGATCATTTGGGCAAAACCCTAAAATTACACATAAGCATAAGCTTACGCGTAGAAATTTTTACGCCTAAGACTCATCTTATGCCTAAGCTTTGTCTTACGCATAAGGTAATCCTACGCCTAAGTTTTCTACGCCTAACTTCTTGTTTACGCATAACTTTAGCGTTTTATCCTTACTTACGCGTAAGCTAAACCTACGCGTAACTTTTGCTGTTACGCGTAACTTTGGTGTTTTTACGCATAAGTGGTACTTGGCTTTTCTGTGATTTCTACGCCTAAGGATACTTCATCAACAACATTTCATTTGACTACAAAGATCCATTTAACATCACAAGTTTTCAACATGTCACAACCACCATACTCTAGCTATTTTCCCTACACTTATCATCAACAACAACAACAACAACTAAGTCCACAACATCAATAATTTAATAATCAACAACAAATTTATCAACAACAATTTAATCAACAACACACCCCACAACTTGGAGCAATTCTACAACCTCAAATGGTTCAACCTCCACCTAGTCTTCAAGTACAACCTTACACAAACTTCTACAATCAACATCCATCCAGGAATACTATGAAGGAACCAACATGGTTTGGCAACATGTGTGAAGCTTTAAGTAGCCAACAATCAATTCATGAAGCTGGCTCACTTGATAGACCTCCAATGCTCACTCCCGGAAATTATGATCAATGGGTGATCAGGTTCTTTAGGTTTTGTGATCTAAAGAAGCCACATGGAAAGTTTTTAAAGAAGTTCATTATGGAAGGTCCATTTCAGATGCCTACTGTTATCATACCAGCAGATCCAGATGCTAATCCACCAAGAGATGCTGCCTCCAACATTGCAACTATCTCCGACCTCACTAGTGATGAACTTCTACACTTTGAAGCCGATGAACTAGCAATGCAATACATTCTTTTGGGACTACCCAATCCGATCCTTCGAAGTGTTGATGCTCAAAAGACAGCTAAAGAAATGTGGGAACATATTCATCTTCTAATGGAAGGCACAACACTAAATCAAGAAGACATGGAATCCAAAATCTACTTGGCTTATGAACACTTCATGATTGAACCAGGAGAGACATTAGAGTCATATCATCATCGCTTTTCAGACATCATTAATGATTTGGACAAACACAACATCATCATGCCTCGAATTGCTGTCAACACTAAGTTTCTAAGTAGTCTTGGTCTGGAATGGGAGAAGTATGTTATTTTTCTCCGTCAAGATAAGAACCTTCATCATGCTACATACGGATTGTTGTACGACTATTTGAAGCCTCACCAAAAAGAAGTTGACAAAGAAAGGACTATCCGCGGGCTCCCGACTTCATAGACAATACCTGATAATCAACAAATTGCTTTGTGGGCCCAAACAAATCTTCCTCCTCAAACAACTCATTAACCAGCTCCTCAACCAACTGCAACCATTACACCATATGATCAGTCACAGTAACAACCTCAACAAAATCAATTGGTTCCATACAACAACAACAACAATGCTTAAGCACTTTACAGTGAAGCTGATGAGGACTCTGCTGCTTTTGATGAATTGCAACAAGGATTTCTTATGATTGCTAAAGCCTTCGGTCGGTATACAAACAAATCCAACAATCGCATTCGTTCCTCATCCAATACAAGAAATCAAGCTGCTGTAAACAATGGACACTTTGAAGTTCAGAACCGTGGTTATGGTCGTCAAATGGGAGGTGGTCAAGGGTTTAATGCTATTGGAAGGAATAACCAGGGTACTCCACAACAACAGAGAGCTCAAGTAGTTGAACAGGGGAATGCTCAGAATGGGATTAATGGTCTTCATTGTTATAACTGCAATGAAAAGGGTCATCTAACTAATGCATGTCATAAGCCGAGGACAAGAGGCAGTGCTTATTTCAAACAGGCTTTGCTCTTGGCTCTTAAGCATGAAGCTGGTGGAACTCTTAACAACAAGGAACATAGCTTTATGGCAGATGCAGATTCTGATGATGACATGGAAGACTTGCAGGCTAATGCAGCAGTGATGTTGATGGCACAAATGCAAGCTCTACACATGAGTGATACAGGCCCAGTGTATGACACTGATGGCTTGTCTCAGGTACCTGAACAAACAATTATAATTAATGATCTAATATCTCCGCCAACATCTGAATCCGGCAAGGCTCAGAAAGTTCAAAATGAGTCGTCCACATCTCATTCTGACGATTTTCTACTAGACCCCGTAGTTACATTTGATGATCAAGATGACCTTATGGTTTCCTTTGATACTCAAATTGACTCTGTGGTTATACTTGAGGATTTGCATAATGATCATGTTGTGTCTCACGTTGAACACGCTGAACCTTTGCCTAGTCCAAATGTTGATCTGTTACTTAAAGACCAACAATCCCGAATGGAAAAATGTCATGAATTAAATCAACAATTAAAAAGTAAAAATGCACTATTAACAAAGGATATTGAATTCTTAAATATGCAACTCAACTTTTTCAAAACTAAAGAAAACCGTGAAAAAGGTTTTGAAGCCGCTTTTGCAAAATCTCATAAAAACGAACAATATTTAGAACGACAGATGCGTGATCTAGCCGCTTCGAAGAATGCTTTGTTGTCTGAAAGAGAACAACTGAAACATGAACATAAAAAGCAAATTAACGCTCTCACCTTGGAAAATCAAAAAGCTAAGGCTGAGTTGTTAAATTGTCAAAAACAGTTCTCTGAATACAAAAAGCATTCAACGAAACGAATAGATGACCATCTTGAAGAAATTATCGGCTTGCAAAACAAACTTAAAGAGTTTTGAAATGTTGTTTACAAACATGGTGAGTTAGTCACAGCTATTCAAAAGTTTACTTTAAAACCCAATCCAGATGGATATGGACCTAATCTTGCTGATTACAAACCTAAGCTTTCAACCAAAGCATTCAAACCAAATCGTGAAGTTTCCAGTGCAGAATATAAAATTGATAATTCTTTTATGAGTGTTGTTGAATATCATCGTCAAGAGGAATTAGATGCAGAAGACGAGAGTCGATCAAAATTAGCAAAAGTTGTTTACAACAAACCTTTTAATTATTCACAAGCGGTCACTTTCGTCCCACCAAAGGATTCTTCTAACACACCAAGGATTATTACAAAAACGTCTGAGTCTTCTAATGTTAATCCCTTTTAATTATGGTCCTTTACCTTCCATCAGTGAAGTAAATTCAAAACCTGAAAATCATCAAATTCTTAGATATTTTGACCTTTTCATAGCTGACCTCAAACTTTTACAACATGAGATTGAATTTCATTTTGAAATAAAAGTTGAATATTTTCAATCGCCTCTGGCGCGAGGACAAAGAGACATTTTTCAGAAAAGACTTTTACCCAATGTTAAAAATTTGAAAAACTGTGCATTGTATTGGGAACGGGACTTTCATAAGGAACTTGGATTGATGAAAGTCGTTTTTGAGAAAACATAAACATCTATTTCTAACACCAAACGTAAAAAGAAAATGTTACGAAAAGATGTTGATCGACTCTTGGAAGATGTTATATGTGCTGATGTCTATAATGCTATGTTATTACATTCTTTGCCATATGCATCTAATTATATCTCTGCCGATACTGTTGATTCTGTTGTAATTGTTGAGAATACGGATAATGTGCATCAAATCGAGAAAACGATTAATTAACGAGCTTTCAAATGCAAAACGTCGTCTTCAATGGTGTCAAAAAGATTGTCACAATCGTGAACTTGCTTTGCAAAACAAAATCAACCAGTTGCAATCCAAAACGTTTAATCCAAACTTTGAGCAACTGGATGATCAAAACATGTCTTTGAAATGTCAAATCTCAAAATATGAACAAGAACTTGTAAAAGTTAAACAGGAATATGGTGTCATATTTGATTTACTTAAAAAGACTCGTGATGAAGCATTAAACGAACTTGATCATTATCTTGCACACACTAAAGAAGTCATGATTTTTCTGGAAATCTTCGCTCTGAAAATCAAGATTTGGTGCACACTATCATTAAGTAAAGGGAAATGTTAGGAAAGTATGAACATGTTCAGCCTAGCATCATTAAGAAAATTGCACCTGTAACACTTAGCAAACGTGAACCCAGATTGCCTACTGACAAAACACAAGATACTAACGTGCTTCACTCAACTGAAACAGGAATAGTTGCCTCTTTTCCAAACGTCCGCACTTCACAACCTAGGAGCAATACAAGGAAGAATAGGAAGTTGCGACCTAAGAAAAGATCAATAAAGAATGTTGAAGTAGAAGAACACCATAGGACTTTGAATAAAACTCATGTTGCATCTACTTTAGAAATTGCGTCTGACAAATGTAATGGAAAAAGTGTTGTAACGAATGCTAAACCTTTAAGTACTTTTGATATTCAGTCTGATGCTTCTTGTGTTATTTGTCGTAAAACTATGCTTTCTGATTGTCATGAAAAATGTGTTGCTAGAGCTATCTTGTCTCGTTTAAGGAATCCTAAGAATCCGAATACCTCTAGGCCCACTAATGCTTCTAAGTCTGTGCTTGGTAGACCGCCCTCCTTAGATTCTAAGAAACGCATTGCTGTCCCTGTAGTTCCAGTATCACCTCCAAAGAATGTAGTACCACCTAGTGCATTCGCTAAGACTAAAGCTAAGACTAGTTGGAGATGGCAGAAATGGATACATAATACACTAGGATTTAAATGGATGACTAAAATCATTGATGTGTGTATTTCTACCATAACTGCTGAGGAACCCTCTAACTCATCGGGTTCCACATCTACCTCTATTCCATCTGTGTCGTCTGTATGTAATGCAGGTGATACAGATCATCCTTTGGATTGTTGATAGCGGATGTTCCCGACACATGACAGGCAACCTTAAACTGTTATCAAACTTTATTGCAAAGTTCATTGGCACTGTCAGATTCGGGAATGATCACTTCGCAGCTATCATGGGCTACGGAGATTATATCAATGGCAATATTGAAATTAGCAGGGTTTATTATGTGGAAGGCCTTGGTCACAATCTCTTTTTAGTCGGTCAATTCTGTGATGGAGATTCGAAAGTTTCTTTTAGGGAGAAAACTTGTTTCATTCGTGATCTACAAGGAAACGATCTTATGTCTGGCTCTCGCAATTCTAGTTTATACACAATCTCAATACAAGACATGGTTGCTTCATCTCCCATTTTTCTACTCTCAAAGGCTACATCAACAAAATCCTGGCTATGGCACTGTCATCTCTCACATCTAAACTTTCAAACCATCACCAACCTAGCTCGACACAAACTTGTTGACGGTCTCCCGAGATTCCGGTATTCCAAAGATCACCTATGCTCAGCTTGTGAACAAGGGAAAAGCACTCGTGCTCATTTTCCTTCAAAGGTGGAACACAACTCTCAGCATGTGCCTCATCTTCTTCACATGGATTTGTGTGGCCCGATGCGCGTGCAAATGATTAATGCCAAACGCTACATATTGGTAATTGTCGATGACTACTCACGATGGACTTGGGTCTACTTTCTTCGAAGGAAAGATCAAGCTCCACAAATGATCATCACCTTTCTCACAAAAATTCAAGTTCAGCTCCGGAACACCGTCCGCCAAATTAGAACAGACAAAGGAACTGAATTTGTTAACCAAACTCTTCAAGAATTTTATGAGAAAGTAGGAATTGAGCATCAAACATCTATTGCACGTACACCAGAACAAAACGGAGTTGTTGAAAGACGAAATCGTATGTTAGTGGAAGCTGCAAGAACAATGTTAATCAATGCTAAACTTCCAGATTACTTATGGGCAGAAGCTGTATCAACTGCATGCTATACTCAAAATCGTTCAATGATTACTAAACGCCACAACAAAACACCTTTTGAGCTTATCCATAACAATAAACCGAATCTCAAACACTTTCATGTATTTGGATCCCTTTGCTATCCAAATAATGATCGTGATGACTTTGGTAAGCTCAAATCCAAAGCTGACATTGGAGTATTTATTGGATACTGTGAGAATTCAAAAGGTTTCCGGATCTGGAATCGTCGTACAAAGCAGGTTATGGAAACAATTCATGCTAATTTTGATGAACTTACAGAGATGGCTTCTGAGCATAACAACTTGGAACCCGGTCATAACCGTTTAAACTTCCCTCAAACCCCATCATCAGCTGAACTAAGCCCCTAGCTTACTCGTCAACAAATGGAAAAGCTATTTGCTCCTCTGTTTAGTGACGATATTGATGAACGTGCTCCAGGTGTATCCGATGTTTCCGCTGCTCAACCTAATACTACTCTTATACCTGATACACCTGCTACAACAACTACTATTGAAGAAGCACCACCAGCTGACTCTACTACAACAGTTGAACAAACTGCTTCCAACGACGCTGAACCAGCTGCTGATGTTCTTAATGAAGTACCCCCACCTGCAGATTTTGATCCAAATGCGTTCTTTAACCCGTTCGCCAATGAAACTGCTGCACCTGATGTCGCGGAATCATCAACAAACCATTTGAATCCTCAAAATATGCATAATGTATATCAACATCAACCTTCCACACATCGTTGGACGAAAGACCATCCTCTAGAGAACATTATTGGCAACCTAAAACAACCAGTCGTTATGAGACAACGCCTTCACACAGATGGTGAACATTGCATTTATGCACTCACTGTCTGCCAAACTGAGCCTAAAAACATTAAAGATGCAATGACAAAAGACAACTGGATTGAATCCATGCAAGAAGAACTCAACCAATTCAACATCTTGAAGTATGGGAACTGGTTGAAAGACCAACAAGGGTCTATGTCATTGGTCTCAAATGGATTTGGAAAAACAAATTGGATGCTGAAGGGAACGTAATCAGAAATAAGTCACGTCTGGTGGCTAAGGGTTATAGACAGGAAGAGGGTATTGACTTTAAAGAATCATTCGCTCCGGTTGCTCATCTTGAAGCTGTTCGGATCTTTCTCGCGTTCGCAGCTCATATGAATATAACGGTCTTTCAAATGGATGTCAAAACTGATTTTCTGAATGGGCAACTGAAAGAAACGGTTTATGTCACCCAGCCAGAAGGATTCATTGATCCCGCGTTCCTGAACCATGTCTACAAACTGAACAAATCTCTGTATGGTCTCAAACAAGCTCCTCGGGCGTGGTATGATAAGTTATCATCCTTTCTCATTGCCAATAATTTTACCAAAGGTTCGGTCGACCCAACTCTTTTTATACAATATCATAGGGAACATATTTTAATTGTTCAAATTTACGTGGATGACATCATTTTTGGGTCAACACATAAAAAGTACTCAATCGCTTTTGCAAAACTAATGAAGAAACATTTTGAAATGTCCATGATGGGTGAACTAACGTTCTTTCTAGGACTGCAAGTTCATCAATCACCCCGTGGTATTTTCTTGAGTCAGTCCAAATATGCCCTTGAAATTCTGAACAAATTTGGAATGAATACCTGTGATACTTATGCCAGACCAATGTCACATACCAAGAAGCTAGACGCTGATTTGCATGGGAAACTGGTTGACCCTACAAAATACCGTAGTATCATTGGGTCTCTCATGTATCTAACAGCTAGCAGGCCAGATATTGTTTCTGTTGTATATCTTTGCTCCCGTTATCAGTCGAGACCAACTGAAACCCACCTCTCTGAGGCTAAAAGAATCCTCCGATACATCAAGGGAACCATTAACTTGGGAATCTGGTATCCGAAGGATTCTGGTTTTGAACTAATCGCTTTTTCAGACGCTGATCACGCAGGATGCTTAGATTCACGTAAAAGTACTTCAGGAGCATTACAATTTCTTGGTGATAAACTGGTGTCTTGGCAATCAAAGAAGCAGGATTGTGCATCGCTGTCCTCAACAGAAGCAAAATATGTAGCCATGTCGGCGTGTTGTGCTCAAGTCATTTGGATGAGAACACAACTCAAAGACTATGGTTACGTATTTGACAGAATCACGATGTACTGCGACAATCGGAGTGCTATTGCGATCTCGTGCAACTCATTTCAACACTCAAAATCAAAGCACATCGATCTTCGATATCATTTCATCAAGGACCACGTGGAACAGGGTACTGTTGAATTATACTTTGTGGGCACAGAATACCAATTGGCAGATCTTCTCACCAAAGCCTTAGCTCCTGCTAGGTTTAATGAGTTGGTCCACCGGATTGGTATGCGGTGTTTGACTCAAGAGGAACTGGATGAACTCTTAAAACATTCTTAAAAACAAGTCAAACACCAAAACCTCCTTTGTAAATATCTTTCAAAAACAAAATACAAAAATATAAAATCTGATAAAACAACAAAAATATTCTTCTATCTATATTTCTTTCAACATGGCAAGTACAAATCTTCCGTCAACACTCAAATCTTTCAAAATTCAGTATTTTTCCGATCAAGTGTTGAGGGGGAGAAAGCAAATATTTTTCAGTTTTCATAAAACCTTGTACTTGCATGTTATCTATTCCCGGTTGTTTCGTTAAATAATGGTGGTCACATTTCTGGTTCACTGACACTCCTCGGACTGAAATTTATAAAACTTCATTATTTCTTAAGCCAAGGGGGAGTGTCGTCAAAGTTATTTCCAAATATTCTCTGTTTGGTAACCAAAATGGAAGTTAAAAGGCATTGGATGAAAATAGAAAAGGTGGAGGGGCTAAAACTGTCAAAACCTTAAAGTTATTTGTCATAAAAACACTCCACCTAACTCATTAAATTTATCACATTTATTATTTAACCTAACCAATCCTACGCCTAAAATTCAATCTGCAAATCCGAGTTCTTGATCATCAATTTGTAAGTGGTTTCATAATCTTAACGTATTTACAAACAATGGTTTTGAATTTTTTACAAATCCAACGGTTAAAACATGAGATATGGGTGATTTTGTGTTCTACGCATAAGCGTATGAACACATAATCATGCTTGTGTGTATTTGGTTAAACTGATAGTGTCAAAATGTTTATTTTGTCATCTTGAAACTATTTCTATCACTAAAATTCACCCAGACACGCTAATTGAATGAGATTGAGAATTAGGGTTTATGCGTTAGTTTGGGGGTTTTCATATGTGAATGTTTCTGGTGAAAAGGATAGTTGGTTAATGTTGTATTCATGATTAATTGATCATATCTAAGCCCAGAAATTACCCAGAAACATCAAATGCATCAAAACTGAAAACTAGGGTTTATGTTCATAAGATTTGGGTATTCTTGATTGACTTTGATTTTCAGGTTAAAACTTGGATAGGACAACTTACTATACTTCTTAGACCTCCCAGAAAAACTTTGGTGCAATTCCTATGGCTAGATATCATACGCGTAATTCATGAACTTTAGGGTTTAGTCTTACGCGTAAGGGTTTTTCCGCATAACTGTTTGAATGAGTATTTGTGATTAAATCTGTTATAGAATGAATGTGTACGTTAATATTGATGCTATGATGGACTTATTTCAGGTTTGTTACAAGTGAAAATTCAGAATCAAGGTTATTAGCAATCTACGCATAAGGATCACCTTACGCGTAGAAGGTTATGCGTAAGAGTAATCTTACGCGTAACTGTTACGCGTAAGGTTCTACATATGGGACTACGTGTATCCTGTGAAGGATATGCGTAAACAGTAACCTCTACGCATAAGGTCTACTCTTACGAGTAAGCCTTACGCGTAAGGTTTTATATGCGCTTACGCGTAAGCTCTACGCATAAGGTCCCCTTTTTCCTACGCATAATATTTCTTACGCGTAAGTCAGGATCCTATGCATAAGCTTGCATTTACGCGTATACCTCTTCTGTTTACGCATAAGCTTGCCATTTCTATGCCTAAGCCTTGTTTAACCTTAATCATGAATTGTTACGCGTGCAAACTTGTAAATAAATAAATCATAACGTCACGAAACCAATAATGTCACTAATAAGCTTAATCGTTTGATATGTTGTGAAAATTAAGTGACAACATAAACTTTTAAACTTAAAGTTAACTAACTCACGAAACTTATCACGACGTCATTGGACTATTGGACAAACAAGTGACTTTGGACTCGTAACAATCATCGACATAGCACATTCAATAATCAGACAATAAAACCATCTGTTGACTAACACAATGTCTTTCGATATGTTGGTTCTTTTGGCTAAATTTATTTCAGATCACAAAATGGACGCTCAAATGAATGTGGATGCACCAAATGTTCTCACTATTGCTGATATCTTCCCAAATGGCTATCTGATGAAGATTGGAAAGAACAACCTTCGTGTTGACTTTGAAACCCTCACCTGCTCAGAGTCTTCTTGCTTAATTGTTGTGGATATTCTGAAGAATCATCCTTATCAGAATATGCTCTCCAATTCTGCTACTGTGCCGGAGATCTACATTCATCAGTTCTGGAACACAATGAAAAAGATCAAAGGACAGGATGTTGTGACAGTGACTCTCAACCACAAACAAGTCACCATCACACCTGCAGACTTAAGGACTGTTCTCCTCATTCCCGACATCGAGCCAACTGAATACGTTGCTGCACCAACTGAAGAGACTGTTCTACAATTCATGATCGACATTGGTTATGACAGAGCTATAGGAGTAATCTCTAAGCATTCATAGGTGGATCTTAAGAATATTCCTCAACCCTGGAGAACACTCTACATCATCATCACCAAATATGTTTCCGGTCGTGACAGTGGCTATGAGCATCCCAAGCTCGTGGAACTGCAGATCTTTTGGGCGTTGATCAACATGAAGCACATCGAAATTGAAGCTCTGATATGGGACGACATGATGTCATTTCTCAAAAAGCTTGGCTCAAAGATTCCTTATATCAGATATACAAAACTGTTGATCCAAAGAGCTCTTGGACTCAATCCTGATATCCCCAAGAGACTCAATGACCCCAACAATCATGACGTGTTGTCTGAACCTACCCTAACTGTCAGATTCAAGGAATCAACAACGAAGAAACAGGGTGTTGTGTTGCCAGATCACCTTTTGTCTGATGAAATCAAAAGGCTATATACATACAAAAGGTATCTGGTGGCAGTTGAAGAAAGCAAAGTCGGTTTTCTCGATGACAAGTCTTTTGGCACCCCTACAAGGAAAACCAGAAGAGGAAGTGCAGGGAGTGCTGCAAGCACTGAATGTAAAAGGAAGTTCCCTAAGAGGAAACCTCCACACAAAAGGAAAGTTCCATCTAAGGAAGTTGTTCCTATTCCCATTCCCAAGTCTGAACCGCAAAGAAAGCTAGTGGATGAAAGCTCTGATGAAACCGAATCAGACGATGAGGTTTTCTATTCTGAAACTGCAACCGATGTTACTCCATCAGTAGCTAAACCTCCCAGTCCACCAGCTGACAAAGTAAAAGGAAAAACTCCGGTGATTGAGCACGAAGAAGAAAGTTCTGATGAAGAGCCTCTGGATACTGATTACAGGAGAAAGTTCAAATTCGTTAGACTCCAACATGTTGCGAAACAGTTTGCAAAAGATCAAATGGGTGGCCCCGGAGGGTCAAGTGGTGATGTTCAATCCACACCAATTCCTGATGTGGTTAATCAACCCGATAAGGGAACTAGTGACACCACTCTTGAGCAATAACAAAAGAAACAGGAGGAATCTATTGAGTATGACATTGAAGGAACCGGAAAATGAAAAGTCAGAGAAGGAAAAAGCTGATAATGAAGAGGCCGCAGCTCAAGCTAAAGCAGATGAAGATGCTAGGATTCAGGCTGAAGAAAAAGCTAAAACTGGATAAGATGACGAAGTGAACTATGATGATTATCTTCTCAACAGTCCAACTCGTTCCAAGGAGAAAACCTCTGAACCTCCTAAGGACCCTGAACCTCCTCATGACTCTTCATCATCAGATTCATCCTCTCACTCTTCACCACCACCATCCAAAAGATCAACCAGATCCACATCCAAATCAGTAAAGAAGCCTAAGGACTCTTGGATCTCTCATGCTAAGACTCGAATCGTTAAAGCTATCAAGCAGGTCAGAAAGAAAGACGTGCTTTACAGAAAGCTAAATTTTCTCGCTGATCAGGTACAGTATCTTCATGACGAGAATGACAAGATGAAAGAAGAAAGGGAATACATCTAGAAGTTCATGCAACGTGATCCTCAAGGGTAAATGAACGAGATGATCAAAGGTTACACTCATAAGTACCTTCTTGACATCGTTCATGGAGTTACAAAGGAAATGTTTACCAAACAACTCTATCCGAATCTATTGCATCTGGCCAAGCAAACTATGAGATCAACACCAATGCATGTAAACATCAACCCAGTTGATCCCATAATATTCTCAGATGCTGAATTGGTTTCCAGGCTCGCAGCTCAAATGTCTAAACGATCTGCAACATTTGCCTCTTACGAAGGTAAATTTTTTGAAGCATTGCTGGAATACCAACTTAAATCAGCATGCAGAGAAGAAGATGAAAGGCCCAAGCGTCCAAGAGATGATGAAGATAAGGATAAAGATAACGAGCCTAAACGCCCGAAGAAGTATGGTGAATCATCCTCCATGCAACCTCCACCCCAAAGGACTCTAGCTCAACAAAGATCTCCTCCTCGATCTTCTACTGACAAACCTCAGGATTCTAAGTTACCACCCCAGACTCAGAAAACCGGTGATCACTTTGAGTATACGGGTGGTGACGATGAGGAATTCCATGAGCCCCAACAACAACCTACCTCTCCCGACAAAGCTAAGAAACCAGAATCCTCATCTAGGCCTAAGAAAAAGAAGAAGAAGGCGCCCAAGGCTGACGTCGTATCATGGCTTAACGAGGATGACACTGATGAATACGACTGGTTTTCTACGCTTGTTAATTCTACTCCCTATCCATCTGAAGGTTAAGATCTGGAAGACGGTAGTACATTGGAGCATGCAAAGTTACTGCAAGAAAAATTCCGAGTGAAGAAGATGACGAAATCAGAGTTGAAACGAATCAAGATTGAAGCCTTTCAACTGCTAAAAGACAGCTCAGAAAGTGCCATCGAGGTTGAATACCATCTTGAAAACATAGCACGAGCCATGTCCAACAACATTGATTGGCTTAACCCTGAAGCAAACATTGACTTCTCCAGGAAAGACAATGCTCCTTACTACACCGATTGGTCTAAACCTCTACCAACAATTGGCCAACCAGATCAACCTAAGATTCCATTTCGCTACTTTTTCAACAAAGATTTGGAATTCCTTCTACACGGTGGCGATGGTTCAAGGAAATACGCTACATCACTTACACTTTCGTTCCCGGCAGCCATATACTCCAACTGCATAGCCATCGAAGAAAAGGCTACTTACTTGTTCTCTAATAGTGTGGAACAGTATGACGTTGATGCAATGTACGGGATTCACCATTGGCCAGAACGCCGACGAATCTACTACAAGAGCTGCCAGGTTCGAAAGTCTCTACATGCAGTGTATAGTACTAAAGGGATCGTTGCTATTAAACATGTTGATCTCTCGTCTAAATGGGACTACACTTTCCTAAAGAATATCCTGGTGAAAAGACAAGACGAAAGAGATTATGCATTCTGTGAAGCGGACTTTGAGAATTTGTCTCTCAATGACATTGAAGATCTGTATCTTGCAAAAGTACAGGGACGCATGAGACAATTCTCGACTGAAGTTCAACGTGAATTCATCAAGTCATTACTTATCTTCATCAGAAGCATCATGATCAAGGAACGTGTAGAAGATTTACAACTGGCTGTTGAATCATATCAGACCCGTGTCAACTTTACCAGACCTCAGCTAGAACTTCCCGACATCAACCAGCTTCCACAATACACCCTCGTCAGCAAACCATTCGGCGTAGTTTATCGCAGTGAACTTCAACGAAATTGCTTGATGGCGTGTAGAGATCTTCACAAGTTTGGGGATCACACTTTGAAGAAGGTTCGGGATGGCTTAGCTTATAGGTTAAAGAAGATACATGAAGGCATCGGGTCAAAGAAGAGATGGAATTCTCAGGAAAGACGGGATGTGAAGAGGATCATCACTATGATCGATGAAAGGTTGTACAGAAGGGACCAGTTCAGAACTCTGGAGAGCTTTGTAGGTGGTCGTCCCAGGATTACTCTCACCGGCTATCAACGCCCTGTTCTCATTCCTGGTGATATTACTGGACTACCTGGTACCCCTTAAACTGCTTCTATTTCATATCATTTTGGATGTGTGATTTTATATTGTCTATGGCTTGTGCACACATAACAGTGTACAACCCGTTCTTGTAATGAAAGGACCCTGTGGTACGCTTCAGTGCCACAATCCTATAAAAGGAGCGAAAGCTTCTTACTTTTGAGTAAAACCTATCAAACCTTTCATTTTTCAAGGTTTTGCTCAAAAGAACAAGTACTTCCCCTTACGTTTTTTTTTTCAAAACCTCAAAAGTCAGTATTACTTGTTGAGGGGGAGTATTTGCTAAAATCGTTGTTCAAACAACTTGTTCTTCATGATAATCTTCCTACAAAACTCGAAATGGTCATATTTATTATCAAAACGTTACCAAAAATAACATTTATATGCCATTTTTTAGGGGGAGAAAATTATTGTGCTAAGAAATATGTTGATTTGCTACTTGAATCGTCGTGTGAAAAGACTTAACCCATAAAGACTTATCCAAGTAAATTGTACCTATTCGAGAAGCTCTTGATAGACATGAACTTTGACGGGTTTGACAACCTTTCGAGGTTTGTCCACATCTTCAAGGTAGTTATAGAGCTAGTTGTCACCTAAAAGCTGACATTGTAACTCTTTAACTATGCAACGTAACCGTGTCCCTCGGGGAATTGTCTATCTTGAGTCAATCAATTCAAAAAGTGCGCGTTCCTTCCTCACTGTGCAGATTTCTGACTCTTAAGCACATGTGGAGGGGGAGTATTTCTGAAAATCTAAAACTCTTGAAGTGTTCAAACATGTTTTTCATTCACAAACACTTCGAGAGATTTTCATGAAAAATGGTTTTATGGCAATGGAGTTATAAGGTGATTGAGGTTAGGAATAACCGTCCTATGATCCGCCTAGAGCCGGAGGGATCTACCCAAGGACACTACCAATAGTTAGAACTAGAAGTCCTTAGGAATGATCATAAAAAGGAGAAAATGAGAATCGGAGAAAGAAGGAGTTGAAGAATTAAAAAGAAATGCAAAGAAAATGGTGAAAAGAAATAGCCCTCCAGATTATTCAACTTAGGGCAGACACCGGGTTCAATTCATATGCTACTGGTTGTCACTTGATGACGCCGGTATTAAAGATTAAAAGTCGTCATGGACCCAGTGACGTATACACTAAACCTTCTTAGCCACTCAAGTTTCTCTCAACAGAAGCCTGTTTCATTCTTACAGGGAACCCTACGTAAACTATCGGCTTTCTCTTAGAGATTGCTGGTATTGAAGAAGGAGACCCTCTCCCTAGTTTCCGCTTAGGAAAATCAAAACGCACTATTGAGTCTAGAGCCACGAGATTCATCAAAAGATCTCTTAGGTACACTTGACATTTCATCACTTGTTGTTCATCAATAAGAACAACAGTGGTACGTTATTGAGTCCTTCACAGATCTTAGCAATCTGTCGAGAACATTTATGAGAGGTTCACAATTGTGATCCTCAGTGATTGAATGGAAACTCCTGCCAGGGTCAACATCAAACAGCCCTGACAACAGGTCGCTTCGGTAACTCCCCGTGGATTACGCTTAGTGGTCTCTAACGGTCTACAGTCGTGAGGTGATGCTTCGGTGTACCTCAGCGACTCATCTGAACCGTAGGTGTACTTCGGTACATCGCGTTATCTCACTTGTGGGACTCCGGGTCAGGAACGGCCTTGGTGAGAATTAGAGTTGTGTTTTCACACTATGCTGTTAACACTCTCGAAAATCAAACTTGTAAGTGCTGAAATCTGCTTATTACTAACCTTTCTTATGTTTACTTCTTATGGAAGCTCTGGAGCAGATTGATCGTGCAGATTCTCCACATGCTCATGCCAACAACATCACTTATGGAAGTTCTCTCATAATCAAAGGCAACACAAAGTCAGAATGATTCTTCGTCAACAAAGAATCTACAAAGTTTAAAGACTTAAAGAACTTCATCAACTAATCCAACGTTAAAGAGCGTGTGAGCATGTTAGAGAAAGACGTGGAGACACTGGAGCAGCGAAGCAGACCTGATGCAGATTACCTCAACATACTATCACTTTCAAAGAACAAAGAATGAAAGAACAAAGAAAATGAAGACGTCAAAGCAGAACTTGTCAAAGGAAACAATTTCTCTACACTGGGGAGATTGTTCGAATCAAGACACCTCTTCTCACAAGAAAGAAGAATGTCAGAAGACGTCAAAGCTACTATTACATCAGCACCTACAACGTTTATCACTCATTCATTCATCACTAACACTTAGGGGGAGATTTTTGAAATCACTCCTAAACCTTAATTCAAGTGTTAGTGATTCATATGTAATAGTTAGCTTAATATGGCCTTTATGTTTGTTATTAGCTTAGGCTTATGTAGAAGGCCCATAAGCCTAGGCCCAAGTCCATAAGAGAAAGGAAGGGACTAGGAGTGTTGCCCTAGCTCCCTCTCCTATAAATACCTTATAATAACCCTCACTTGAGGGTTGGTTGTTCAATTCATTCACTTTCACCTTGCTACGCATAACCGTCCTTATTGTTTCTATGCATAGTGTTTGTGTGTGTTGTTCAACCGATCTATTCTCCTCTCTATTTCTTCTCTTGATGCTTGTGTTACTAATTTAGTGACCTAACAATTCTTATTTATCTTTTTATTGGTTTTTTAGAAAGCAAAGGTAAATATCTCGGGGCAATTGGTTTGGGGGGTGGTATTCTCTACCGATTACATCTACTTATCTAATTATTTAATACTACGGGTAGCTATGTCTATTTGATGTATGCTCGTATGATTATTAAAAATGTGTTTACCTAGATACTATTACTCCCTTGTTATTTTTTATTGGTCGGTTGAATTGTCACACCTTATCTTAACGCGTTGTATTCCTAAGGTCGTAGGGAATGCATAGTCCCTAATTCTTTGAGGTTATCCTTCGGGTTTAGTATACAAAATCCGCAAGACCTTAAGCTATTTCATTGATAAGCCCCACTTTCACAAAGAATATTCAAGAATTAAACACAACGAATGATGCCTAGTTCCACTCCTAAGCCAATTACAATTAAGATAAGAAACAACCTAACAATAATCAATAACTAGGTTTCATAGATCTAAGCAAACACACAAGAAATTTATCTAGACATGGTAAATAAGCAAGCATACACACAATCAATTGAAGACATAATGATACTTTGGATTAAAATCTTTATCTTGATGTGTAAAATAGGGTTTGGGACCATAAGATACTGTCCAAATCGGACTACAAACGTTTTAGGTTTCTCTCCAAAAGTCTACCTCTTTAAATGCAGAAAAATAGAATTCTATATATAGTTTTACACTTGCGACAATGTCAGCTTTTTGATGGGACGCCGTCAGCTCACCGTCATTAGGGTTTTCGTCTTGGCCAAGTCATCGATGGTACAACATCACCTTAGAGTTGTGACGTCGTCAGTCTTTAGTTGGGACGTCGTCTTGGTTCTGGATCTGGGCCGTCTGAGATGAAAAGTCTGAGTGACGCCCTTCTTCTTCAAAGCCTGACGCCGTCAGGTTATATGAACAAAAATTCCACTTAGCCATCTGGTGCATGTTTTGATCAAGTCTTTATATAGGGACGACGTTGCCCTTTGATTGGGATGCCTTCAGCTTTAGTTTGAGCAGCTTGAGTGGCTTCAATCTTGACTTTGCCATTTTCTTCATGTATTCACTCCTTTTCGTCCAAATATGCACCTTTCTAGCATTTTGCTTCCAAGAGACCTAAAAAGTGAAAAGGAACAAAATTAAGCAGTAACGGATATAAAAATGGTCGATTAATAGCTTAAATGACCCCTTAAAAGTGTACATTTTAAATCCTTATCATGTAACCAATTAGGTTAAATAACGTTCTACGCCGCTGCAAGCCGCCGTAACTCTTTCCAACGATTACGACATAATCATGATTTTGTATCCTGTATGGAAGATACGGCGTAACTCATTCCATGTGTTATGCCGTAGCCAGCTTCAACAAGTGCAATTATGGATTTATATAGGTTACGGCGTAAGTCTCAACTTAAGTTACGCCGTAACTAGATCTGGCCTATAAATACCAGCCCCAAATTATGCATTTCACATCATTCACTCCACACCACAAAGCAGAGAACGTGAGTAGGGGACTCAAGGAAGATCTTGAGGAGCATACAGAGCCATCTCCAAGGGAGAAATCACTCCCTAACAATAAGCATTAGCGATTTATCATTTCTTTTACTTTCAATTCATGTATTTCATTTTGTCAAACATTGAATTGATTGTTTCATTAAATATGATCGGCTAAGCACCTCTGGTGCTAGCCTAGTTATGATTCCATAATTGTTATGTTTATGTTTACATTACTTCCGTATAATTGTTTCTAGTGTATGCATGCATATTTTGTTGGTAGCTACCCTTGTTTCGGTAGTTTTGAATGGCGGTAGTGTCTAGTTGCTTAGGAGAATTGACCAACTAACCCTAAGTAGGTAGACTGAGTGCGAATGGTAAGAATTGAACAACTGACGACCCTTTTTCGCTTGTGCAAACTGACCAAATGATCACCTGCTGTTTGGATGAACTTAAGAAGTTAGGGATGAGTTTCTAAGATGCTAGCGCCCGGGCACTCATTATTTTGAATCTTACATGTAGCGGAACTTAATGACTTGCCTTAGGGGACTAAAAACAACTGGACTTTCAAGGGTAGAAGCTTGATCTCCTGTGGAAACCTTTGCTGATAGGTTAGACGAACTCACCAAATGTTGTCCTAGCGACCTAAACCCCCACTTGAAGCAATAGGAAGTAATTAGACGTGAACATAACTTGATAGGATGAGTAACTAGGTTAGCACACTTCTCCTCTATTGATCACAACCTTCACCTTTATTTTCTTTCTTTCATTTCTTGTCTTTATAGTTAATTAATCATTTCAATTCTAAAAACCATTAAAACCAGTGACATTAGACTTAATTAGAATCCGCTCACATAGCTCTTGGAACGACCTCGGTTTTACCAATTGCTACACTACACACGATTGGGTACACTGCCCGTTAGTGCATAAGGTAGATCATAGGTAAACAAGACACTTATAAATATTAGAACCTGGTCAGTAAAACCTGCATCAACTTTTTGGTTTCCGTTTTCGGGGAGTTATATTAGAATTTTTTTTATGTCTTTCATTTTTGTTTTGTTTTGAATTTTCTCATTTTCTTAAGATTTCTTATCAAGTTTCAGGTACCATGGAAGTTGTTAACATTGATGACCCCACTCTTGAGGAATATTTAGCATTGACATGGGAAGAACAAGGGTCGGGGCTCGTAAGGCTGGCGATTTGAGCTAATGTCCGTTTTGAGATTAAATAGCAGTTTATGAGGGAGCTACGTGCTAACCCTTTCTTAGGAAACAGGGACGAAGATGCGTATAAACACGTTGAGAATGTCTTGTACATCGCAAGCCTTTTTCACATTCCTAGTGTTTCTCATGACTTTGTTATGCTCCGTGTCTTCCCTATGACTCTTACTGGGGGAGCTAGAAGATGGATTGAAAGATTGCCAGCTGGGGCAGTTGATACATGGGCTCTCCTTAAAAAGCACTTCATCCAAAGATATTGTCCTCCTTTGAAGATATCTAATCATCTAATAGAGATCAACAATTTCAAACAAGATGACAATGAAATGTTGTATCAAGCTTGGGATAGATACAACGATATCCTCTACTTTTGTTATCCATACTTTAAGCCAGTCCATGTAGTGAAGGATCGAAGTATCTGCAACTGAGTAAGGACTACATGCACTAAAATTACCAGCTTGATTGCATATATATTGGTTAGTGACATTAGTATCCAAACCCTTTGGGGTTTCACGGTCAACCTTGATTTTGCCATTGGTAAACAGCTTTCCGGTAGGTATCCACCTAAGTCCAACATCCTTAAACATTCTACCAGACGGTATCCACTTATGGCATGGTCTGAGAGTGTTGATATTCTTATGCACAGAGGAAGACTTATCGTTATTCCTAGAATCCAAAGATTTAGCAGTTGGGATCCATCTAGGGGAAGTTTTAGGTTTGTTTTGTTTCATAACATGTTGAACCTTAGCCATGTTAGTGGTCTTAGTAGATTGTACCTTAGCATGTGAATTACGAAACTGTTTCTTATTCGGAAAAGACCCAGAATTTCTAGTTTTATTTTCTACATGCTTAGCATTCTTCTTCACATAACTACTCTTAGATGCAAGCCAATCCCTAGTCTTTTGAGTGTTCCTAGTTAATGGTTTACTACTACTAGTAGTGCCTTGAAATCTCATAGAATCATCACCCTAGGTCTTGTAGCTAAAATTCCGTCTTTTCGAATCTGTGCCTTTTTCCTAGCTTCTTCTAGATAATAGTTCTTCCACAAGTCATTCATATCATATGAATTTTGGATTTTAATGCTTGGTTTTGACATTGTTTTCGAACTAATCCTAGAGGTGCTGGGAGTAGAAGTAGCTACTTGTTGAGGGTTAACGGAATTAGAAGCATTATTCTTAGGCAACTCAAGTGAAGTGATTGGTTTTGACAAAACTTGTATCGCATCAACTTGGGAGGCAAGCCTTGTCTTTAAAGATTTTGTTCTTTCAGATATAATTGAAGTAGGCTGCCTAACAACCGGGTCGGTCTCTAGTGGGATGAGAAACTGGCTTCCCTAAGGTTGATGGTTTTGTAAACTTAGTGATCACACTTTTCCCTACAGTTTTTCTAAGCTCATTCTTTAAGGCAATAGTAGCGAAAATCTTTTCCTGAAGTTGAGCTTTGTGTTCATCAATTTTTGCTATCAAAGAGTTTGTTTGTTCCATTGACTTAGTTCTAGCTTCTTTGACAGAGTCACTTAGTTCTATGTGATGCTTTCTCAAAGTCTCATTTTCCTTTAGTAATTTGGCCACACAAACCGCTAATTCATCATTTCTCATTTGAATATCATCAATAGCATTAACATCAGAATTGCTTGTAACCAAATTACTTTTCATATGCATATAAGAAATATGTTTCTTCAAATTCCATATTTTCGAGTGTTTGCCTGAAACTGAGCTTTTGAATCATTAATTTAAAAAAAAATCATGAAATTCAGGGAATTCTGGATTTTTGTAAGGTTTCACAGTTTGAAAACTTTCTTATTTTCTTTGTATTGCAATTTCAAGTGAAATGCAATGTTTTTCAAGTTTTGAGAATTTGTTTGAAAGTTCATCAAAACTTATCTTATCAACCATATCGTTAGTTTTCATACACTTTATCTCAGACTCAGCTTAAGTTACAAAACATTTATCAAGATCATGTTCTGTTATGTAATCAGTTTCCACAAGAGTATTTTCAGATGCATCATTTAGGACAGTTACCAATACTTCAACACCTGATGCATGTTCATTCATCATTCAAATTTCCGTATCCACTTCTTGTGTGACAGGAGTTGTGGAACAACTCGTTAAATCAATCTCAGTTGTCTCTGATAATCTGTATTCAGCAACACTCGATCTTTCAACTGATACATTACCCGACTCATCACAACTATCTCTCAACTGCACCTTACACTCATTCACGTTTTCATCTTTTTGTGTAGCTTCCTCAATGTACTTCTTCACATTATCCATGAGTTGGATAAATGTTTCAATGAACATGTTAATTTCCATTCCAGTGTGCTTTTTGGAAGACATTTCAGTCATGTGATAATCATAATCTGATGTATATTCCCTATTGATGAATGGCTGAAATTGTTTGTTGATCACCTGAAGTACAGCACTAGAACTATCTTCTTGATTCTTTTCTCTGTCAAGTTGTTGTTCCAATTGTTCTAAGTTCAATAGTAATGTTCCCGTGAACATTGATAATTCTTGACGAAAAAGAGCAATAAATGTTCGTTCCATTCTCTTAGGTAGAGGTAACATGAGGTGTGAATGAAGTTGTTGGTAAGGTTCAATGCAACATTTCTTTTCCATGGCATTATGTAACCTAGACTGGTGCAATTCTCTCTCTTCAGACTCTGAACACGAAGATCTCACATCCTCATTGATTGATTCCATCATCTTTAACCGTTCATTATAGCTAATATTCTCATAGTTGTCTACAACATCATACAGTTTGAGTACTTCCGAAATCACTGAATCAGGAGTGTAAGACATGATGTTGTTGTGTACACGGGATTTTATAAGTCTGTGATTTAAACCGAGAAATAGAATCTTTCGCGGGATTTTACAAAATCAAGAAGAAACCATTAAGAAATGACCAATAGAATGTGTTAAGATGACTTATGGATCGACACAATGAGAGACGATTGTGTGATAGGACTTTTGATTGTTTGTAGGATTAGCTGAGATGTTGTTTGGTTGAGATTTGGATTGGTTGATGCACATTTTTACGGTTAAATTTAGGTCTAAAAACTTAAAACCACACAATGTTCAGGTTGTTCCGGTCGTTTTGACAGGTATTTCGCATAAAACGGAGTTACGGTTCAAAAGTTATGGCTGTTTAAAGTTTTGAAGTAAAAAGTCAACTTTGGTTAAACAGCAAGTGGTCAAACCGCAAAAGTCAGTCAAACCTCTTAAGTGACAAAACTCTTAACTGACAAACCTCTTAAGTATCAAACCTCTTAAGTGACAACCTCTTAACTGACAAACCTCTTAAGTGACAAACCTCTTAAGTGACAAATCGCTTCAGTGACAAACCTCTTAAGTGACAAACCGCTTCAGATACATTGAATCTAGACAAACAGCTTCAGATACAACGAATCTGGACAAACCGCTTCGGATACAACGAATCTAGACAAACCGCATCATAAAACTTGACAAACAGCTTCCAAGAAAATAGTATGAGACTCAAACCGCTTCCTTGAAATTCTTCAAAAACTAAACTTTTCCAATCCAAAAACACTATAACCAAGATGAATTAAGCCTTCCAAACCAAAAACTAGACTAATATGATGATCCTAAACACAAAAGTACGAACCTTTAACACATTTAACCATCAAAAATTCAAACTTTGTGTACTTTTAGGGTATAGAATTAGAACCAACAAAACACACAAATAACCAATCTTTATGATCTAACCATGGCTCTTGATACCAGTTGTTAGATACTGGTTATTGTAACACACAAACAATCAATTCTATGGTTCGAATCATGCAAGATCTTAGAGAGAGAAAGTAGGGGATGGGATCCTTTCTAGAGAGAGAAAGTTAGAGAAAAACAAAGAGAAGGTTAAATTGAGAAAACGAAAGGTCCAACCCTCTACCTTGGGAGGTAGGGGGTAGTTATAGTTTTACATAATCCGCCCTCTGTCGGGCTATGGATCAGGCATACAGTGGGTAAAGACCCGTCCATCCTCCACGGTGTTACTCTATCTAACTAACTAATAAATATCCTAATGTCTACAAGCTAACATATGCTAGACTAGAGTTGGGGTGACCGACTCTTCAACATGGATTTTCTAAATCCCAACAGAGAACTTCGTTCTTCATACTCCTAAGCCATATTTATTCTTCTGTGGTTGCTCTCCCCAAACCCTAGAAAGGTTTGGGAAAGGGGAGATGTCTTCAAATGCAGAATTCTTGATGTATTTATATGTGATGCAGGTTTTACTGACCAGGTCTTAATATTTATATTGTCTCGCTATATCTATGGTCTACCCTAGTGCACTAACGGGCAGTGTACCCGGTCGCGTATAGTGTAGTAAATGGTAAAGCCGAGGTCGTCCCAAGAGCTATGTGTGTTGGATTATTACTAAGTCTAATTGTCACAGAATAATAATGGTTTCGATAGGGATTTAATTAATTAAACTACTAATGTAGAATAAAAGCAGATAAATGGATAAAGGGAAATCAATATAGGAATAGTGGTGCTAACCTAATCAATCCTCCTAGCTAGTTATGTCTACGTCTACCTACTTCCAATTACTTCAGGTGGGGTCAAATTCGAGAGGACAGCATATGGTCAATTCGCCCTAACCTATCAGCAAAGATGCCACCACAGGAGAAATCAGGCGCACCGTCATAAGTCCTGTTGTTCCTGGTCCCCTAAGCCAAGTCATTAAGTACCACTACATGCTAGATTCAAAATAGTGAGTGCCCGGCCGTTAGGAACTTAGACACTACACCCCCCAATTCTTAAGTTCATCAAAACGATAGGTGATCAGTTGGTCAAATCGCACAAGTAGAAAGGGTCGTCAGTTGGTCATATCTTACCCTTCCCGTCTCAGTCCGCTCACCTAGGGTCAGTTGGTCATATCTCCTAGGCAATTGGCCTCTACCGCCATTCAAAACTACCGAATCAAGGGTGACTACCAAAGAACTATGCATGCATACACTTAGAAATAATTGTACGGAAGTAAAGGTAAACGCAAAAAAAAAAATTAAGGAATCATAACTAGGCTAGCACCAAAGGGTGCTTAGCCGCTCATATTAATCATGCAAATCAATTCAATATTCAAAGGTACGAAATACATGAATTGAAAGTAAAAGAAATTTAAAATGCTAAAGCTTATCGTAATGGAGTGACTTCTCCCACGTTCTCAGAGTGTTGTGTGTGGAATGGGATGATTAGAAATGCTGGAATTCGTGGGGTATTTATAGGCAAGGTCTAGGTTACGGCGTAACCAATAAAGGAGTTACGCCGTAACCTTCTATTTCTTCATAAATGCACTAGATCTGCTAGTTACGGCGTAACCATATAAGTGGTTACGCCGTAGTCTTCAATAAACTCGGTTACGTCGTAAGTGATGCAGTAGTTACGGCGTAAATAACAGCAGCGTGGAACCTCTTTTGACCTAATGGAGTTACGTCGTAACCTTTGGGAAGAGTTACGCCGTAACCTCTTGATAAGTTGGTATTCAGGGTCACGCAATAGTTACGGCGTAATGTGAGAGAGGAGTTACGCCAGAACTTCTTCAAAATAGGCATACTGTGATAAATCTTTAATAATGTTTCCATTTCCGAGTCTCTTTAGCTCCAATGCTCGTAATTTACCTAAAAGTGGAAAACAATGGAAAACAAGCGTAAATCATATAAATGATATAAATAACGAGCATTATCAAGAGAAATTGACACTTAATATTTAGGACTATTTGATGTTATCAAATATCCCCCCACTTAAACTCTACTTGCCCTCAAGTAGACCTTGTTAGATAGATTCCTAAAAAGATATCTCCCAAAACCTGGAAAATATGAGTTTAAAAATCCCTTATGCTAGAATAAAACAAAGCCGAACACCTCACGAAAGGATAACAAACACTCAAATCTCTCAACTATTCTAAGTGTCAATTTCGGGGTGATCACTCAATCGCACAGTCATAGCATGTATTCTATCGTAAGCTTGGCATTTACACAAATCTCCACCACTAGAGTTAAGGGCTAAAAAATTCTCGAAGGCAATATGGGTAGACACGACAAAGGTTAAGGGGTGACTCGTCATTACTAACATGTCACGGCGAAGTGGACAAAATCAATGATACATGACCAAATCCATGGCCCAGACACCAAAGATTGCTCGCTGCATCACCTAGACACGCTTCATGGCTAAAGGGTAGGATAAGACATGGGATATATAATTGGTGTAAAATAAAAAATAAGCAGGCAATCTAAATCTATAACCAAGTCATCACCGCTTACCGTCTGCCCAAAGTTCAAGCTTAGAAGTCTAGAGACCGGATCATGAAATGCAAGGTAGATGTGTCATTAGAGGACATCATGATGGGCACACTACCTTTTCTTCTTCTGTCTACAATCTTCAAATGTGACCGAGGTGGCCTCCTCGATACTAATTAATAAAGCTCATACTATAGTGCTTATAACGTCGCACTTTACAATAACATAACTCAATCAACTTTTTTTTTTTTTTTTTTTTTTGAATCATTTTTTTATTTATTTTTTTTCCAACATAACATAATAACATAACATGCCCCCACTTGAGATGAACAATGGGAATTCGGGGGGTCTTCAATGATCTTCATAAATGTCGTAGACGAAAGCGTGATTTCCAAACCTTTCCACTCGAACCTTGAACTTAGGCAAATGATGACTTCCCAATTACAAATAAAGACTACAGGGTAGGCTAAGGTGTATAGGTGTAACGAAACAATATATTGGGTTGACAAAATGAAAGGAATGGCTCAGAAGGGTGTATCTAGGGGTATCTTGCACTAAAGGGGAGTGCAACAAAAGGGTTTCATATGGAGGTCGAAAAGTCGAGGTGACTAATCGATAGACTCACAATGGTAGGCTGTTTGGGTGATAATCCTATAATATTGCCTTCTAAAACTGAAAAGTCCAAATAAATCGAGCTAACTCAACATACCTCGTCTATGGTCTTGAAATGATGCAAAGGCCAGGTTCTAAAGTTTACAAGCTACCGACACACTCATAATTTGGTGGATTTGGGGTAAAATATTGGAAACGGATAAGGCTAATCTCACCATGTAATGTCAAGGGTTGTATGTGCTCGGCTAAGGTCTAATCTAGTTAGGTTCGGAAAAACATGTCAAAATTTTAAAAAATGGCATAATTTTTCAAAATAAACTAGAAAAATATGGGCGAAATAAAGTTCAAGAGATAATTCTACTCCCGTCCCCCCACTTGAATTGTACAAAGTCCCTTTTGTATCGTGCGGTCTTTTCTTTTCTTGTATCTTATGTAAAGAAATATCATGATCCTTATATTTGTATAATCATGAGAATATAATGCATGTACAGTTAAATTATAGAATGAATACATGCATGCATGTATCTTCTGAAGTATTAATTGCGAATGGTATTTTAAAGCATGCTAAAGCATGCATGTAAGACTATACTTTAAAGATGCGAATATTCTATATCAGAATATACGGTCAATCGATTATAGGGATTTAGAGTTACCGACTTTAGAGATTGATTTCTGCTTTTGGTAATATGAGAACACGAAACTTAGTTTATTCGTGGTCCCACGGATGGCGCCAACTTGTTGATGCATAATCTGGCGCGGGCTGGATTCGACGACTCTCCTTGGCCGTTCGTCGTCTTCCTTAGCCCTAAGTAGACCTGTCAACAAAGAGAACCCGTTAGGAGTGGACCCGAGGCCGTAGCCCCGGGGTCCACCTCCAACGGTCAAGTTAGTATCGGTGCGATGTGATGAGTTAGGGTTAGAGTAACATGTCATCCGTCCTTGAGAAGGAGATCCAACCCTATATTTATAGGGCATGGATTAGGGTTTAGGCGTAGAGTGGGCCGCTGTCTGCCGGGCCTGACCCATTCCTGGCCCAGTCCGGACTATACGTCCACACTGAGAAACTAATGTCATTTACCGCTTTGCAACTCAAAGAGTATGAAGAAAATGTTAGCTTTAACTTATGTATTATCATTTATCAACTACTTATTGTTTTCATTATCTTGATAATTATTAATGAATATTAGTGGCGGTAGGGTGTTGATCTCTTTGAAAACATAACAACATCACTTCAACAACATACAGGTGTTGCCGCCTTTATACGCACATATAAAGTAACTTTTAATGGTAAAATGTACTTGGTCATTTATCTTTTCATAAATTAGTTGCTTGATCATAAAACGTGAAAAGTTAATATTTCTGCTCTGAAACCTATCATGACAAAAAATAATAATAATAATAATAATAATAATAATAATAATAATAATAATAATAATAATAATAATAATAATAATAATAATAATAATAATAATAATAATAATAATAATAATAATAATAGTAATAATTTTTCTATGCGCACATGTTCTCCTCGGGTCTTTGAGCGTGCTCAGAGTTCCTTTGATGCGGCACTTCGTTCTTCTCTAGAATGTATTGTCACTGCTTCTGGATCTGGTTTTGGTGATTGGCAATGGAGGGTTTCCACCTTACCCTTTGCATTTGGGGGGCTTGGTGTCTACTCTGCAGGTGATGTCTTGAACTATGCATTCCTTGCGTCTAGACTCCAATCTGCTAGCTTACAGACTAAGCTTCTCCGACATTCTGGTATTGTAACTTTTGGGCCTTCTTTTGATGATTCCTTGTGTACTTTTAATGCGAAAATGGAGATTGACCTTTTGAGTAATCCAAGTGAGATCGCTGCCCCCAAACTCATGAAGAAATTGGCAGATATATATTTCACACGTGTTACCGAAACGGCTGAATCTACTTTTTCCCTATCTACTCGACAGATGGCACTATGGAAATCACAAATGGAGGACCACACTTCGGACTGGCTTAGGGTGGTCCTGATATCTGGGTTGGGACAGACTATGAATGCTAGGACCTACCGGTGTGTTTTATGTTATCGGCTAGGTGTTCCCCTATTCTCGTTTAAGATACCGTGTTCAGCTTGTTCCAGGGTCTTTACGGGGGATATTTATGGGGACCATGTTGTATCGTGTGCTGGTATTATTGGTATTAAACATCGGCATAACATGGTGCGTGATACTCTTATTGACATTTGTTCATGTTCGGGGATTTCAGCTCGTAAGGAAGTTGATATTGGGCTTAGTGGAGAAAGGGACAACCCCTTACGTCCAGCTGATATGTTGCTCTACTCATGGAACGAGGGTCTTGATGTATGTGTCGATCTGACAGGGTCATCGCCCCTTAAACAAACTGGCATGGTTGAATTTGTTCCGGGGCGTGCGGTGGTCGAGGTCGCACAACGTAAACGCGTCAAGTATGAGGGTAAGTGCGCGGATATTGGTTATGGGTTTCTTCCCTTCTCATTCTCTTCTTTTGGAGAACTTGAGAAGGATGCTGTGACTTTACTGAAACGGATCCGAAATATCTTTGTGACTCAAGACATTAGGGCACGTGCTGCTGCTCATATTTTTAGTAGGATTAGTTTTGCAATAGCTAGAGGAGTGGGGGCTCAAATAGTATCTCGGCTCTCCACTAATTTCTTGTAATCCTTATGATTTTCTAATGAAGTGATTTAAAAAAAAAATAGTAATAATAATAAATAAATAAATAAAATTCAAAAGAGTAATCCGACTTTTGTTTACGCTACTCGAGTAACAATATGTCAATTCCAAACAAAAATTATATGATGTCTTTGATTTATGCGAGTATTAAACTAGCTACAAAACAAACCATATTCTTTTTGAGTTGGATCGAAACGCTAATAACATCGAATCGTTATATAACCTGACTCAACTGATAACATGTTTTGTACTAAATGTTGGAAAAATAGTTTTGCAAAATGAGTTTTTGCAAGTTTTGGACACTATTTAATATATGTATATGTTATATATATTTATATTTCTTGGTAGCTTTGCGTTCTCCTCGACGAGAGCTTCGCAACGAGCTAAAGTATGTCCAAAATGGAGTTAATATGAATGAGATATCGTGTCTCAAAGTGGGACACGTGAAACACAAAATTTGGGAAAATTAACACATCCCACATCGCCTAGAAAAGGAAGTGGGAGTGTGTTTATATAGAAATCTTGATATGAACCTTCAAAATGATTTGTTGGTTTTACTCCAACACCTACGTGCGCGCGCGCAGGGGGGAGTGCAGATTTCAGGATTTCTGGGCCAAAATGGGTTCGAAGCTTCTGAACTCATGCGAGCCCGCGCGACCTGCGGACACGAATGCAGCTCCGAAGCCTCGCATGCGTGTGTATCTTTTTGCTGCAGATTCGTGTTTCCTTTTCCATAATTTTCTGTAAGTCTATTTAAGGAATAGATTTAAAACTTGTTAACAGAGTTTACAGAAAATATTTTGTGTAAATAAAAGATATGCAAATTACGTTTTTAATTTAACAGATTTTGCATATCAGTTAATATTGGCAGATATCTTGTCTTGGTGAACAAGATAGGTTTAGCCTATATATTAAATGCCTCTTCATTCAGTTTGCATACAGACAAATAACGCAGCTCCATTGCAGACTTATTCCAGCAACCTTCGATCAGAAACACGCAGGCTTCGGTGATTTTTCAGGCAAGTAAGTTTAGTCCGGCTGTACAACAGCTACGTACGTTGTACCCTGGGAAACAGACGGCGAATCTGTTTTAAGGGAATCGTATCCAATACGAGCCTCGTACAACTCTTTTTGCTGCTTTCAGTTATTTACCAATATAGAGTCTGTCTTCTGCTTCTACACCTTTCTGTCTGTTTTTTCTTTCTGTTAATTTATTTATTGTCGTTATAATCTGATTTTATAAATAAAGTGTACACAATTTCCCACAGTCTTAAAACAGATTCGGTTTAACCTGAATTTAAAAAACGCTTTGTTAAAATCGGATTAATTTTTAACAGATTTTATAAATTGTTTTCTGTCGAAACCTTGTTGAGTTTCTTTGGAAATCAATTTCTATTAAACAGATTTATTAATACAGATTACAGATCTATAACGTTTATAAGCAGTTTTATTATTAGTTTATAAAGAAACCAAGATTGAGTTTCTATTAAACTGATTTGCTCGATTCATCAAAACCAAGCTAGAGTTTTGTTGAATCAGATCTGGTACAAGTAGATACCATTTAAAACAGTTTGTTTAACTGTTTGTGTTTGATTTTTCAGGATGACAAACACTACTACCCCTCCTGTGACTACTTCTGTGAACGTGACTGGTGCGCTAGTTACTAACACTGTTGCTAATCATGCTAAGAAACCAGAGAAATTCAATGGGCAGAATTTCAAGAGGTGGCAACAAAAGATGTTCTTTTATCTCACTACTTTGAACCTTGCGCGGTTCTTAAAAGAGAACCCACCTAACGTGGAACCTCCTGCAGAAGGTCAATCCTCTAATCAACAGGCTGTTCAAGCCTTGGAAGCATGGAAACATTCAGATTTTTTGTGTCACAACTATGTTCTGAATGGTTTGGTTGATTCTTTGTACAACGTGTACTGCAAGACCAAGACTGCCAAAGAATTATGGGAGTCATTGGAACGCAAGTACAAAACTGAGGATGCTGGTACAAAGAAGTTCGTGGTAGCTCGTTTTTTGGATTACAAGATGGATGATTCAAAGAATGTGATGAGTCAGGTTCAAGATCTGCAGGTTTCGCTACACGACATTCATGCTGAGGGAATGAACTTTGAGTGAAACTTTTCAAGTTGCTGCTATTATTGAAAAGTTACCTCCAAGCTGGGTAGAATTCAAGAACTACCTGAAGCATAAGCGAAAGGAGATGAGTGTTGAAGACTTGGTTGTTCATCTTCGTATTGAACAGGACAACAAGCTGGCTCAGAAAAACACGTATACGCCTGATTCTACAAAGGCAAATATGGTTGAGCATGTTTCGTCATCTTCAAAGTCCAATGTCAAAGCTAAAGGCAAAGGAAAAGGAAAGAATGACAATAAGGGCAAAGGGAAGTCTGATTACCTTGCTCCTAAAGCTGCAATTGTGAAACAGAAGTTCCAAGGAGTGTGTTTCAACTGTGACCAGCCAGGTCACCGTGCTGCTAATTGTAAGATGCCGAAGCGGGTGACTCCATGCCAGGCTAATATGGTGAATGAAGATGTGGACATGATTGCTATGGTGTCTGATGTCATTGCCATGATCTCTGAAGTTAACCTGGTAGGTTCCAACAACAGGGAATGGTGGGTGGATACTAGGGCTACCCGTCATGTGTGTGCTGATAAGAGTATGTTTCACTCTTTCAGAGCGGTTGATAGTGGAGAGAAGTTGTACATGGGCAACTCTGCAACTGCTGAAATCAAGGGTGAAGGAGATGTAATCTTGAAGATGACATCCGAGAAAGAGCTCAAGTTGACTAATGTCTTGTATGTTCCAGAGATTCGCAAGAATCTTGCGTCTGGTTGGCAGTTGAACAAGTTTGGTTTTCGTCTTGTTTTTGAGTCTGATAAGTTTGTTCTTTCTAAGAATCAAGTGTATGTTGGTAGGGGATATGCCCTGAATGGTATGTTTAAACTCAATGTAATGGTTGTTAAGAATGCTATCAATAAAATGAATTCTTCTGCTTACTTGATTGAGTCTTCAAATATGTGGCATGGCCGTCTTGGACATGTAAATTTTAATTCAATGCGTCGCTTGATTAAATTTAATTGCATACCTAATTTCCATATTGACTCAAAATATAAATGTGAAACTTGTGTTGAAGCCAAACTTACAAGAGCATCTTTCAAATCGGTTGAACGAAAAACCGAACCACTTGATATGATACACACTGACATATGTGATTTGAAATCACTACCCACAAAAGGTGGCAATAAGTACTTTATCACGTTTATTGATGATTGTACAAAGTATTGCTATGTTTACTTACTGAAAAGTAAAGATGAAGCTATAGACAAGTTTGTTCTATACAAAAACGAAGTTGAGAATCAACTTAGTAAGAAAATCAAGGTGGTCCGAAGTGATAGAGGAGGTGAATATGTGTCTCCATTCGCTGACCTATGTGCGAAACATGGAATTAGACACGAGTTCACTGCTCCCTATTCACCTCAGCAGAACGGTATTGCCGAAAGGAAGAACCGTACCTTGAAAGAAATGGTTAATGCCATGTTGATAAGTTCTGGTCTAAGCCAGGACATGTGGGGGGAAGCCATATTAACGGCTACTTATCTTTTAAATAAGATACCTCGTAAGGAAAAGGAAGAAACCCCTTATGAATTATGGATGGGAAGAAAGCCATCATATCAGTACTTACGAGTGTGGGGGTGTCTAGCAAAGGTAGCTATACCGACTCCCAAGGCCCAGAAGATTGGACCTAAATCTGTGGATTGTATATTCATCGGATATGCTAAGAATAGCAGTGCTTATCGTTTCATTGTACATGATTCGAAAAATCCGGATATACAAAAGGGTACATTAATGGAATCAAGGAATGCTTCATTCTTTGAAACTATATTTCCTTGTTTAACGAAAGAAACTGGAAATTCATCTAGAATAGATGACGAAGTTGTCCAAGATAAGAGACAACGAGATGATAATGATCTCCAGGATGAGAGACAAGATCAAACTGAGGAAGAAGAAGTTGAACCTAGAAGAAGCAAAAGGGCAACAACCGAGAAATCGTTTGGACCTGATTTTGTTTCTTTTATGGTTGAAAACGAACCTACTTCATACCGAGAAGCGGTTACTTCCTTAGAAGGGCCTCAATGGAAAGAAGCCATTAAAAGTGAAATAGATTCTATTTTACAAAACCATACTTGGGAGCTCGTGGATTTACCTCCTGGTTGTAAACCACTAGGCTATAAATGGATCTTCAAGAAGAAGATGAAAGCCGATGGCACCATTGACAAGTACAAAGCAAGATTAGTAATCAAAGGATTTAGACAACGAGAAGGTCTTGATTACTTTGATACATATTCGCCTGTTACGTGAATAACATCGATTAGGATGATACTTGCTATTGCCGCTTTAAGAAATTTGGAAGTTCACCAAATGGATGTGAAAACGGCATTTCTAAACGGAGATTTAGAAGAAGAAATCTACATGAATCAACCTGAGGGTTTCATGGCTCCTGGACAAGATAACAAAGTTTGTAGGCTTGTTAAGTCATTATATGGCTTAAAGCAGGCTCCCAAACAATGGCATCAAAAATTTGACCACGCCATGCTAGAGAGTGGTTTCAAAATTAATGAATGCAACAAATGTGTTTATGTCAAAGACACAAATAGTGAATATGTAATCTTGTGTTTATATGTTGATGATATGCTTATCGTTGGCAGTAACGACAAGATGATCAAATCTACTAAAGATATGTTGAAATCAAAGTTTGACATGAAGGATATGGGTTTGGCTGATGTGATCCTTGGAATAAAGATCATACGAACTCAGAATGGACTTGTGTTAAGTCAAGCACATTATGTGGACAAAATACTTAATACTCATAATGCGGGGGATTCCGGCCTAGCTAGAACTCCAATTGACACCAGTAAGCATCTATCTAAAAATAGAGGCTTAGGTGTTGCCCAATTAGAGTATTCAAGAATTATTGGCATGTTAATGTACTTAATGACAGGTACCCGACCTGACTTAGCATTTGCTGTTAGCAGGCTAAGTAGGTATACTAGTAACCCAAGCTATGCACATTGGGCAGCTATGACTCGGGTACTTCACTATTTGAGATACAGTCGCGATTATGGACTGCATTATGATCGATATCCAGCTGTTATTGAAGGATACAGTGATGCAAATTGGATATCTGACATAAAGGATTCTAGATCGACTAGTAGATATGTGTTTACACTAGGAGGGGCAGCTATATCTTGGAAGTCTTCCAAGCAAACTGTTATAGCTAAGTCCACGATGGAATCAGAATTTATCGCGTTAGATAAATGTGGACAAGAGGCGGAATGGCTACGTCAAATCGTAGAGGACATACCAAAGTGGCCTAAACCGGTAACGGCCATTAGTATACATTGTGATAGTCAATCGGCAATTGGCAGAGCTCATAGCATAATGTATAATGGAAAGTCCAGACATATCCGTCGTCGACATAATTCGATACGACAACTACTCTCAACAGGAGTTATCTCAATTGACTATGTGAAGTCAACGGATAACATCGCGAATCCGCTTACAAAAGGCCTAAGCAGAGAGTTAGTTAGCAAGTCGTCTAAAGGAATGGGACTAAAGCCCTTGAAGGAATGAGTTTCTATGAAGGAAAACCTAACCCAGTTGACTAGAGATCCCAAGATCTAGGTTCAATAGGACAACCTAATCATAGAAATGTGGGGGAAGTCACGTCAATGTGGGGGAGTTACTAAATATTGTAACTTTCCTAGTCCATTCCTATAACAAATGTGACTTGTTGAGAGGTTAAACATATGGCTTTAATGATTCAGGATGAAATCATAAAGCATAATGATTCAAGATGAAATCACAAAACATATGTTTTTAATGATTCAAGATGAAATCACCTATGTGAGAGAGAAGTGGGGTCGCTTCGAAGGGAAATGTGGGGGCGCAATTCCTAAGAGCTCTTGCAGAACCAGGCTAGTGTTCATGACCATAACGAACACAACTATGAGGACTTGACAGTGTCAGGGAGAGTCTTGTGTGAAGTGTAATGTCGTCTACGTAAATGGATGATGAGTTCAAGGACATCGCGTCTACTCAGATCTAGGAGACTAAGTGCATCTCACAAGGGAAGGTTCAAAGGGTTACACCTACCTATCCTAGCAAAGACTTAACCGCAGAAATTTCACCAAAACTTTCGTGTGTTTTTTACCGATTTCCATTCATGTGGGGGATTGTTGGAAAAATAGTTTTGCAAAATGAGTTTTTGCAAGTTTTGGACACTATTTAATATATGTATATGTTATATATATTTATATTTCTTGGTAGCTTTGCGTTCTCCTCGACGAGAGCTTTGCAACGAGCTAAAGTATGTCCAAAATGGAGTTAATATGAATGAGATATCGTGTCTCAAAGTGGGACACGTGAAACACAAAATTTGGGAAAATTAACACATCCCACATCGCCTAGAAAAGGAAGTGGGAGTGTGTTTATATAGAAATCTTGATATGAACCTTGAAAATGATTTGTTGGTTTTACTCCAACACCTACGTGCGCGCGCGCAGGGGGGAGTGCAGATTTCAGGATTTTTGGGCCAAAATGGGTTCGAAGCTTCTGAACTCATGCGAGCCCGCGCGACCTGCGGACACGAATGCAGCTCCGAAGTCTCGCATGCGTGCGTATCTTTTTGCTGCAGATTCGTGTTTCCTTTTCCAGAATTTTCTGTAAGTCTATTTAAGGAATAGATTTAAAACTTGTTAACAGAGTTTACAGAAAATATTTTGTGTAAATAAAAGATATGCAAATTACGTTTTTAATTTAACAGATTTTGCATATCAGTTAATATTGGCAGATATCTTGTCTTGGTGAACAAGATAGGTTTAGCCTATATATTAAACGCCTCTTCATTCAGTTTGCATACAGACAAATAACGCAGCTCCATTGCAGACTTATTCCAGCAACCTTCGATCAGAAACACGCAGGCTTCGGTGATTTTTCATGCAAGTAAGTTTAGTCCGGCTGTACAACAGCTACGTACGTTGTACCCTGGGAAACAGACGACGAATCTGTTTTAAGGGAATCGTATCCAATACGATCCTCGTACAACTCTTTTTGCTGCTTTCAGTTATTTACCAATATAGAGTCTGTCTTCTGCTTCTACACCTTTCTGTCTGTTTTTTCTTTCTGTTAATTTATTTATTGTCGTTATAATCTGATTTTATAAATAAAGTGTACACAATTTCCCACACTAAACACAAGCTAAATCACACATAACACATCTCGTCCTAATCGTTCACCTATCAATTATGTTTACAAGTTACAACAAGGATCGAACCACGAAACTTTTTACTTATGAAATAAACTGATTTTCATGAGCCAATTTGCTAAAATTGACTTTATCGTTTCTTTATTTTTATCTCAACAATTTAGATGGAAACCAACTCATTGATTTTACATAAGTCTCTCTGTTCAAATAAACCTCTTCTTTCGATTGCTAGTTTGTTGAGTTATATTATTGGTATAAGTCAATAATAACTTGACTATGGACCTACTTTAAGCAATTTAGAAAATTTTCAGGTCATAAAATAGTAAATTGAGCACTAGATACTCATGCACTTATACAGGGGTGTTTGTTTCGGCTTATATAGCCGGCTTATGACTTATTTGGTTTTGGGCTTATGTTTCAAAATCTCACTTTTTGTGGCTTATTTTTGAAACTTTTCGGCTTATATAAGTTTATTATAGCATGAAATTTTTATATAAGCCGAAAAGATGTAAAATAAGCCACAAAATTTGAACTTATGAAACATAAACCCAAAATCAAATAAGCAATAAGCCGGCTATATATATCGAAACAAACACCCTTACAGATGATGACCTTGTTTGTAATTTAGCAAGTTATTTATTATTATTATTATTATTATTAGGGTAAAGTCCAAAATACATCCCTGTAGTTTGTCCCGTGGCTCGCTTTACATCCCTAAACTTTTTTTTTGGCACAAAACCATCTATCCATTAGTAAAGTTGGCACAAATACATCACTCTGTTAGTAAAATCAGTCAATGAGGACTAACGGTGCAAATATTTCTCCGTTATCTCCTAACGGAAGAGAGAATATTTGCATCGTTAGTCTTTAGGACTAACTATGAAATTTATTTTCGGGACGAAATTGCATCGTTAGTCCTCCACCACCATCACCGCCACCCACCACCTCCACCGCCACCTACCACCCAACGCCACCACCACCACCTACCACCCACCACCTCCACACACCACCACCACCCACCATAGCAACCACCTCTACCCAACGCCATCACCACCATCACCGCCACCTACCTCCACCGCCACCACCACCCAACGGCACCACCATCACCGCCACCCACCACCACCATCAACAACCTTGGAAGTGGTTGGTGGTGGTGGAAGTGGTGGCGATGGTGGAGGTGGCGGTGGTGGTGGGTGGTGGCAGTGGTGATGGTTGTGGTGGGTGACGGCGGTGGAAGTGGGTGGTGGTGGAAGTGGTGGGTGGTGGTGGTGTAGGTGGTGGTTTGCAGTGGGTGGCGGCGGTGGAGGTGGTGGCGGTGGATGGCGGTGGTGGGCGGCGGTGGTTGTGACAGTGGTGGCGGTAGATGGCGATGGTGGAGGTGGTGGTTGTGGTGGGTGGGTAGCGGTGGTGGAGGTGGGTGGTGGTGGCAGTGGTGGCGATGGATGGCGGTCGGTGGTAGTGGCGGTGGAGGTAGTGGCGGTAGATGGCGATGGTAGAGGTGGTGGTTGTGGTGGGTGGGTAGCGGCTGTAGAGGTGGGTGGTGGCAGTGGTGGCGGTGGGTGGCAGCGGTGGAGGTGGGGGTGGTGGCGTTGGGTGGTGGTGGGTGGAGGTTGTAGGTGGCGGTGAAGGTGGCGTTGATGGTGGTGGAGGACTAACGATGCAATTTATTTTCAAAAATAAATTGAATTGTTAGTCCTAAGGACTAACGGTGCAAATATTCTCTCTTCCGTTAGAAGATAACGAAGAAATATTTGCACCGTTAGTCCTCATTGACTGATTTTACTAACAGATGGATGTATTTGTGCCAACTTTACTAATTGAGGGATGGTTTTGTGCCAAAAAAAAAGTTTAGGGATGTAAATCGAGACACATGATAAACCACAGGGATGTATTTTGGACTTTACTCTTATTATTATTATTATTATTATTATTATTATTATTATTATTATTATTATTATTATTATTATTATTATTATTATTATTATTATTATTATTATTATTATTATTATCACTTCATTAGAAAACCAAAGGAATTACAAGAAATTGGTGGGAAGCTGAGACACTAGTTGGGCTCCCACTCCTTTCTGAATACAAAAGCTAAGTCTGTGAAAAATAAAAGCCCCACTCTTGACACTATTCGACTGGCTAATAGCAACAGTCTTGATACGTGAAATCGTGTCCAAAGCTTCCGTGTCAAGATCCCCAAATGTAGAGAAGGCAAATGGGATGAACTTGTAACCATTTTCTTCACATTTGGACACATATTTATTTTTCTTCTTCTCCACAGTGTTATGTAAGGCCACCCCGGGAGCCCACGCAGACGCATCAATACCCGCAAAAGGAGAGATTCCAGTCACATCCAAACAAGCGTCCTTACCTTGGAACCAGTTGAATAATAGCAAGTCTGCCGGACGCAGCTCTGTCCCGTCCCTCGAAAGAAACCCCAATGGGGCCTCCTTTTTCACCATAATCCCAACCTTGGAACATATGTCGACAAGAATATAACGCACCAAGTTATGTCTGAATTTCACCCCCACTTCACTGGAACAGTGAACTGCATGATCCCCTCATTGGTCCATACGGTGCTTGCAGCTCGGGCAGGAGCTACCTTCAGAAAACATAGGTATGGTAAGCCTATAACACAATACCGAACGGAATTGGCGATGGTTAATCCTTTGGCCCAACCCATCAATAGGTATGGTGAAAAGGAAATCTTGTGCATGCGGAGCCCGGGTACAACTGCGGACAGCTACCTGCCTCGGGCTTAACGAATACTTAGAAACGAGATCTTTCTCGATGACACCAAAGTAACACTTTGCCAAGATTTTCATCATATGGGGGTCAGGAGCGTCAAAGGCGACCGAGAACGTGTCTGTGTTGCAAGCACTGTTAAACATATCGAGGGCATGTTGAAACGAAGGGCCATGAGAGTTGATGCTTGTTTTAACCAAAATCTGGTCCTGCATATCACTGGTTTACAAACGAGAGGCAAGGAAAGCATATTGGATGATGTCGCTTGCCGCATGAATGCCAAGCTCGCCCATCTTGATTGGCAGGGTGGCAAGCCGCCACTGCCAGTCACCAAAACCTGGCCCGGAGGCTGTAATAATCTTCTCCAAGGAAGCGCGCAACATCCGGTCAAACCGGACTTGGGCTTCTCGCACATACAAAGGGGAACAAGTCCGCAAAGTATAAGATAATTTCGCCACCCCGGCACAATTCCGAAGAAGAAGGAGCTCACATTGGGGGTCGTTAAGTTTGAGGATAGCTTCCATTAGCAGTATAGTTTTAGAGACCCTTTTGAAAGCCAGCTCCTGACAAAAACTTTCATCCAAACTACCTGAACCACCTAGTAGTTTGACCCCTTCGACAGGACAGGAGATATTCATGGGAAAAACACCCTCCACCCTGCTTCTAGGATCCTCCGTAGGCCAAAAGAGTTCAGTCTTATCGACATTCAAAAACAACCCCCGAGCCGGTCCATCTGTCATATTAATGTCAAGCGCCTTGGCAACCATAAGGGTGTCTCCTACAATAGTACCATCGTCAAGATACCAGGCCTGGAGTGTGAGCTCGCAGAACCTATTGATAGCATGGACTAGGGGGTGTAAGGCAAGGGCGAACAACAAGGGGCCTAGCGGGTCCCCTTGTTGCACCCCTTGACAAGACCAAAGGATGGAATCATCGTAATAAAGTCTAGCTGGCCTGGCATAGCAAAATTCAAACCATGGAGCAATAGAAGGGCAACTGATCCTGGTCTCCTGGAGAAGGACACTCCTGTCAACCAGATTAAAAGCGTTCTGAAAATCCACTAGCAACATGGAAATCCCAACAGTGTGACCCTAAGCCTCAACGAGCCGATTCACCGAATGAAGGACAGCCTCACAACCACCCGGGACGCCGACCCCAAATTGAAAGTCCTGAAAATAGGTATTCATAGAGTTACTAATAGAAGACGAAGCAACCTTCGAAACAAGCCTACGCCAGACCATGCCGACAGCAATAGGGCGTATGCCTCCACCCGGCTAAACCAACGGAGTCAAGGGGGCACTAGCAATATATTCCCCCAATATAGCAGGACACATTCCACCGAGAAAAAGGTTGACAACCCCCGTGATGAAACCTAACAGGTCATCAGCAATGGCGGACGCAGCCCCTCCTAATATATCCATTAAATGTTGTGCTCTAAGCCCATCTCGGCCACATGAAGTTCCTTTTGGGAAACTGCGGATCCTGTTCAACACCAAGTCCTTATCCACAAGAAGTACATCTTCATCTAGAGGAGACGATGACAAAATAGGAGGTGGGGCGCGGGGATGTTTGGCCTCTAATTCGTGCAGGGTGTCCGATGTAGACGGAGTGACACCAGAAGACGTAAGCACCTTAATGGCCGCAGTAAAATGTCCGTCCCCCAGTTTACGCTTACATTGAACTAGATTAGCTGCATCAAGATCTTTAGGTTTCGTCATTCCACCGAAGGAAGAAGTGGTCCCAGATAAACGTTCCATCACCAGTACAAACCTGTCTGCAGGATCCTTCCAGCGGAGGATAGCCCGAGAGATACATAAATGGTCCTTGTGGTTTGGCGAAAATTTCACTTACCGTCCCTCAAACTTAAAAGTTGCATAAATAGTCCCTATCGCTGCCAAAGAATAACATGAATGGTCCTTTTGAGGCATAAAAGTTGCATAATAGTTGCATAAATCATCCCTGTGGTTTGGCGAAAATTTCACCTATCGTCCCTCAAAAGGACTATTCATGTTATTCTTTGGCAGCAACAGGGACGATTTATGAAACTTTTAAGTTTGAGGGACGGTAGGTGAAATTTTCGCCAAACCACATGGACCATTTATGTAATTTACTCTTAATTTTAACCACAAGGGTTGACCGAGTAGTAAGAATACCGATCTTTCAAAAAGGAGTTTAAGGGTTCGAATCCAACGGGAAGAAAATTAATCCTTTTGTCGCCACAGAGGTTCACCTGCGCCGACTCCGGACTATTCATAAAAGTAGTAACCCTGGGATTAATCGGCTCGCAATATCGAGGCGGAAACACATATAACAAAAAAATTAGAAAGTTTTTAAATATTTTGCTAATTATTTTAAGGGTTTTGCTAACAACAGCCCTTAGGGCTGTGTTTAAGCAAGTGATTGTTATTACAATGATATTAATGAATTATCATGACTAGATGAAAATTGATTGTACAATAATTCGTATGACCAGGCCTTCGATAGTGATCGAAGGGTATGAGGGGTGATATGCTTGCGCCAAACTTGTAGCCAATCTGCAATAAGAAATAATATACACTTTGTTAAGTGATTGCGCAGGGGTTGGACCCTGCGAACCACCTCCGGCGTGAGAGTAAGTATGTGATATGTGTTGTAATTAATATGGAGTATGTGAAATACTGTGTTGAGTGAACATACCATTGAAATGACTCATCCAACCTATTTATAGATGAAGAAATAAGCTTGGAGAGTGTTAGCACACGTTTCGGAAATCATGGGGGCGTCCTATGATTTGTGGTAACCGCTAGGGCTTCATCCCCACTCTCTCTGTCTTGGCGGGGAAGCCAAGGAGATAGTGGGAACGTGAGGGAAGACCAAGTCAAGGTTCTCCTTTGTCTTGGTGCCTTCAAGAGAAGACTCCGAAGGGCATAGGCCTTCGGCTGGCGAATTCCCAACTGGTAACCATATCAATGATGAATGATTTTACCCCACCAATGACTTATGAAGAAAGACTTGGGCCTTCGTAATACAAATTCAACTGAGGTCGAAGGGGTATCCTTCGACCTGATCGGAGGGTACGTCATCAAGCCCCCCAGTCGAAAGTGATATGTACGAACTAGATATATTGCTTACGACTCAGAAATCAGTAGGAAACCTCCCCTCCGTCACAAAACGAACGAAGATGAAAAGTCTAGCAACTATTGACCCATAATTAATGCATGTACTTATCCTAACCACCCTTTCCTCGGTAAAATCAAAACGTCTCTTCAAAATTTAAAAAGGATTTGAAATCCGGAGGTTAGGGGATATCTTTAGACACGTGTAGGGCAGAGATTTAACATGTGTGATTGTACAATAATTCGTACGACCAGGCCTTTGATGGTGATCGAAGGGTATGAGGGGTGATATGCTTGCGCCAAACTTGTAGCCAATCTGCAATAAGAAATAATAGACACTTCGTTAAGTGATTGCGCAGGGGTTGGACCCTGCGAACCACCTCCGGCGTGAGAGTAAGTATGTGATATGTGTTGTAAATAATGTAGAGTATGTGAAATATTGTGTTAAGTGAACATACCATTGAAATGACTCGTCCAACCTATTTATAGATGAGAAAATAAGCTTGGAGAGTGTTAGCACACGTTTCGGAGATCATGGGGGCGTCCCATGATTTGTGGTAACCGCTAGGGAATCATCCCCACTCTCTTTGTCTTGGCGGGGAAGCTAAGGAGATAGTGGGAACGTGGGGGAAGACCAAGTCAAGGTTCTCCTTTGTCTTGGTGCCTTCAAGAGAAGACTCCGAAGGGCATAGGCCTTCGGCTGGTGAATTCCCAACTGGTAACCATATCAATGATGAATGATTTTACGCCACCAATGACTTATGAAGAAAGACTTGGGTCTTCGTAATGCAAATTCAACTGAGGTCGAAGGGGTGTCCTTCGACCTGATCGGAGGGTACGTCATCAAGCCCCCCAGTCGAAAGTGATATGTACGAACATGAAATATTGCTTACGACTCAAGAATAACTACGAAACCTCCCCTACATCACATAAACGAACGAAGATGGAAAGTCTAGCAACTATTGACCCGTAATTAATGCATATACTTATCTTAACCACCATTTCCTCGGTAAAAGTAAAACGTCTCTTCAAAATTTGAAAAGGATTTGAAATCTGGAGGTTAGGGGATAACTTAGGACACGTGTAGGGCCGAGATTTATCATGTGTGAGGGTATTTAAAGTCAAAATCAGTAAAACCCTAACACAAGTTTATCTTACGCCCAATTTTTCACCTACTAAATCTCCTTCCGATCAAGCTTTCGAACAAACAGGTAAAGTATTCCTTCGTATCTGCTACGTTTCCAATACTTGTTTATCGATTTAGAAGGATCATGTCTACCAATAAAAAATTTGTAATCAAACAACAAGGTTGCACCTTAACTAGGGAGGAGCTTAAAGTGTTCCTCACTGATTATCCGATTCCCAAAGAGTATAAAATCATGTTACCTGGTAAAAATCAAGGTATTTTTTATGCACCAGAAAACTATGTAGGCTTATACACCCATGCATTCACCACCTCCAACCTTAGGATACCCTTGCACCCTTTGATTTTAAAACTCCTCCAGTATTACGAGGTACACATATTGTTGGGTTTTTGGTTCCTTGGATCATGAATTATTCTAAGTGTTGGAACCACGGACAGTCTTGATGAAACTACGGACTGAAGAATGGAACCACTGCTGAAGGAAAACCGCAGCTAGTAGTATTGTGTAACCACGGATAATGTAATATAACCACTGCTAGTCTTGTATAGTCGGTTTAGTATTTTGTATTAGATAAATATGGAAAAGATATTTATCTTGTAGGTTACGTATTGTATTATGTAAAGGACTCCTTAGCATATAAAAGGAGGTCCTAGGTTAGGTTAGATATACGTATGTTTTATATCTAAGGTCGATACACTTCAAGGTTGTAAAACCCCTAATACTGATTAGAGTATTCGTATTAATAATAATATTGAGGTGTTGAATGCTTATTGTTCTTCTTCTTAAGATTAAGTATTAAATTCCGCGTGATACTTAATAAGTATTTGTTTAAGTCAGTTTCTATATTAGATCGTTTGCTCAACTGGGATCAACAAGTGGTATCAGAGCTTATGATCTAGAAACTGTAACCAAGAAGAAGTTCTGTTAAGTTCTGTTCAAGCAAGTTAAGATGTCTGACGAAACTCACATGGTTACTGCATCAAAGGTACCCATGCTCAAGCAGGGTGAATACCAAATTTGGAGAATGCGAATGAGGCAATACATTCGTATGATTGACTATGCCATCTGGGATGTTGTTGAAAAGGGTGATACTCTTCCTAAGAAGAGTGCAGATGGTACTGAAATAGCCATTGTTAGTGAGGTTGACAAGGCTAAAAGGAAACTGGAGATTAAAGCACTTAGTATTCTCTCCATGGGAATACCTAATGAATTTGCCTTGGACTTTGATCATTATGAGTCTGCTAAAGATTTAATGGATGCTATTGAAACAAGGTTTGCTGGTAATGAAGCTACAAAGAAATCAAGGAAGAATATGCTAAAGCATCAACTTGAGAACTTCACTGCTCTTAGTGGAGAAAAACTTGATGGCAATTATAACAGACTTCAAAAACTTATCAGTCAACTGAAGTCTGTGGAGTACAAAGTTGCTCAAGAAGATATTAATCTTAAGTTTATTAGAAGTTTGTCACCTGACTAGGGCTATGCATACTTTTGTGTGGAGAAACAAAGATGACTTTGATCAGATGACTCTGGACAATCTCTACAACAATTTGAAAGTTTATGAGTCTGAAAAGAATATTGCTGGTTCATCTTCATCTACACAAAACATTGCTTTTGTGTCTACAAACCATATAAGTACTCAAGATGCATCCACTGATGCTTATGGTATAACCACTGCTATTGCAAACAATACCAGTGTTAGTGATAATGTCAGTGATGGTGCAATTTGTGCTTTTCTGGCTGATTTAACTACCAGTGTTACTGTTTTAAATCAAGATCTAGATCAAATTGATCCTGATGATCTTGAAGAGATTAATCTTCAATGGCAAATGGCTATGTTGACTCTCCAAGCAAGGAAGTTTCTGAGGAGGACTGGAAGACAGGTTAAGTATGATGGTCAAAGGAGAGCTGGATTCGACAAAAGCAAGATGGAGTGCTTTAACTGCAAGAATAAGGGTCACTTTGCTAGGGAATGTCGAGCTCCTAAGAGAATTGAAAGCATTAAGAATACTCCTGAAGAGCCTGCTTCTACTTCAGCTTTGGTTGCTTAAGATGGGATTGGTGACTATGACTGGAGTGATCAGATTGAAGAAGGTCCCAATGCAGCTTTTCTTGCTAGTGAAGCTTCAAAAGAGCATAACTTTGCTCTTATGGCCTATGCTTCATCTTCTGGTTCAGATTCTGAGGTATCTAATGTTGATCCCAGTTGAGCAAACGATCTAATATAGAAACTGACTTATAACAAAAGCTTATCAAGTATTACGCGAAATTTAATACTTAATCTTAAGAAGAAGAACAATTAACATTCAACACCTCAATATTATTTATTAATACGAATACTCTTACAGTATTAGGGTTTTGCAACCTTGAAGTGTATCGACCTTAGATATAAAACATACGTATATCTAATCTAACCTAGGACCTCCTTTTATAGGCTAAGGAGTCCTATACAATATACAATACGTAACCTACAAGATAAATATCTTTTCCATATTTATCTCATACAATAAACTAACCGACTATACAAGACTAGCAGTGCTTACTATATATTATCCGTGGTTACACAATACTACTAGCCGCGGTTGTCTTCATCCGTGGTTACACTCTTCTGTCCGTGGGTACATCAAGCCTATCCGTGGTTCCAGTACTTAGAGTAATTCATGATATAAGGAACCTAAAACCCAACAATCCTCCCCTAAACTTGATAAATTCAAACAGAATTCTCAAGTTTTCTTTAAGCTCATTACATCTGAATCGGAGGATGTAGCCAAATACTTACTAGCTTTAAGTATCTTCTCATACTTCCGCAACAAATCATAAGCTTGACCATAATAAGATACTAACATCTTGATACAACCAGGTTTCAACATCTGAGCAATTATTCCTGGATGCTTATTCAGTTGAGGATAATCACCTTCTACCAGCATATGAATAACCTTTCCAGAAACAGTTAAAACATGAACTCCACAAGTTTGATATAAAAACCATCTAGTAACTTGACCATTGTAGAGTCCTTGCCATTCAGGTTCATCATGAGTAGGTTCAAATAGAATCTTCAAATTATGATACACCAGCCTCTCATGATAATCATTTGGATACTTCAACAAATTTATTCTTGTAAAGTATCCAAAGATTCATCAAATCATCTCTATCAAAATACTGAAGCATTTGTGAAAATTTATTATACTCAGAAACTTCATTATTGAGTCTTTGAATTTTCCAACTCCTTCACTTCCAACTAAAAGCTTAAACTCATAAGAAATGATTTGATTTACATCTTCAACAACTTTCAATCTTTTATCATCAGATGTCTCCTGAACCTCGGATTTTCTCTTTCTTTTACTTTGAATCCATTCATCATCCTCTTTAATCCACTCTTCTTCCTTTTTAGAATTCATCGGACAGAAATCATCTTTATTAATCCTCATACATCTCTCATAAATTTCAAAAATTCTTTCAAATGAACACCTACTAAGAGTATCAGGAACATGTATGCCAGAATTTTTAATAATCTTCATCAGTACGTTTCTCATCTGAGCCATAGTAGGAGGTTTCTTTCTTATAACTTGTTTCTTTGTTTTGCTCACATTCCTTGCCCATTCATTCATTAGTCTAGCTTTCTCCTCATCATCTAACAGTTTCCATTCTTGTGCAGTAAACTCATCAAGTATTTGTAAAGAAGCTTGAAGATAGTTTTGTGAGTCATACCATACAGCTAACCATTTCTCACTAGCTTCCTCCTCATCTTTCTTTCTTTTATCCAAAGCTGCTTGGTCTTCAGCCAACAAGTTTCTTCCATACTCTGCATCATAAGCCTCTTTTTCTGCTTTATTTTTAAACTTCAGCACTACCTCTTTACCTTTTCCGACATCAGATTGAACCACTTTCTTCTTCAAAGGTTCACCAATAACCAAACTTTTTCCTTTAGATTTTGTTGAAGTAGATTGAACAGATAAAGCAGGTGCAATGATTGGTGTAGAAATAGATGATGTTTTGCTCAGATTAATCAATGTACTTGCAGCTTCTTTATCTACTTCTTTAGGCTTAGGTGGTAATATGGAGAGAGTTGTGACAACAGTGGAAGTGGTTATGATAGCAGTGGGTGTGACAGTAGTAGGAACAATAGCCAAGTCTGAAACTGCATCAGTGGTTACAAAAGTACTAACCATGGTTTCAGGTATACTATCAGTTGTTATGTTCTGCACTACTTCAACATTCTTCAATTTTTCAAGAACAACCTCATTCCCATCTTTATCAGAAACCAAAAAATCTTGATCTCCACTATCAACATCTTCTTCCATAGTTACACCAACAGATACATCCACAGCCTCCCCTGAATTCATGCCATCACTCCTCCCCTGTTTGGATACATCCTGCGCATTCAGAACAGTAGAGGAGTCCACCTTCTTTTTCTTTCGTCGCATAGCTTTCAAAACAGCAACTCCAGGTCGTTTTATTTTCTCCAAAACAAATACCCTATGCTTCAACCTCCGAATATCATTACCTTGAAACACAGTCAACTCCTGTAGACCTGAAATTGTATCCTCCATTTTAGCACACTTAACCGTCAATTCATTTAAACATTCAAGAATATCCTCCCCACTTCGACCTGTGTGAACTGGACCGAGAGGTGGTTCATTGGAAAAATCATCATGTACAAAGTCATTAACCGTCAATTCAATGTCAGGTTCCAATCTATCCTCATCACTTCGAGCTGTGTTAACTGCTCCGAGAGGTGAATCCTTGGATATAGAAGACATAGCACCAGACCGAGCCTGATCATCTATGTACCCTGTAGCAGCAGTTGGCTAGGGATTCCTCCACCTGTATTAAGTTCCAAAGAACTCGTCACATTAGGAGTTGCCAATGGTTGGGTCTTATTGATGTTTCCACTATCCTGACCAGCATCAAAGCATGAATCAGTAGTGGAAGCCCTTCCAATCATGTCACCTCCACTCCATGTGACAGCCTCATTAACCATACCACTAACACTAGCCTGAGGAAGCTGAGTGCCCTGTGTTCTCCTAGTCCATGATGCAAGACCTTCATTAAACTCAGAATCAGTAGGCAAAGTAATCATGTGAGGAAATAAAGGAACATCTCTAATGACAACATTCTGTGGCTGATTCCTCATATGTGCAAAAACTCTAGAAAGCATATGATGTACTTCATACTCTCTAGCATGTTCAACAGGTTCCACTATTTGATGTTCCACAAGCAATTGAACAAACCTAGGATACAAATAGTATTTACCCTTCTTCCTAATGTTCTGCACTAACCCCTCATATATCATCCTAGACCAGTTAAATTTCCTTCCATCAGATAAACAAATAATAGCAGTAGCAATTTTAGAAGGAAAGTCGTTAAAGCCTGTGGTCTTGTTACTTATACACATCAACAAAGTGTGAATCAAAAACTTCCATTATTGTGAAAAGAAACTCTTAAAAAATTGTACCTTTTCACCTCTGTATGTATATCCTAATCTCTCTAAACCAGCAACAATCTCAACATCGGAAAGATTATCAACACCATCAGCATCATCAAGCCTCAAAACTTCTCTAATAATCTCCTCAGAAACAGAAATAGCATTCTCATCCACCACAGTACTAAACACCTCCATGCCATCAACCTTCTTAATGGTAGCATTCTTCCACAATTGATGAATGTAGGCTTTAAGAATAGTAGGTTTAACAGTTAAAGCATAGTGAATGGGACTATGAAGCAGAAAATCAATCATTTGATGAAACCCTTCAGAGCGAGCATCTTTGGTGAGAATAGCAACAAGATTATGTGAAGTGGAATACGTGTTAGCCATTGTGAGGAATGACGGATATGAAGTGGGTTTGTTAAGAAATCAACAAAAGTGATTAGGGTTTAAGGGTATTGCCAATTGAAAGTGGTTAGAAGATCAAGTAAATTGATCCATCCGTGATTTTGGGGAGAGATATATACTTTTGCCAAAGTGTCGAAACAACCCCTGTAGTATCCAAAACAAAACAACAAGGTATCCGCGTATCCAAGGGTACCATCCACGTTTAGAAACAACCCATCAGTGGATACTCAGTAACACTCCTTCCAACTGTCCAAATTAGAGCAAGCAAATCTGTGCCAATTGAAAAATGATCTCACAAAGATATGAAGGATTACATAATTTTTTTTTTTTTTTTTTTTTTAACTAACACAAGCAGCAAACACACTAGCGCCTTTTGCACACAAATCCTTCTAACCTGCAAGACAAACACAAACCAAACACAAAGTTGAAGATTAGAGTTACCACTGGTTAGAGAGAGAACCAGAAGTGGTTCCAAAACACCTATCCGCGGTTACCACAGTAAAGTCAAGATAGTCAACTTCTAGAACTGTGATGAAGCCAACGCCCAAGTATCTCATTAACTCCTCAACCACATTTAACTTGCCCCTCATTTATTTGCATAACTCATAGCATTGCTTATAAAAAGAACCCAAATATCACATAACGCCCAAACCAATCAAAAGTTAAAAACCCTAATTGCTCTAAAATCCCCAATCAACAACAATCAAAATGTGGAACCCTAGTTGGAACAAACCAGAGGTGGTTGATCTAACCTCCTCCTCATCCTCTTCATCATCTTCATCATCAAGTGAAGATGGAAACCCATGGCTGTCATACTTTCCTCCACAAGAACCAAGACCAAGAAAATCCCCATTTCTCCCATCATCTGAAGATGATAGTGTGGTGAATCCAAGTGATGCCTCTGAAGACTCTGATGACTCTTCTAAGAAGAGGACTTCAAACCCTAAACCTTCATCATCTAACCCTCAACCAAGACCACGAGCAAGAAACCCATCACTCCCTAAGGACAAAGAGGTGGTTATTGGTCTTAGTGCACCAAGTCATGGTGCTTCTTCACACATCGTAACAAGGAAGGGAAAAAGGAAGATGGAGTAAGTTGCTGAATGGTTAAAAGAGAAGATGGAGCACAAGAAGAATATCATATCATCCATCTATCTGCCACAATCAGCTTCAGCTTCTTCGTTTGCATCAATCCATCCTTTCCATTTTGATCCTTAGCTGTTTCTTTGTACTGGTCATGCATATGATAAATGCATATCCAGCATTCAAACAAAATAAGCAAGGATAGTAGTAGTAGAAATATTAGTAGAAAATCATGTATAGATGTAGTCTTTAGGTAGCACTTGAAGTTTCATTGTAAGCTGTAAGCTGTAAACTGTTTTGTTGAATGAACAATGTAACTTCAGTACTTCTTGAATCTCTATAATGACTTATCATTTACCTGCACAATGGTTAGTGGAAACACAGAACAACTAGCAGTGTATAGATCAATTCTATCAATAGTTAGAAGCAACACTATCAGTGGATAGAAACAGAAATAGCAATACTAAGATTACATAATAATAGTCCAATACTTTTACAAACTTATACAAAACAATTTGAGAGATTTAGAGATTAATCATTCCAATACTAACTACAAGATACTGAAACCTTCCCACATCAAAAGCTTTGGTGAGAAGATCAGCAACATTGAAATCAGTATGGATTTTTACCATTTGAATCAACCTTTTCTCATTACAATCTCTAATAAAGTGATGTCTTATCTCAATATGTTTAGTTCTAGAATGTAAAACAGGATTTTTGATAATGCAAATTGTACTGTTATTATCAATGTAAATCTTAGTATGCATAAAATTGTACCCAAAATCCAGCAATTGATTCTGAATCCAAAGAACTTGACCACAGCAACTAGCAGCAGCCACATATTCAGCTTCAGTTGTAGAATTTGCCACAATAGTTTGCTTTTTACACTGCCAAGAAATTAATCTGCTTCCCAAGAACTGACATCCTCCAATAGTAGACTTCCTATCCAGACTAGCTCCAGCATAATCACTGTCAGTGTAGGCCACCAAATCAAAAGGGGAATCCTTAGAATACCAAAGGCCCAATTTAGGATGACCTTTCAAATATCTAAAGATCCTCTTAACAGCATTCATGTGTGAGGTATTTGGTGTTACTTGAAATCTTGCACACACACAAAATGAGAACATAATGTCTGGCCTAGATGCAGTAAGATACATCAAAGATCCAATCATGGATCTGTACAACTTCAAATCAACTTTGGGACTTCCATCATCTGGTAGCATAGGTTTCTGAGTCTCCATAGGTGTACTTGCACTCTTTACATCTTGAAACCCAAATTTCTTCAACACATCTGCTACATACTTGTCTTGACTAATGAAAATACCATCAGTCCTTTGTTGAACCTGTAGCCCCAAAAACAAAGTAAGTTCTCCCATAGAACTCATCTGAAACTTATCATGCATAAGTTTCTCAAAATCTCTACATAGCTCCTTGTTAGTAGAACCAAAGATGATGTCATCTACATAGACCTGAACCAGTAAAATATCATCTTTGTGCTTTCTAATGAACAAAGTTTTATCAATCAGTCCTCTTTTAAACCCATTGTCCATCAAATAAGTAGATAGTATAACATCCCGCGATTTTTCAGATATTTATTTTTTCAAGGAATTAAGTCTGTTTTTCATTTACGAACTTTCCTGAGTTTGATCGACGTGAAAATGAGAAAGTTATCTCGTGAAACGAGAAAATTAGACACAACGCGTACTGGCACAACCGACACTTTGATTTAATTTTGATATTTTATACGAAAATTTTTTCGTGTAAACACTCATTTTATTTGAAAAATGATTTCGTGAACGATGGCGCAAGTTTCGTAATTTTTCGAGTCCGTTTACTCCTCCAAATGAGCCCCGAATCACTAATTTGTGAAAGATTATAAAAAAAAAATACATTTCTGGTCCCTGGTCTTGTTTTACCTCGCTGCCCTTGAACTATCAACAGTTACACAATTGGTCCCTGGTGGTATAAAACTGCATATGGTGTCATTTCTAGGGTTTTGAGAAACTAATCACTCCTCCTCCTCTCTTGCGCCGCCGCCCACTTCACTGGCGCCGTCCCTTCTTCCGGCAACACCACCTGACCACAACACCACCATCCTGGCTGCCACCACCTCCAGCCGGCCACGTCTCTCACCACTCACATGCCTCAGCAGCTTCAGCCGCCGCCACAACAGCTTCAGCCACCATTTTTCTTTCCCTCTCTTTATTCTTGTTTTGATATTTGAGGGTTTCAATGGTTTTGAAGATAGAACAGGGTTTGTGGACGCGTTTCTGGTTCGTATAGGGCTCAACCACATCTTCTTCTTCGTTTTCTTTCTTGCTCTCTCGACCCTGTGGGTAAGCCGACACCCATATTCGTTATTTTTATTATTGATTTATATTTATTCAACCACATGTAACGGCGTTATGTTTTCGTGGAATTAGAAAACACCCCAAAAATGTTTTTACGTGGGTTCGTATGGAAAAAGATGGTCTAAAAACGATTTGTAAGGTTTTCCGTGTGATAATATGGATTAGGGGCGAGCTGATATTGTTTCGTGTGGTAGCAGTAAGTTAGAAACCTTTTTTTTTAACCTTGCTTTGGTGTGGTAAAAATCTCAAGTTGTGTTCATGTGTGTGCTTGTTTCGGCTTTGCGTTAGCAGGTTTTCACTCAAGGGTGTCGTTTGTTTGAGTCTCGAACTGGACTTGGTATTGGATTTGATATAACTGTTATTTTGATTTGTTTTAATTAGATATGTTAGATTATGGAGTTTTTCTTGTTTCGGTCGCGTATTCATCTCGTTAACTCTTTGGACGTGATTGTCTTTCGGTAATACTGGAAAACGTGAAATGAGTATTGGTTTGATTCTCGATGTCACTAGAAAGCATAAAGGGTGCATTTGTTTTGGTTAAATGGTTGGAATGCTCATAAGAGCTTATAGGTGTTTTGCGTCTGAACCGACCACAACCCGTGAAGGGTTTGTCTTGGTCCGGGTTGTTAACAAGAACACCAAGGTGGTGTTAGAGTTTGAGTAAGTGGCGTTTGAAATGGGAAATAATTGGGAGGTAATTATCAATCTGAATAGGTTTGTAGTTTGTGTCCGCGTCTGGTATTAAATTTGAAGTTGTAAAAGATAATAATAGTGTTAGTAATTTTCGATCATTGAAGCTATTGACTAACGCAATTTGACTTCTTTAATACTCATGAACATTGGTACGTTTCGGATACGATTTGGGATTGAATACTTTGAGTGTGGTTAATAACGAATAACGGACTAAATTGTCAAATGGTGACTTGACATTTGGGATATTTATTGGATAAAAATTTTTGGATCGATAATTATTGGACAAATTGGACTTGGGATTATTGGAATATAACTTGGTCTTGCATTTGGATTTACTTTGGACTTATCGGGTATTACATGTGATACGGTTTTATATTGATAATTGATAATGACTTGAGAAATTGAACATTTATTGAACGTTGGACAATTTGGACTTATTGGACAAAACGAATACAATATATTAGACTCGTTATGAATTTAATATGTTTGATTCGCGATAGATACAATAAAGAAAAATTGTCTAATAATCAATATATACTCGTTATTAGTTTTCTAATTAAATTGTCGAGAAATATTACTTTGAGAAATTTATTTCATTAAGTCACAATGACTTGGAAATGTTGTATGAATGTACGTGTCATGCCGAAATTCATCCAACATGCTACACTTATGCTTTTATTTTCAAATCTTGTTTATTGTTACAAAACCCGACAAGGATCTAAGAATATGATTTTACTTAATTGTAAATTCTTACTAATTGAAATGTTAACATGTGTTTTTATAAACACAAATTGGCTTTCCAAATTATCCGGGATTATGGGTAAATACCGAAACTACCAATTGACTTGTTTACTTAAATAATTATGTGTCCTTATTGTTTTAGCATCTTTCTGGTCATTGTCTTCTCGAATTGAGTCTTGGTAAATATTACTTGACTATTCCTTATAATGTATTGGGATATACATTAAGCTTTAGCGTGAGTTATACCTTTGGTGTGAGTTATATTTTAGTATACTTTTGGCGTGAGTTGTATGTCGAGTTTTGATTTCTTACCACCACACGAAACGTTAAAAACTAAACTTTTGAGATATTGATAATGGATTTTTGAAAATCTTTGATTCGAGTATTCCACGAAAATTAAGACACGCTGTCTTTCGGATATTATATTATTTTACTCTTTGAGATGTATTTTGAGATAATACGTATACCATTAGGTCGTGACGATGTAGTACCGATGTACTTGTACTCTTTGGATATCGACGTGCCTTCCTTCATGATTTTGTTGTGCTTGCTCTTTGATGTCAGTCTTGTTAGTTGTGATTCTTGTGTTGCTTCGTATCGAGGTGAGTTCATGGCCCCTACTTTTACTTACTTTTAAACTGTTTTGGGGGAGAATACATGCTCGTTTTTACTAAATGCAAATGATTGATTGATTTGAATACGCTATTGATAACTGATTTTGATGAAATACGTGATTTGGTTTAAATATGTTTTATGTGGACACAAGTGCTTGAACTATTTTGGAATGGACCTGAAAATGTTTTTGTGAGCTATTACGTGCTAGGTTAAGGTTAGAAACCCAAGCGTTGTTATGAATTGTTACATCCTGGCTCAGGATGGTGCGAATGTTATGGATAGATCTATTGGGAATGGCCACCCCGTCCGACCAACATGGCTCATGTGGGGGACGTATAACATGTCGTTTGTTAGTGTGTTTAGAGATAGTCACGGCTCGTGCTATCTAGTGATGGTTTCATGACTTAGCCTGCGTAATAGTTAAGCTTGCGTGACACTATATTCGTTGTAGTGTTTGATTTTTATATGGTCCAAGTGGTTGTTTATGAACTATTTTGCGGATAAATGTTTTGATACTATGAATTAGGCAGGGTATGCCTTGATTAAATTTGACTTGTTTATGAGAAATGATTTGCACTTGAAAACCTTGTGGTCCACCTTTTTATTCTTTTGCTTAAAGGTAAGCCTTGTTTTCGCGACATTGTGGGCGCCACAATGATCGAAAGGATCTTTTGAACTCGCAATACTTTTATGAAAACCTATGAACTCACCAACCCCGTGTTGACACTTTTAGCATGTATTCTCAGGTATTGAGGCGATTGTTTACTTTTGGAGGCGCTTGGGCAATGGCATGGCATGGTCATAGACGACTCTGATAATTGTATTTTGGGGACCGCTTATTTATTTTGGGCCTATTTCCGTATTAATTTTTTTTTGTAAACATTGATTTTATTAAATAAATGAGTTTTCTTAAGAAAAACCCTTATTCTATGCTTGTGTTGTGATACCGATTAGTAGCACCCAAAACTTGTATGCTTCCGCTAAAACCCAATTTTTTTGGGGTGTTACAGATTGGTATCAGAGCCTAGGTTATAGAGAACTGGGTAAATTTTCAAAACCTAAACTATAACCACTTTTATAAAAAAATTTAACCCTATTACCGACACGTGCCTGCCTGCCAAGCTGATGCCTCACTTGTGACTTTGATTGCTAATATACTTGATGAGATGTGTGCCTTACTATTGGATGAGTATATCCATTTATCTTTTACTATCTGTTATAAGTATCTTCGACATACTTATGTTTACGCATCGTATATGTTGTAGCGTTGCGTCTCTTTCCCTGAACAATCTCATCACTCGTCCTCGCGTGTGGACACTAGTTTTAATCTTTTGAAAATGGATTTTGGAAAGTGAAAGACATGAGGCTAGAGTAACTAAGTCAAGTACATCAAAATTCATTGAACCTCGGGTGAATATAGACTGATCACCTATATTCAACCAGGGACAGTGGGACATAGCCTGATCACCTATGTCCGACTCAGAGGTGAATTTTGCGATACTTGGAGTAGTTATAATAGAATTATGTCCGGTTGGTTTTTGGTTTGATTTCGGGAAATGGAAAAGTTTTGGTGTATGTAAACGAGCATGAAATTTTATAAAAGCTTTTCTTCACACACAACACACTGGCATCACAAATTCTTGTTTATCGCGATATCCTTCCTTTGTTATGAATCGCTATTCGTCGCCGTCTCATTATTATTTGACTTCGGACTATTTTGGAATCGTTGGAACTGTAAGACCTTGTTTCGCATCGGGTCAAGTCAGACCCAATTGGTCACAAGTTTGCATTTGGGTTGCGTGAAGTTGTAATAAGCTCACCGGACTTCTTGAAATATTTGGAATCAATCTTGGCTAAGTTGAATTTGGATTGTTAGATTCTGCGATTTTGGTTCCTATGGTGAAAATGGATTCGCTCATTCTCGTGGTTTTGTTTTGTCTTGCTGTGGACGCCTCTACTCTAAGCCTTATCTTCGATCGACGATTATTCCATTGATGTTGTTCTTTTGATGTTGCACCTTGCGCTCTATTGATGTGTATGCTTTTAGCATAACGTTTTGGAACCATCGTCGTTCAATTGTATTTAGAATTTGATTTGATATCGATTGGTAGTCGAATTTCTTTTGGAAATTTTGACGTTGGATTTGAATGCGGTACCCTTCTGCGTTAAGTATTAAGTGCATTACTGAGTCAATCAATTGATTGCTAGTAATAATTAATGCTCTCCCTCAGAGTCGTACTCTGAATCTGCTTAACTCTCTTTTCGACGGAGATTCTGTTGGCTCAACAGATACCTTAAGACCTTAAGGAGTAACTGGAACCGCGATCCTTGGAGCTGACGTCTAATCCTTCGCTCGCCCTTTTGGGAATATCTATGATTCTTGCTACCCCCTTATGATATATTGAGCCCTGCCGTTATTGTCTTTCAAACTGCTTTCAACTTTCCGACAAATCATTCTGTGGTCACCCTACGAAATGTTTCGACTGCTGTATTATGAACTGGCTGTATTATGAACTGAAACCTGGGAGTGAATTCCGCACCTCTATCTGGGTAGTTGTTGGTCGTCACCAAACCTACTTTGTCTCTGCTAATCGAAGAAATAGTCACTATGGACAACCTTGCTCGCATGTGCGTGAAGGAGATTGTTGTACGTAGTGGCGTGCCGACTTCTATAAATTCTGATTGTGAAGGTCGTTTCACATCAAGTTTCTGGCCATCACTCCAATAGCCATAGGAACAAGTCTTGGTATGAGTACTGGGTATCATCCACATACTGTTGGCTGGAGCAAAAGGACCATCCAAACGTTTAAGGACATGTTGCGTGTCCGCGTGATCGATTTCGACAATCGTTGGGGTAGACACTCCCATTGGTTGGAATCTCTTATAACTATAGCCACGTTGTACGAGGCACTTTATGGTTGAAAATGTCGCTCGATAATTTGTCGAATCGAAGTGGGGGATACCCAACTTTCTGCCCTAAAGTTTGTTCAGATCAAAAGCAGAATGCAAATTATTTGCGGTCATTAGAAGGACAGTGATTGAAAATGATGGAAATCTTGGAGATTCCATGATTGGAGACAAAGCTACACGTAAAAGTCTCACCATGGAATTATGTGATACGTTTAGTAAACGTGGAAAGTTTAATCTTCGTTGTGATGATCCTTTTAGAAAAAAAAACTCTTGCTAGAGTTGGACTAGTGGCTTAGAGAGTTGAGCTACCGCCATAACTTAGCTATTCATAACGATTACATGTGCGTAATCTGAGGTAATGCCTCGCTGTTGAGGGAAATTGTTGTCCTTGCTGGAGGATATCCATATTGACGAACGCCTAAGCGGTGTTGAGGAACCTATCAAAATCGTGAACCGTGAGGTCAAATGACTTGAGCAAAGTCGTTTTCCTATTTTTACTGATCGGTGGAAACTCTAAGAAATATCTCAAATTCGCGTGAAAACGTGAAAGTGGAATCTTGAGAAAGTATCTTCATCTCTTTTCAAATCTAACGGATAACTCGAATTGAATCGCGAGGACGCGATTCCGTTAAGGAGGGAAGTCTATAACATCCCACGATTTTTCAGATATTTATTTTTTCAAGGAATTAAGTCTGTTTTTCATTTACGAACTTTCCTGAGTTTGATCGACGTGAAAATGAGAAAGTTATCTCGTGAAACGAGAAAATTAGACACAACGCGTACTGGCACAACCGACACTTTGATTTAATTTTGATATTTTATACGAAAATTTTTTCGTGTAAACACTCATTTTATTGGAAAAATGATTTCGTGAACAATGGCGCAAGTTTCGTAATTTTTCGAGTCCGTTTACTCCTCCAAATGAGCCCCGAATCACTAATTTGTGAAAGATTATAAAAAAAAAATACATTTCTGGTCCCTGGTCTTGTTTTACCTCGCTGCCCTTGAACTATCAACAGTTACACAATTGGTCCCTGGTGGTATAAAACTGCATATGGTGTCATTTCTAGGGTTTTGAGAAACTAATCACTCCTCCTCCTCTCTAGGGTTTCTTGCGCCGCCGCCCACTTCACTGGCGCCGTCCCTTCTTCCGGCAACACCACCTGACCACAACACCACCATCCTGGCTGCCACCACCTCCAGCCGGCCACGTCTCTCACCACTCACATGCCTCAGCAGCTTCAGCCGCCGCCACAACAACTTCAGCCACCATTTTTCTTTCCCTCTCTTTATTCTTGTTTTGATATTTGAGGGTTTCAATGGTTTTGAAGATAGAACAGGGTTTGTGGACGCGTTTCTGGTTCGTATAGGGCTCAACCACATCTTCTTCTTCGTTTTCTTTCTTGCTCTCTCGACCCTGTGGGTAAGCCGACACCCATATTCGTTATTTTTATTATTGATTTATATTTATTCAACCACATGTAACGGCGTTATGTTTTCGTGGAATTAGAAAACACCCCAAAAATGTTTTTACGTGGGTTCGTATGGAAAAAGATGGTCTAAAAACGATTTGTAAGGTTTTCCGTGTGATAATATGGATTAGGGGCGAGCTGATATTGTTTCGTGTGGTAGCAGTAAGTTAGAAACCTTTTTTTTTAACCTTGCTTTGGTGTGGTAAAAATCTCAAGTTGTGTTCATGTGTGTGCTTGTTTCGGCTTTGCGTTAGCAGGTTTTCACTCAAGGGTGTCGTTTGTTTGAGTCTCGAACTGGACTTGGTATTGGATTTGATATAACTGTTATTTTGATTTGTTTTAATTAGATATGTTAGATTATGGAGTTTTTCTTGTTTCGGTCGCGTATTCATCTCGTTAACTCTTTGGGAGTGATTGTCTTTCGGTAATACTGGAAAACGTGAAATGAGTATTGGTTTGATTCTCGATGTCACTAGAAAGCATAAAGGGTGCATTTGTTTTGGTTAAATGGTTGGAATGCTCATAAGAGCTTATAGGTGTTTTGCGTCTGAACCGACCACAACCCGTGAAGGGTTTGTCTTGGTCCGGGTTGTTAACAAGAACACCAAGGTGGTGTTAGAGTTTGAGTAAGTGGCGTTTGAAATGGGAAATAATTGGGAGGTAATTATCAATCTGAATAGGTTTGTAGTTTGTGTCCGCGTCTGGTATTAAATTTGAAGTTGTAAAAGATAATAATAGTGTTAGTAATTTTCGATCATTGAAGCTATTGACTAACGCAATTTGACTTCTTTAATACTCATGAACATTGGTACGTTTCGGATACGATTTGGGATTGAATACTTTGAGTGTGGTTAATAACGAATAACGGACTAAATTGTCAAATGGTGACTTGACATTTGGGATATTTATTGGATAAAAATTTTTGGATCGATAATTATTGGACAAATTGGACTTGGGATTATTGGAATATAACTTGGTCTTGCATTTGGATTTACTTTGGACTTATCGGGTATTACATGTGATACGGTTTTATATTGATAATTGATAATG
>BPTQ01000006.1:319506669-319586305 GCA_019973895.1 Chrysanthemum seticuspe
TCTCTGTCCCTACCCGAACCACTAATACTAACCTCACTAGTCTAACTTCTTCCAGGTTTACGTCGAAAAGAACGATCACTTCGAAGTTTTCTCGTATTGAAACGAGATTACCGGATACTAAGTAGAAGACCAAGTCTAATACTCCATAGATTACTAAGATTTTGTAGATGAACAAGAAAATTTAGTACAAGACTATTAAATCTTAGAGTTTTCCGATAGTGACTCTCATACTCTTTTCTTCAACTCTCTAACTGAGATCTATTGAATCCTATATCTCAACCAGATCTCCCACAACTTCTCTTCGATTTTAAAACATAATTTACACTCAAACTCATACATCTTTTCTAGTTATATGATCCACCACTTTAACTAGAATTTTTGTCTCTCTAATTTTACGAATTTCTATTTGATCGACTCCGTCTTTCACATTTTAATGTCCGGGATCTACTTTTAAACCAGTACCATCTTTGAACAGTTTTTGACCTATTGGTTTCTTTACTAGATCAGAAGCATATTGTGTTTTAGCAACCCTAACAACATGTTTTTCTTTTTCATCTAGGGCCTGTAATTTTACACTTTCTGCCTCAGCTAGTTTATCTTTAAGCATTTTAATCTCTCTGTTTTTAAGATCAATTTCACCACCTAGTATATTGATCTTTTCTACATACTCAAACTCACATTTAATACAAAATTTTAGCTTCTCTTCAACACCCTCTAGACCAACTCTATATCCTAAGTTATCTAGAGTCAATCTCTCAACTTCTTTTCTCATACTCTCAGTGATAGCCTTTTGAGATTCTAAATTATCAGAACATGATTTAAAAGAACAAGTAGATGTTTTAGAATCATTAGATACCTCATAATCTGAACCAGAAGATGAATCATAGGCCATTAGAGCAAAGTTATGCTCTTTTGAAGCTTCACTAGCAAGAAAAGCTGCATTTGGACCTTCTTCAATCTGATCACTCCAATCATAATCACCAAGCCCATCCTGAGCAACCAAGGCTGAAGAAGCAGCAGGCTCTTCTGTGGTCTTCTTAATGCTTTCAATTCTTTTAGGAGCTCGACATTCCCTAGCAAAATGACTTTCTTCTTGCAGTTAAAGCACTCCATCTTGCTTTTGTCGAATTTAGCTATCCTTTGACCATCATACCTAACATGTCTTCCAGTCCTCCTCAGAAACTTCCTTGCTTGGAGAGTCAGCATTGCCATTTGCCATTGAAGGTTAATTTCATCAAGATCATCAGGATCAATTTGATCTAAATCTTGATTCAAAACATCAACACTAGTAGTTAAATCTGACAGAAAAGAACAAATTGCACCATCACTGACATTATCACTAACAGTGGTATTGTTTGCAATAGCCGTGGTTATACCATAAGCAGCAGTGGATACATCTTGTGTACTTTTGTTATTAGTGGATACAAAAGCAATGTTTTGATTAGAAGAAGACGAGTGAGCAAAGTTATTCTCAGACTCATAAACCTTCAAGTTATTGAAGAGGTTTTCTAAAGTCATTGTAGCAAAGTCTGTCTTATTTCTCCACACAATGGTATGAATAGCCCAATCAGATGATAAACTCCTAATGAACTTCAAATTAATATCTTCTTGAAGGAACTTGTAACCCACTGCCTTCAGTTGACTGATAAGTTTTTGAAGTCTATTGTATGTACCATCAATCTTTTCACCACTAAGAGCAGTGAAGGTTTCAAACTGATGCTTGAGCATATTCATCCTTGACTTCTTAGTAGCTTCATTACCAGCAAACCTTAATTCAAGAGCATCCAATAATTCTTTAGCAGACTCATATTGATCAAAGTCCAATGCAAACTCATTAGGTATTCCCATGGAGAGAATACTGTGAGCTTTGATCTCCATTTTCCTCTTAGCTTTATCAGGTTCACTAATAATAGCAACCTCCTTTCCATCCACACCCTTAAAAGGAAGAGTGTCTCCCTTTTCAACAACATCCCAGAGAGCATAATCAATCATACGAATGTATTGCCTCATTCGCATCCTCCAGATTTGATACTCACCATGTTTGAGCATGGGCACTTTTGAAGCAGTTACCATGTGAGTTTCGTCAGACATCTTACCTTACTTGAATAACGATTAACAGACTTCTTCTTGGTTACAGTTTCTAGATCACAAGCTCTGATACCACTTGTTGATCCCAGTTGAGCAAATGATCTAATATAGAAACTGACTTATAACAAAAGCTTATCAAGTATTACGCAGAATTTAATACTTAATCTTAAGAAGAAGAACAATTAACATTCAACACCTCAATATTATTTATTAATACGAATACTCTTACAGTATTAGGGTTTTGCAACCTTGAAGTGTATCGACCTTAGATATAAAACATACGTATATCTAATCTAACCTAGGACCTCCTTTTATAGGCTAAGGAGTCCTATACAATATACAATACGTAACCTACAAGATAAATATCTTTTCCATATTTATCTAATACAATAAACTAACCGACTATACAAGACTAGCAGTGCTTACTATATATTATCCGTGGTTACACAATACTACTAGCCGCGGTTGTCTTCATCCGTGGTTACACTCTTCTGTCCGTGGGTACATCAAGCCTATCCGTGGTTCCAGTACTTAGAGTAATTCATGATACAAGGAACCTAAAACCCAACATCTAATGATTCTAAAACTTCTACTTTTTCTTTTAAATCATGTCAAGATAACTTAGAATCTCAAAAAGCTATCACTGAGAGTTTAAGAAAAGAAGTAGAAAGACTGTCTCTAGATAACTTAGGTTATAGAGTTGGTCTAGAAAGTGTTGAAGAAAAGCTTAATTACTGTATTAAATGTAAGTTTGAGTATGTTGATAAAATTAATATACTAGGTGGAGAAATTGACCTTAAGGATAGAGAGATTAAGATGCTTAAAGAGAAACTAGAAAAGGCAGAGAGTGTAAAAGTAGAAGCCCTAAAAGAAAAAGAAAAACATGTTGTTAGGGTTGCTAAAACACAGTATGCTTCTGATCTAGTAAATAAACCAATAGGTCAAAAATTGTTCAAGGATGGTACTGGCCTTGGTTACAATTATACGCCACCACCATCTCTTATGAAACATGCACCACCTACAAAAGAGCTCTCATTTAGCAGTGAATTTAGTTTTAATAAACCTGTAGGTGAGACTAACAAGATTGAATCACCTAATATAGGTTCTGATAAGTCATTTGATGCTCCCACAATTGAAGATTGGGAATCAGATTCTGAGGAAGATAGATCTAAATCAACTAATCATGAAGAGATAGAGAAAGTTAAGAAAGTTGATTCTAAACAGGCCAACCTTGTACCTAGATTTGGAGCTCAAATTGCTAAGAAAGTAGTAGAGTACAAGGAAGTACCTAGGGAACAGATGAAAAGATACATACCTAGGGGAAACCAAAGAAACTTTAATGGACTAATTTCAAAAAGATTAGGAGGTGAGTTTCAATGTGTTAAAAAGGCTTGTTTTGCATGTGGTAGTTTTGAGCACTTACAGAGAAACTGTTATAAAAACAAACCACAAGTTTGGAATCATTGGAGGAGGGTAAATCATCAAAAATTTTCAAAGAAAACAAACCCTCTTCCTAACAAAAACTTGATTCCTAGGGCAGTATTGATGAGGAATGGGAATACAAAATCAATAGTCACTGCTGCACCTAAATGGGTTCCAACCACTGCTAAGCAAAATGTAAACACGGCTAAGCAAAATATCACCACTGATAGAAAAGAAGTTTTAAAAATTCCAAAGGTGATAACTGACACAGTGGTTGGAAATCATTTTTATGCTGTTAAGGCCTCAGCTAGTTGGCAATGGAAGCCTAAGACCAAGGTGTTACATCATGTCAACTGTGCATCAATGGACCTAAATAAATTTGATTATGTTGATGCACAGGGCATGCCCAAGTCAGTATTGGCTTGGGTCCACAAAAGGAACTAATCTGTTTAATTTCATGTGCAGGGCAATCTACATGATGAGCTAAAAGATAAAGGAGTTTTTGATAGTGGTTGCTCTGGGCACATGACTTGGGATAGGAGCAACCTGGAGGATTTTGAAGCTTTTGATGGAGGATATGTGGCATTTGGTAATGATCCAAAGGGAGGAAAGATACATGGCAGAGGCACAATCAGAACAGGGAATTTAGACTTTGAAAAGGTTTATCTGGTACAGGGACTTAAGTATAATCTATTCAGTGTTTCTCAAATGTGTGATAAGAAAAACTGGGTACTTTTTGGTGAAACTGAGTGTGTGGTGTTGTTACCTGATTTTAAGATGTCTGATGAGAAGTTTATACAGCTTAGGGTACCTAGGAAGGAAAACATATACTGTTTTGATCTTAAAGATGTTCTTCCCAATAGGTCCTTAACCTGTTTATTTGCTAAGGCTTCAGTTGATGAGTCTAAGTTATGGCATAGAAGACTAGGTCACCTCAATTACAAAACAATCAATAAACTGGTAAAAGGAAACTTAGTTAGAGGGTTACCTTCTAAAGTTTTTGAGTATAAGGAACTGTGTGTGGCTTGTCAAAAAGGTAAACAACATAGAGCTTCTTGTAAGATCAAAACAGTTAACACCATCACACAACCACTGTTTATGCTTCATATGGACTTATTTGGACCTACCTTTGTTAAAAGTTTGAACCATAAGCAGTATTGCCTAGTGATCACTGATGATTATAGTAGATTTTCTTGGGTTTACTTTTTGGCTGCTAAGAGTGAGACTAGTGAAATAATCAAGAGTTTCATTACTAAGATAGAAAATCTAGTAAATCATAAGGTCAAGATAATCAGATGTGATAATGGAAATTGTGTAATCCTTCATATTTTTGTAAGATATCTCTTATTTAGACACAGATTTGCTTGCTGTATCTCTTGGTCACCTGATTGGAGTGAAAATATGTATCCACTGCTAGTGTGTTTCAAACCGCGGATAGCAGTTCTGAAACCTCTGCTAGAATGCTGCTTATTTTTTGGATACTACAGGGGTTGTTTGGTAACTTTGGCGAAAACATATTTATCTCCCCAAATCATGGATGGATCATTTAATTGATCTTTAAATCACTTCAACTTGGCGCTCTACATTAACCCTAATCCTTTTCTTTTGCATAATTCACATAACCCACATCTTACCCATCATCAAACACAATGGCGACCCAGTACTCCAACACACATAACCTTGTTGCTAATCTCATCAAAACCAATCGATCTGAAGGTTTTCATCAAATGATTGATTTCCATATTCACAGTCCTATTCATTATGTTGTAACCATCACACCAACCATCCTTAAGGCCTATGTTCATCAGTTCTGTGGGAATGCTAAGCTTGAGGAGGTCGATGGAGTCGATGTGTTTAGCACTGTTGTCGATGGACATGTTATTTCGGTTAATGAGGAGATCATTAGAAGTGTTTTGAAGTTTGATGATGTTGATGGTCTTGATAATCTTTCAGATGCTGAGATAGTTGCTGGTTTAGAGAGGTTAGGATATACATACAGGGGTGATAAGGTACAATTTTTTAAGAGTTTGTTTTCCAAACAATGGAAGTTTTTGATACACACCTTGTTGATGTGTATGAGTAATAAGACCACTGGGTTTAATGATTTTCCTTCCAAAAATGCTACTGCTGTTATTTGTTTATCTGATGGAAGGAAGTTTAATTGGTCTAAGATGATTTATGAGGGGCTAGTACAAAACATTAGGAAGAAGGGTAAATACTATTTATATCCTAGGTTTGTTCAACTGATTGTGGAAAGTCAAATAGCAGAACCTGTTGAGCATTCTAGAGAGTATGAAGTACATTATTTGCTTCCTAAGGTTTTTGCATATATGAGGAATCAGACGCCAAATGTACAAATTAGGGATGTTCCTTTATTTCCACATATGCTTGCTTTACCTGCTGATCCTGAGTTTGATGAAGAACCCACTGCTAGTACATCTCAACCCACTGATAGTACACTTGCAATCACCGTTTGTGAAACTCAACCTACTTCTAGTCACACCAAAACCATTGTTAAACCAATTGTATGGACTAGGAGACAGAAGGGCACCAAGCTACCTCAGGCTGGTGTTAGTGGTGTTGTTCATGATGCTGTCACATGGAGTGGAGGTGACATGATTGGAAGGGCTTCCACTACTGATTCATGCTTAGATGCTGGTCAGGATAGTGGAAACATAATTAAGACCTACCCTTTGGCAACTCCTAATGTGGAGAGTTCTTTGGAACTTAACATAGGTAGAGGAATCCCTAGCCAACTGGCTACTACAGGGTGCATAGATGATCAGGCAAGGTCTGGTGCTATGTTTACTTTATCCAAGGATTCACTTCTCGGAGCAGTTAACACAGCTCGAAGTGATGAGGATAGTTTGGAACATGAAACTGAATTGACGGATCCTAAGCTAGTACATGGTGACTTTTCCAATGAACCACCTCTCGGACCAGTTCACACAGGTCGAAGTGGGGAGGATATTCTTGAATGTTTTAATGAATTGACGGCTAAATGTGCTAAAATGGATATTACAATCTCAAGTCTTCAAGAGTTGGCTGTGTTTCAGGGTAAAGAAATTCGAAGGCTGAAGCATAGGATGTTGGTTTTAGAAAAAGTAAGAAGACCTGGGGTTGCTGTTTTAAGAACTATGAGGAGAATGAAAAAGAAGGTGGACTCTTCTCCAGCTCTGAATGTGGAGAATGTATCCAAACAGGGGAGGAGTGAAGCCATGAATTCAGGGGAGGCTGTTGATGTATCTATGGAAGAAGATGTTGATAGTGGAGATCAAGAATTTTTGGTATCTGATAAAGATAGGAATGAGGCAGTTCTTGAAAGTTTGAAGACTGTGGTAGAAGATGAGATAGTGCAGGACACAACTACTGATAATATGTCTGCAACTACATATAGTTTTCTTGAAACCACTGCTGCAGTTTCAGACATGAAAATTGTACCCACTGCTATCATAACCACTTCCACCATTATTACAACTATCTCTGTATCACCACCTAAACCTAAAGAAGTTGAGAAAGAAGCTGCAAGTACATTGATCAATCCGAGTAAAACCTCATCTAATCCTACATCTATCATTGCACCTGTTTCTTTTATTAAATCTACTGCAAACAAACCCAGAAGTAAAAGTTTAGTTATTGGTGAACCTTTAAGGAAGAAGGTGACTCAATCAGTTTTTGGAAAAGGTAAAGAAGGTGACTCAATCCGAGATGGATTGCCTTCAACGCCGGATGCGTGAGAAGGCTGAAACAGAACCCCTGCCTTAGTTCTCCCCAGATGGGCCGCCAAGAGTGGTGGCAAGTTAACCTCCGTAGTATCCCTTTGGTGACTCCTTCCATTGGAGCCTTCCATTGTTCCTTCCCTTCTCGTCGGATCCCTCTCCGGAACATCTTCAAAACCAACCGACTTTCCACTAGGCCTTCCACTGCTCAGAGACCCTATCCTTAGCACTGAGCGTGTAGCCCCAGGAGCCAAGGGCCTAGCCTCCATTTCTAACTCTTCGTCATACTCATCGCTAGAGTATTCCAACTACCTCCGCATCTCCACATTCTGAGCTTGCCTCCTTCGAGCCCTTAGTAAAGATTCTAGTGCTTCGATGTTAGCTTCGACAAACGCTGGACTGATTACCGGTTCAGGGTTAGCCGAAGTTGAAGCATGGTTGTTGGGAGTTATTTCAGGGTGAGATCGTGTGGTAAAGGTGGACGCGGTTATGTAGGGAAGGTTGTTAGGATCGTTGACTGGGATTGGTGTCAAGGTCGAGAAACCCGAAGGGTGTATCCTCTCTTCCTTGATTCATGCCGTAAAACTAGTGAGTGTGATTGACTGGTTATAAGTTTGGAATAACGAGACCAATTGTAGCGGATCCCACGGATGGCGCCACTGATTGTACAATAATTCGTACGACCATGCCTTCGATGGTGATCGAAGGGTATGAGGGGTGATATGCTTGCGCCAAACTTGTAACCAATATGCAATAAGAAATAATAGACACTTCGTTAAGTGATTGCGCAGGGGTTGGACCCTGCGAACCACCTCCGGCATGAGAGTAAGTATGTGATATGTGTTGTAAGTAATATGGAGTATGTGAAATACTGTGTTGAGTGAACATACCATTGAAATGACTCGTCCAACCTATTTATAGATGAAGAAATAAGCTTGGAGAGTGTCAGTACACGTTTCGGAGATCATGGGGGCGTCCCATGATTTGTGGTAACCGCTAGGGCTTCATCCCCACTCTCTCTGTCTTGGCGGGAAAGCCAAGGAGATAGTGGGAACGTGGGGGAAGACCAAGTCAAGGTTCTCCTTTGTCTTGGTGCCTTCAAGAGAATACTTCGAAGGGCATAGGCCTTCGGCTGACGAATTCCTAACTGGTAACCATATCAATGATGCATGATTTTACGCCACCAATGAATTATGAAGAAAGACTTGGGTCTTCGTAATACAAATTCAACTGAGGTCAAAGGGGTGTCCTTCGACCTGATCGGAGGGTACGTCATCAAAAATCATTAAAATTGCGGAAATAATTCCGAAAAAGGTGGATGCCTAACTAACACTTAATTCTGATTGGTTGAAATAATCCATTACATCAAATTGTAAGAAAAACATCCTCTTAAACACAGCCCTTGCGGGAAAAACCACGGGCACAACCGATGATGGCAGAGCCAGAAAATTTTGCTCGAGGGCGCACATTTTAATTTTTTTTAGAAACTACACTATAAATTGGTTCGTGAGGGCGGGGTGGCATATTAAAAAATCAAATATTTTCGAAAATTTACACTACAAATTTTTTCGTTAGGGGGCACGTGACGCTTGTGATCCCCTTATCTCCGCCCTTGATAATACCAATAATAGTGATATTGTTAAATTAGGTCAACTCTTGTGTCTTTTCAATTAGTCAACTCTTGTTTAGGTTGCCCCCAGTAGTATATAGCGATCGAGATAGACGATTGATTACATCTCGATCGTCCTTCTGCCTGTAATCGATCGTGGCTCAATTTTGTTCCCACTTGGTCGTCTAGCCGATCGACAGAAATGCACACTTAAATTATACAAACCGTTGTGTAACGGTAAAAAAAAAATTCGAACGTTGCATTTGTTGCAATTTTGACCGTTTGAAAAAAAAATCTATTAAACTACCCTATAAATACACAGCATATTTACACACTTAAATCCACAAATCTCATTTCACGCATTCTTTATATTTTTTCACACTATGAATTCTTATTCTTACGAGCTATTCATTGCCGATTCGTCATCGGATGATGAAAATGAAGTTAGTAGCGAGTTTATGATGTTTGCGGAAGAGTGTTGGGAGGCTTTTCAAGCGTCACAAACTAAACTCTCAAGAAACCAAGTTAGTAGGGATCGTTTGGGTGCTCATAACCGTTTAATGGCTGCTTACTTCTGCGAGACCCCCAGATACGGCGATCAAGCATTCCATGATCGTTTCCGAATGAGCCGAAAACTATTCACACGAATTGTTCGAGAGATAACCGATCATTCACCTTATTTCCAACAAACTCCTAGTTTTGCAGGCGTACTTGGTATTTCTCCATTGATGAAGTGTACTTCGTCAATTGGCATACTGAGTCAATGCTTATGCTCTAGACAAATATGTGCAAATGGGTACGTCAACAATTCGAGAGTGTCTCCAAAAATTTTGTGTAATGGAGTTATATGGTGCAGAGTATTTGCGAAAGCCGACGGTTACTGACATTGACAAACTCTATGCTCACCACTACGCACGTCATGGGTTTCCTGAGATGATAGGAAGTACTGATTGTACATATTGGCCGTGGGAGAATTGCCCACATGCTTTAAAAGCTCAATTTTGTAGGGGTGATCACGGGCAAACTCCTTTCATTTTATTGGAAACGATCGCCTCTCAAGATTTATGGATTTTGCATGCGTTCTTTGGTGTCGCCGGGATGAATAACGACGTAAATATTTTACATCAATCGCCTCTTTTCAATGATCTCAAAACGGGGAGAGCACCGGATGTGGAATTCGTTGCTAACGGCGTACCTTATAAACGGGGATATTATCTTTGATTGGCTCCCAAACGGTCAGGTTTTATCACACAAGCCAACCACTTGTGAATGGTCAACCGTAATAAAAGCCAGACAGCCTGAAACCAAAGCAATGAAGATCTGGAGAGTTTAATGTTACCTCAGGCCGTTAAGTCCCAACGAGGTGTGAACACTGTAGTACAACGAATCTGTGATCGGGTGATATTGAATGGGAAAAGGTTTGTGAATTTGGAATAATTATACCTAAAGAGAAAGTTTGTAAATTACAGGGGCTTAAATGCAAATTAAAGAAAATTAAAAAACTAAATTATATTAAATAAATGCTATCACTATTTTTAAAATCGATGAACGTTTAAAACTAAAGCGTACGTTTAAATAAAATTACGTGAACGTACTAAATAAAATGTGAAAATAAAGAAGGAAAATACCTATGGATATGAAAAATACATTTTTACAATCCTAATTATAAAAGAAAATTATTAGAAAAATAAAATTATTTTTAAAACTATTTATCTAATTATTATTAATTAAAAACTATTTATTAATTATTTAAAATGCACTTAAATACAAGAAAATATAAAATTAACCTAGAAAAATGAAATTATAACTTAGAAAAATCTAAAATATGATAAAACTTATTTTAAAACTGAAAATATATTTTTTAGACTTTTTATGTATTTATTATTAATTTAATACTATTTAAAACTAATTAAAATGCTAGAAAATACTATTTAAACTAAGAAAATTACGGAAAAATATTTTTTTGGATTTTTTATATTTATCTTAATCTAGGAAAATTGAAAACATATTTTTTTTAACTTTTTCCGATTTATTTGTATTAAAAACTATTTAAAAAGGATTAAAAACTAGTTTAAAATAAGAAAAATATAAAACAGTGCTGGAAAAATATGAAAAATTCTGGAAAAGTCTAAAATATTATTCTAAATCTAAGAAAAATATAAAAACATATGCTAGTGTGTAAGAAAATGAAGCTGCAGTGAAGAGTGCTTATAAATAAGCACTTGAGTTAAGCAAATAAGCACAAAAAGCTACCAAACTGTCACAGAAGCTAAATTATGCTATAACAACCTAATTCCAACCTATTCCAGCTACTCAGAACCTCTTGATAATCAACTGCAAGCTTATGAGTACAAGATCAATCAAGAGAATTCAGTTTTGGGGTGCTAACTTTAAGCACATGCATAAGCAATCCTAATAAGCTAAGGGGAAAAAAAATATTGGGACCTAGAGATCACCTAGCAGACTACACATGGACCAATTCTCAGCTCCTCACAAGCTTAAATGAATCCTGTGCAAAGGTTACAAAAAGCTTGAAATGACTCAGCTAATACTGAGTTTGACACAGGGCACAAACCAGCTTAATGAACAGCTGATTAAGGGCTTTTAGAGACTTGAGAAAATTCAACAAAGATGAGATTTCTAAACTAGACCAACTGAACTTGTAAAATCCAAAATACCAAAAGCTCTTGACCAAGGATTAACAACTGAGACATCAACAAAGTTTTGCAAAAACTGATTTTTACAACTTTTGACTATTTAAGACAGAAATGAAACTTTGACTTTTATGAACTTTAATTTGATTCTATGGACTGAATAAGTTATATTAAGCTATATTAAGATGAGATTAAGCTATTGTATCAAGTTATAAGCAACTTTGATGCAATATGTATTCCTAATTCTCAACAGTTAATAACTAAGGAGATATTAAAGATCATTTTGACTTTTACTCAAATAAGGCTTGGTTTTTATGACTTGACTGAGCTAATAGGTGCTATTGTAATATACATCAAACAAGAACAATACTACAAACATCCTCTAACACAGTTTTTACAACAAATCCAAACACCACTTAATATAACTGTTATACTGATTTTTCAAACCACAATGTAAATCCAAGCTTAACTAATCCTCAAACCAGATTTAGTTAACCAAATTATACCTAGATAAAGCTAATTGAACTATGATTTACCACTAAATTCTAACAGACTTATTTAATGCAAATTAGAAAAAAATATGCAGATGTTGAAATAAGCTAAGACTAGTATAAACAATGATCAAACAAGCTATAATATGACTAATTATACTATATTAAACACAATAGAAGCAATTTTAACTGATCTAACTACAGATTTAAGTATAAAGTAGAATTTGGACTTACAAGTGGTCCTAGCCACTATGGCTTGCAACTGAGATCAAAGTATCCCTATCCTAAACTGATCTCAACCCAAATTATACTAAATCAACCCAAATAACTCTGATTCCATCCCATTTCCAGCTCTGCATCACTAATATAATCCCACAGTTGACTTTTGTTGACTGAGGTGATTTTGAGAGTAAAATTTGAGTAGAGAATTTCTGAGTAAATAATAAGCTCAAGTAAGCTTATAAAAGCTTATATAAGAACTTATACAAGCTTATTATCCCTTATCAACTTATAATCACATATATATAAACTTGTAAATTGCATAACATAAATTCGAACTTGGAAATTGAAATTGATTACTTAAAAAGTTTTATATTACACTGAGATTACATAAAAAAGCACTTGGAAGCTTATTTAAACACTGGAAATTAAAAACTAACTAGTTCGACATACCTAAACCTAAATTACACTACTCCTTTTTCTTCTTTGCTTCTCATCCTCTCTTTATAGCTTTTCGAGACTCTGTCGACACCTCTGAGTCTTTCCCACTCATTTCCAGCCATTGGATCTTCTCAATTCATCATAATCGTACAAGTGGAGTTTTGGCGGGAAAAGTCATAGAGCAGGTTTTTGCATTAATGCAGTTTGGTTGTATGTAGAGGTGGAGGGGGAGTTGGTAGACAGCTGTGGAATGAGGTGGAAAGGTGGAGGTGAGGTGGAAGGATGGTGAGACCACTGGTATTGGATTACAGGTGAGAGTGAGAGGGATGAACAGTGGGAGGCGGTTTTCTATTTTAAATTTTGTCCGGGTTGGAGTTTTGGGCTTGGCTGGGTTTGGGTTAAATAATAACAAAGGGTCCGTTTGGTATAACAAGGACCAATCATGTAATTTCCAGATTTATGAGGGACTGAAAATGTAACTTTCCAAAAGTTATAATAAGGACCAATCTTGCCATTTATGAATAGTACAAGGACCACTATGCATAAAATTCCATTTTTAATAAATCCGAGGACTATTTATGACATTTTTCAAACTCCAGGGATCAAACTTGTAATTTTCTCAAAACTTATCATATAAGGACCAAATATGCCACATTTGAATAATACAAGGGTGTAGTTTGAATAATTTCCATTTTTAAACACCCAGGGACTGATTTTGACACTTTTGTAAAGTTGAGAGACCAAAGTTGTAAATTGTGATTTTTAAATTTCAAAGGACAATTTCTTACAACTTGTGAATCCCAAGGACCTTTTATGAATTTTTATAAGTTTTGGAATGACTAGGGACTATATTTGACAACTTTTGTAACTTGGGGGACTAAAACTGCCAAATATGCAAACTTAATACGTTTTTCATCTGATTTTGGCATTTTTGCATTTAAAACACATAAAACACTTATTTGTGATATTTTTATCATTTTGATGCATTTCTGAGTGTTTTCAGATGTTTTTGCAGTTTAAATGGTACAAAAATGATGAGTATTTAGACACTCATCAATCTTGCTGATGGGATATATCCGGAATACTCGGTTATTATGAAGTCCATTAAAAATCCAGGGACGAATGATCACAAACGAATATTGTATAAGACAATGCACGAAGCAGCAAGAAAAGATGTGGAACGTGCTTTTGGTGTACTAAAGTGGAAGTGGCTAATGATTAAACATCCGGCTAAAGGGTTTGACAAAGAGCGGCTATCACATATAATGTACACATGCATCATATTACATAATATGATAATTCAGGACGAAGAGCGGGCGATATCTCCCGTATTCTTTCCAGCGGAGCAACACCGTTCTTATGATCCCTTAAGAACGCATGTGGAATCGTTGGAAATTACCAAGGAGATATGCAACAAAACAACTCATCTTAGCCTCAAAGCCAATTTGGTGGAAGACATTTGGCATCGTAATCCAAACTAGTTTAGTCGTTTTATTATCATAATGTTTTAATTTTATTTGAATTATTATGTAACGTTTTAATTATTAATGAAATTTGAGTTTGTGTTAAAAATATTTTTTTTAAAAGAAAAAAATAATTTTAAGACTAAAATACACCGTTGGTCCCTGATTGTGCAAAAGATTGCACTACCAGGCTTCGATGAGGATCAAAGTAATAAGGGGTGTGTGTTCCAGCCAAGACTCGCCTGTAACCTGAGAATAAGAAATACTAAGACACTACGTTAAGTGATTGCGCAGGGGTAGGACCCTGCGAACCACCTCCGGCGTAAGAGTAAGTATGAGTTATGGTTGTATAAGTGTGTAAAAGTAAAGAGATAAGTGTGAAATGAGCATACCATAATCCATTGCCCGTCCAACCTATTTATAGTGAATGAAATAGGGTTGAGAGAACTTCTGCATGAATGTCGGAGATCATGGGGGCGTTCCATGATTGTGGTTAACCGCTAGGGCTTAGTGACCCACGTTCTCAGACTTGACGGGGAAGCCAAGAGAGAGAGGGAGATCGTGGGTTTGACCAAGTCAGGAGGTTCCCTTATCCATTGTCCTTTGTTAGCCATACCCCGAAGGGCTTAGGGCTTTGGATGGCGAGTTCCCCTTAGGTAACCTTCGTGCCAACGAATGGTTTGACGCCTATGGATATTTTGGAATCCTAACTTGGGCCTTCGTATAGAAGGGCTTCGACACGTCTCGGAGGAGTGTCCTTCGAGCTACTCGGAGGGTACATCATCAAGCCCCCCAGTCGAAAGTGATGTATATGAGCGAGGAGACATTGCTTTCGACTTCATGCTACAAAAAAATATCATCCTGCTGCGAAGTGTGTTAGTTAAAGGATAATAATGTACCAGACTTAGCGCATTTAATGCTAATCACTTATTACTACTGCCCGCTACAGGAATCACATTTTCCCAACTTACCCGGAGACCAAAAGTCGCCTTTATTCAAAATTTAAAAAATTTTACTCGGATAAGACTTATCCCTGGGACACGTGTACGGTGTTTGAGAGAGAAAAGGGAGTATAAAAAAGGGGATAGATGTAACCCTAGTTTATTTTACTCTCTTCGTCTCACCTCCACACGCAGTAAAACTTCATCGCCTTCACTTCCGAAACTAAAGGTAATCCTTCCTTCGTACTGAAAGTTTGCTATTTTTTTTTATATATATAAAAAAATGGATTCCAAGTTTATTATAAAGCAGCAAAAGTGTACATTATCTGCAAAAGATCTTCATGATCACTTAGCCAATTATCCCATCCCAATAGAACACAAAGTGATGCTACCCAAATCTTCTCAGGGTATCTTTGATGCTCCTACAGGTTTCGTAGGGTTGTATACACATGCATTTAGTCACTCAAATCTTAGGATTCCGTTACATCCATTGATTTTAGAGTTTATGCTATACTACAAAGTTCACATCTCTAGGTTTAATCCCTTTGGGTTTGCCAAATTGACTACATTCATAGTAATGTGCAAAGCCTACGGATATGAACCAACCTTGACAGTTTTAAGAGGATTCTTGAACTTGTACCCCGGGGGCAATTGGTTGACACTAGCAAAAAGACCTGAGCCAGATGTACCCAATCTGTTTGAAAAAGTTTACACAAACATATCGAGTTGGAAGGGTAGCTTTTTCTACGTGCAAGACACTATTGTTCCCCCTACATATTCAGAGCTATTAAACAAAGAGAATAGGTATAATGCTAAACGGTATAATGACCCCCTGCCCTACGAGGTTCGGAGTGATCCTTGTTACCTGCGTTTGGCAAAGTATCCTGTGGATGTGCAAGTATTCCCTGAAGCCATCTTATACATGGCTGGGATTGCTCAGAGTTGGGAGGGGTCTCCCAAGAAGCCTATGATCATATACCAAGGAAAAAGTATGTTTATCCTCTTTTATTTAAATAGGACCAATGTAGCACTGATATTTATTCTTTTTGCTTTGCTTTTGCAGAGATGTCGTTCAGAAACTTCATGTTCCAAGAATTTGATGAAGATTTAAGTTTCATGCCTGCGGAGAAAGCTGAGGAGTCTTATGGCGTTGGCTCCCCTTCAACATCTGTGAATAACAATGAGGTAAGCATCCCGAAGCCAGAGCCTATTTCATCAGCACCCCCACAATCTGCTGTGGCTGTCACATCCCAACTGGTGAAGAACATTGCTGACTCGGACGATCCTGCGGATGAGGATGTCCCCGTCGTTGGCTCAACAGGAATAGCTGATAGGCTAAAGAGTAGGAAAGGGACAGCGGCCAAGGCTGTGAAATCAAACAAAAGGAAGAATCTCCTGCCTACCTCTGGGAGTAGGGTTGTGAAGCATAAAAGTACCGAGGGCAAAAAGCTTATCAAGTCTGCCTTCGAATTTCCCGATGAATCCGTTGAGGTTCATGGTAAGTATTTCTGTCTTATGAGACATTGTGAAGGTAAAAATATAACTGTTATGCTAACCTGTGTATATTTCGTTGCTCGTAGGTCTTCCAGAGACGAAGGAGCTTCCAAATGCCTTAGCCTGCCATCAGATTGTTGACCATGTGACCCCTCCACAGTGGAAGAGTATGCTAGAGAACATGTCCATTGAGAAGTTCTGTGACATGCATGAAAATGGGGTTGCGAGGCAGGCGGTGATGGATAATCACTTGAATGCCCAGACCAGGGGGTTGCTCAGAACCGTGGCCAAGCTGGAAGCAAAGTGTGACGAGATTGAGGGGAACGTTGAGAAGAACCCCGTCGGCCAAGACCTTCGAGAAAAGATAGCGCAGTTGACCGTGGAACGTGGCAATCTCAAACTGGAAGAAGCCAAGGTTATTACTCTCACTGGTCAGAATGCTGCTCTCGAGGCTAAATGCGTTGGGTTGGAAAGTGAGAAGTTTAGGCTTGGAGAGGTAGAGGTAAAATTGAGGGAGGAGATCGACGGCCTGCAAATGAGGTATAAGATGCTGCAGAAAGACCGTGCAGAAGTTGTTTTGAAGGTGGTGCCTTACATAGCCATGGAACTCTATCATAGTGACGAGCTGGGAGCTCAGATGTGGAAGGTCATCAAGTCAGCTCTATTTCATGGACGGTGTTTGGCTCTGGAGGAGGTCGCCAAAACAGGTAAGCCTGTGGACCTCGCCAAGATTGAATGCTACCGTCCCACTTCGCAGGCTGAATATGATGAGGCAGGAAATGCATTTGCCACTGCAGAGTACTCCTTCCTTGCTGAGGCAACCAAAGATCCAATGGCACCCCTTGAAGATCTCCTGTCTAAGAAACCTCGGAAACTGAAGCCTACCACTCTAACCAAGAAGACCATGTCTACTAAACCAGTCTCAGTGCAACCCTCCCCCACTCCCTCTCCGAAGAAACAAGAATGAAGGCTGCTCTGTTAGTAGTAATTTGGTTCCAAAGGGTGGCATGTACCCTTAAGACAATTTATTTTATGTGACAATGTGTGTCGTGTTTCCCAAACAATTTAACTGCTTGTGATGTATGGCCATGTGCCAAAAACAATTTGACAGGAGTCTAGGCTCCTTATGCAGGTATAAGGGCAGTAGCCCGTATTTTGAATGCAATAGTGTAGAGGACATACCTCTACATACTTAGCTTAAGTTTATTATGTAAACTTCTCTTACGCCATTTTTGCGACGCTTAAATTTTACAACCTAAGGTTCAACAACCTCATTGTGTGTAAATTACAACACCAAGAATATAATGGCCAACTTGACCATTGACAGAGGGTCGCGACCCTCTCTATCTCAGATCCTTTACATAGCATGGCTTTGTTAAAAAAAAAATTTACAAGCGCCAAAATCTACTAGGAGAGTTAATGTGAATGTTTAAGTTAGCTTTGAATAATAAGGCATATGTTACACCTCAAGCCATTCGACATTGAAACTCATTAACGACTTGGTTGAACAAATCTTTGTGTTTAAGAAACGAAGCAAGAGATTTGTGGGAAATGTCTTATTTATCATTGAATTGGTAGGGAGGATTACATCATTCTTGAAATGAAAACTAAGACAACTACCAATAATGTGTGCTTTCCCTTGAGAAGCTTTTGATTACAAGAAAAAAGTTAAAGTACTTTTTAAACATAGAACTTTCGAAGGTTCGTACCATTCCATGTCCTGTCGATGGGTTCTCCGAGAAGAGTGGCCAATTTGTATGCTCCATTGCCGTAGGCCTCAGCTACCATGTAGGGTCCTTCCCAAGTTGGTCCCAGTTTTCCCTGATACTCTGCTTTACTTGCACTGTTGAGGCGCAGTACATATTCTCCGGGCTTGAAAGTGGAAGGTCTGACCCTTTTGTTATAGTAGCCTTTAATCTTATGTTTGTGTATTGCTTCTCGGATGGAGGCTATTTCTCTCCTTTCTTCTAGGAGATCAAGGTTTTCCCTGATCCTATCATCATTTTGGGAGGCATCATACGTTGCCACATGCTCCGTGTGTACAATTAGTTCTGAAGGGATGACCGCTTCTGTTCCGTATGTTAGGCTGAAGGGTGTTTCTCCGTTGCTTGACTTAGGATGCGTTCGGTGAGCCCACAAGACTTGAGGGAGCTCGTCCACCCATCCGTGATGAGTTTGACCTAGCCTTTTCTCGATCCCTTTGACGATTTCTCTGTTTGTAACCTCCACTTGTCCATTACCTTGTGGGTGATAGACGGATGTCCAGGATTGTTTTATGTTGAGTCCTTGACAGAAGTCATAAAAGACTCCTTCGACAAACTGTTTCCCGTTGTCAGATATGATGATGTGGGGTACACCGAATCTGCACACAATGTGTTCCCATACAAACTTCTCGATCTGTCTTCCTGTCACCGAGGCTAGGGGTTTTGCTTCCACCCACTTGGTGAAGTAGTCGATCGCTACTAGCAAGAACTTGACTCCTCTGGGAGCTATAGGCATAGGCCCTACAATATCGATGGCCCACTGGGAGAAAGGCCATGCGGATGTCACACTTGTCATATCTTACTTCGGCATTTTTGGAACGTTTGAGTGTATCTGACAAGCTTCACACTTGAGGATGATTTCGGTTGCGTCCCTGTGCATCGAGGGCCAATAGTAGCCCAACTTCATTATCTTCGAGACAACTGAGCGAGGTCCTGCATGGAGACCGCAAGATCCTTCGTGGACTTCGGCTATGATGCTCGAAGCTTGCTTGGGGCCTACGCATCGTAACCAAGGTGATAAAAACGACCTCCTATATAGGGTTTCCCCTATTAGCTGGTACTGCGGGGACTTAACCCGAATCTTTCTTGCAAGCTTGGGATCTTCAGGGAGAAGACCACTTATCAAATATTCCCTTATGGGAGTCATCCATGTCTCTCCTTCTTTGTGAATCACATCGACGACCTCTTTGAGAACGATGGATCTTTCAGGAAGGATTTCCACGAGAACCTCCTTAGTGAGATGAGCGAAAGCCATGGAAGCTAGCTTGCTTAATGCGTCTGCCTTTTTGTTCTGGTTCCGACGAACATGTTGGATGGTGTAAGAGTTGAAGTTTTCAAGCATCTCTTTTGTCTTTTCCAAGTACTGTTTGATGACGGGTTGCCTTGCTTCGTAGGAACCTGTCACTTGGTTTGCCACCAATTGGGAATCTACGAAGACCGCGAGAGCTTTGACCTCCATATCTTTGGCTAGTCGGAGTCCTGCTAATAGCGCTTCGTATTCCGCTTCGTTATTTGTGGCTTCGAACTCAAACCGAAGAGCATATGTATGCTCCTTCCCTTCAGGACTGACTAACATTAAACCTGCTCCGGAGCCATCGGAACTGGATGCTCCATCTGTGTAAAGCTTCTATTCAACCTGCGTTTGAGAAAGATTAGCTTTGGGCTTTTTCTTTTCTTCATCGGGTCCGAAAGGTGTTTCTGCCAAGAAGTCTGCGAGGATTTGCCCTTTGATAGAACTACGTCCTTTAAACTCGATTTCATGTTCTCCGAGTTCAATAGCCCATTTAGCCACCCTTCCAGACTTTTCAGGTTTAGACAAGATCTGCCTCAGTGGCTTATCGGTTAAGACTGTAATTGGGTGGGCCTGGAAATAGCGTCGGAGCCTCCTTGCTGCGTAAATTAAGGCGAGCACTAATTTCTCCAAGGTTGGGTAGTTGACCTCCGCTCCTTGTAGGACCCTGCTGACAAAGTAGATTGGGATCTGTCGCTTTTCTCTCTCTGCCATAAGGACTGCGCTAATACTTTCTGCTGAGGATGCCAAATACATAAACAACACTTCGCCTTTGATTGGGGCTGTAAGTGTTGGAAGTATTTCAATGAACTCCTTCATCTTCTGAAAGGCTACTTCAGCGTCCTGACTCCATTGGAAAGTTTTCTTGTCCGTGCATCCTTTGAGTGTCTTGAAGAAGGGTAGGGACCTGTCAGCTCCTTTCGACAAAAATCGACTTAAGGCTGCCAACTTCCCATTCAGGCTCTGCACGTCTTTTAGACACTTAGGGGCTTGGAGATCGTAGATGGCTTTGACCTTAGAGGGGTTAGCTCGTATCCCCTGCTTAGTGATCAAATGTCCTAAGAATTGTCCTTCCTCGACACCGAAGGAGCATTTCTTAGGGTTCAGCTTCATGTTGATTGCCCGGAGCTGATCGAATGTTTCTTGTACATCAAGGAGTAGGTCCTCCTCAGTCTTGCTCTTGATAACCATGTCATCAACGTAGGCTTCGAGATTTCTGCCTATCTATTTGTTGAAGGCTTTATCTACGAGATGTTGGTAAGTAGCCCCTGCGTTCTTCAAACCGAAGGGCATCTTTTTGTAACATTAGACACCTTTACTTGTGTAGAAGGCTGTCTTTTCCTCGTCCTCCTTGGCCATCTGGATCTGATGGTACCCCTTGTAGGCATCTAAGAAGCATTTTAACCGGAAGCCTGCCAAGGATTCTACCTTCCAGTCGATTTCGGGTAGGGGGTAGCAATCCTTAGGGCATGCTTTATTGATGTCAGTGAAATCCACGCACATGCGCCATCCTCCGTCGCTCTTTTTTACCAGCACCGGGTTGGCCACCCAAGTTTGGTATTTAACCTCCCTCAGGATGCCTGCTTGTGTAAGTTCATCAACTTCTTTGCAAGCTGCGGCGTTTCTTTCGGGGGCAAGGCTTCTCTTTTTCTGCTTTATGGGCTCAATGTGCTTGTACTCATTGAGTTTATGCTCCGTTCCGAAGGATTGTCCATCCATCAGCAATGTTCTTGGAACACCTGTCATGTCAGAATATTTCCAAGCAAAGACATCAAGGTTAGTACGTAACAGTTCTGTGAGCTTCGCCTTGAAATTCGCCGGGAGTTGCTTCCCTACTACCACTGTCTGTTCAGGATAGCTAGGGTTTACGACAACTCGCTCCTCTGCATCTGTACAACTAAGAATTGCCATCGGAGGCTCCTCCGATTCCTCTCTGATCTTTTTGATACCATATACACCCTTATCCGCTCCATAACTAGAATGAACAGTTCCTACTCCGAAGGGGGTTTGGAACTTAATGGCAGCATGTATAGTAGAAACAACAATTCCCATTTTTTGCATAGCTGTCCTCCCTATTAATAAATTATAAGGAGAATCTGACCTTACTATGACGAAAATGAGTGTTTCCGTGCGGGATAAGGGACCTTTGCCTATGGTGACTTCCAACGGTACTTCTCCCATAGGCCATGAGTGTTCACCAGAGAACCCTACTAGCGGTGCTTTTGAGTCGACCCTCTGTGAGCGTATAGATGAATTGAGCTTTAGGAAACAATGCTCGTAGATGATTTCGCAGGAGCTTCCGCAATCCATATACGCTCGGTTCACCTCCCTGTTGGATATGTGTACCTTGATGATCACGGGATCGGTCGAAGGTGTCTGCCCTAATATGTGGGGAAAGGTTATTTCCCCTACACTTCCTAGCTCTTCGTCTACTTCCTTCCTCTTCAAAGTGGTATCGCGTTTGTGTACCATCAGTATCGGAGCTTCTGCGGGCGTAGTTTCCTTCTTGTTACCCTTCCATTCTCCTAGTTGAGTATCAGAGAATTTGTCCTTTCCCTTCTTTATGCCTTTGACCAGGTGTGCTAGCTGTCCGGATAGTACTGCCTCTTCGATCTGCTTCTTTAATTCCCTGCAGTTGTTCGTGTCATGTCCATGATCTTCATGGAAATGGCAGTACTTGGACATGTCTCTGGCTTTGCCTCATGTTATCATCCGAGGCGGAGGATCGAAGGATTTTTCGGCCTTCTCTGTCGCCAGGATTTCTCGGGGAGATTTAACCAAGTTTGCCAGAAATCCATGGTTCGAGCCTTTGTTGTAGGGGGTGAAGCGATCTCTGTTCTTCTTCTTGTTTTTGGATCCTTCCCAGGAGGACCCTCTAGAGAATTTGTCAGATGCTTCCTTTGGCTCTATCGGAGCCCCGTTTGCTGCTACCTCCTTAGACTCAATCCAGGTGTAAGCCTTCTCAATCAAGGCCTTGTAGGTGTTGGGAAGATCGATGGACAGGAATTCCACCAAGCTTCGAGTTCGGAGGCCATGTACAAAACCTGAGATCCTCTGATCTTCATGTAGACCCATAATCTGCAAGGTTTCATCAGTCTATCTGGTAACGAAGGCCCTCGTGCTTTCGTTGTCCCTTTGTTTGATGGTGTGCATGGTTAAGTGAGTTTTGGTGTGCTTCTTCTGCTGGCTAAAGTCTAACCGGAACTTAGCCTTAAGATCATCTAGACTCACAATGCTTCCCAGCTTCTGTCCGTTCCACCATATTCTTGCGGAGTCTCTGAGCGTGTAAGTGAACATATGGCATGCTACCGGCATGACCCACTTTTGCATTTTGATAGCGCCTTCAAATAAATGGAGAAAGTTATCGGGATCACCTTTTCCGTCATAGGTGCCTATATGAGTAGGCATCTTCACGCCGTCAGGTAAAGGGTAGTCCTCGATCCATTTCACGAAGGGTGTGCAAGCTCCAGAGGCTTCGGCACCGTAAGGGTTGTACGGAGGTGGATAAACAGGTGTAGGGTTATACGGGTTAGGAAATGGCTGTGAATAGGTAGGGTATGCAGTGGAAGTTTGGTACGAAGGATATATTCCCATTGATTGTGTAGGAATCTATCCGTAGGGCATCTGCTGGTAATTCTGGTTTGGGATTGAACCATTTGGAGGGTAAGTGTTGTAGGTTTGAGTAGGTAAGTAGGGATTCATTCCTGGAGGGGGTAATTGGTTCATGTTGGAGTAGGGAGATGGATCTCCGATACTCGAAACATAAGAGGGTGGTACTGGAGCCCCCGCCCCTTCTCTTCCCAAATGTGCTGCTAGAAGAGGAGGTAGGTTTACCCCTCCATTCCCTACTGGGTTGCTTCCTCCGTTGGAGTTCTCGCTCCTTCTTTCACCATGCATTCTGTCCCTTCTACCCGGATTTCCTCCGAGTCCTTCTTCAAAACCCACGGTCCTGCCATTTGACCTTCTAACGGAAGGGGAACCATTTCGTAGGGCCGAGCGCCCCCTGCCCATAGGTTGAGGCCTGTCCTCTACTTCGATCTGCTCGTCATACTCTTCGCTGGAGTACTCCAACTCCCTCCGCATTTCTGTGTTACGAACTTGTCTCTTGTGAGCCCTTAGCAAAGAATCTAAGGCCTCGAAGTTTTCCTCTACGAAGGCGGGACTGATGTCCGGAGTAGGGTTAGCGGATGTTGAGGCGTGATGCACGGGAGTAGTTTCCAAACGAGATCATGTGGTGAAGGTTGAGGTTGTTATGGGGGCGAGGTTATCGGTGTTAGTTGTGGTGAGTGGGACCAGAGTAGAGAAACCTGGTGGAGGTGAATCTTCTCTTCCTGGTTCCATGCCGGAAAAGTAGCATAGTTGGTTAAGGTATTAGGACTGGTGATTACGGGACTAATAGTTGTGGTCCCACGGATGGCGCCACTGATTGTGCAAAAGATTGCACTACCAGGCTTCGATGAGGATCAAAGTAATAAGGGGTGTGTGTTCCAGCCAAGACTCGCCTGTAACCTGAGAATAAGAAATACTAAGACACTACGTTAAGTGATTGCGCAGGGGTAGGACCCTGCGAACCACCTCCGGCGTGAGAGTAAGTATGAGTTATGGTTGTATAAGTGTGTAAAAGTAAAGAGATAAGTGTGAAATGAGCATACCATAATCCATTGCCCGTCCAACCTATTTATAGTGAATGAAATAGGGTTGAGAGCACTTCTGCATGAATGTCGGAGATCATGGGGGCGTTCCATGATTGTGGTTAACCGCTAGGGCTTAGTGACCCACGTTCTCAGACTTGACGGGGAAGCCAAGAGAGAGAGGGAGATCATGGGTTTGACCAAGTCAGGAGGTTCCCTTATCCATTGTCCTTTGTCAGCCATACCCCGAAGGGCTTAGGGCTTTGGATGGCGAGTTCCCCTTAGGTAACCTTCGTGCCAATGAATGGTTTGACGCCTATGGATATTTTGGAATCCTAACTTGGGCCTTCATATAGAAGGGCTTCGACACGTCTCGGAGGAGTGTCCTTCGAGCTACTCGGAGGGTACATCATCAGTCCCTAAACTTGGCAAAACGCTTCGTGATGGGACAAAACTCGACCTTTTCATCGTTGGGGGTCCCTATTTCAAGTTTTATACTCGTTACAGGTCCTTTGACCATATTGCCGTTAGTCAAGGACTTCAGATGGCGTTATATTTGTCTTTAGTCCAAGGGCACATTTGTCAATTCCATATTTCAATTAAAAATTTCTTAATTATTGCCACATGTAATGTAACCCTCTTCCCGACCCAATAAACACATAATATGTATTATTATTCGTCCCAGAACTTTCGTGACAAGAATTATCAGAATTCACAAACCCTAATTGCATGTCACAAAACCCCTGTTTATCAATCATAAAACCGAAACATGGACTTTACTCTATGGAAAGTAAGAAGACATCCAGGTTATCCAGTTGATGATACCATCCTATAAGACTCTGCTAAGAAAAAATACGGTACTTTTTTTTTTTTTTTTTTTTTTTGATTATAGGTATTGGAATTTGTAATTGGGGTATTTATTGTTTCCCAATTAAGTTTTTAGAATGCTTTAAACATATATTGACATATTTTCAGGTGGTAGATCTAATATGTTTAGCATGAGGGTTCATCACAATGGTGTCTTTAAATATTGGCCTGGTAGAATATACATTGGAGGTATGGAAACTTTAGTTGATTTGGTTGATGTTGATAGTGTGTCAGTTGAAGAGTTGGATGTTCTTATGTATGAATTGGGTTATGAGCTTGGTTCAAAAAATTACTATTACTTTGTTAAGCCTGGTAGTAATTTAGATGATGGTTTGTATAGCTTAAGTGAGAGTGCTAATTTAGAAATATTGAAAGATCTTGTTGATGACCATAAGATGATAGAGGTTTATGTTGAAAATGGTAAGACAACATTGGATGTTGATCAAATGTCACCAAAGTCAATTAGGACAGTTATTGCTGATGTGGATGCAACAAAGAAAAAGGCAGCTCTTGCTATTGTTCCATATTGCTCAAAGAAATTGTTCTTAGAAAACATTGTTAATAAATCTGTGGTAGATGATATATGTGAGGTTACACATCAACCTTTGGAAGTCAATACTTTGGTATAATCTAGTCAGATGCCAGAAACAGAACCCTTGTTTCCATCTGTAGAGGTCTGTCAGACTGAAGATGTTGTAGGTGATGTCAACCAGCATATAGATAAACATGTTGAGCATATCCAAATAGATAGTCCTGAAGAGGTATGTCAAAATGATCAAGAGTTAGGTCATCATGAGGAGGAAACATGTAATCCTGTGGATCATATCCAAAAAGGTAAATCTGTACAGGTAAGTGAAATCGTTGAAGCTTTAAATGATGACAATGTGAGTGAGATAGACAGTTATATGAGTGACGATGATGATATTGAGAACAATGGTGATGGAAACACAGTTGTCGATGAGGCTAATACTTTTGAGGAGCCTGATTTTGATGTTAATCTGTTCAAAGTGACTGAGACTATAGATTTACCATCTATAGGTTCCACCAGCCAGCTACCACATGATTTTTTTAAGAAAAATGAGTTGGATCTGTTAGATGATAATGATTTTACAAGTAGTTCTGAGAATGAGGATGAGTATGTTATTAGGAGGAACAAATTGAGGGCATACAAGAAACAAAAGTTAAGTGAGGCAGCACAAACAGAGGACGAAATATTTTTTTTCTATGGTCAAAGTTTTGTAACTGCAGAAGAAGTGAAAGATAGGATCTACCTGCTTTCAACTGAAATTGAAACTAATTAAGAATGACAAACAGAGAATTAGGGTTAGGTGTCTTGGACAAATACCTGTTTGTGGGATAACCGAAGGATCAGGGCTGGGAAAAGCCCCAAAGAGGAAAAATGGTTCGATAACTAGAGGCCTTGGTAGGGATGTATATTTGCGAACATGCAAGGAGCAAGCAACAAATTATCCATGGTTGTTGTATGTAGCCAAAAATACAGCTAAAGATGTATGGATTGTTCGAACTTTCAGGGATGAACACAAATGTTTGCAATCAAGAGACATTAAAGCTTGTGACTACAAGTTTCTTTCGAAGCAAATAGTTGACCAAGTTCAAGTCAATCCAGATATTCCAATCAAGGCTGTTCAAGATCAGCTCAGTAAACAGTTTAAAGTTCAGGTGTCTATGAAAAAAGCATTAAGGGCAAAAAAATAAGGCAGAAAATGAAATTAGGGGTGATCATAAGCAGCAATACACCCTTTTAAGAGATTATGTTGAAAAGTTGCAGAAAACGAACCCAGATACAACAGTTAGGATAAGTGTACAAACTGCAACAGATGCAACAAGTCCAACCAGAGTTTTCAAGAGAATGTATGTATGCTTAGGTGCTTTGAAGGAAGGATATAAAGCTTGTCAAAGAGAGTTGTTGGGGTTAGATGGTGCTTTTATGAGGGGTCATTTTCCTGGCCAGCTTCTTACAGCAGTCGGTATAGACAGCAACAATGGAATATACCCTTTAGCCTACGCGGTTGCAGAAGCTGAAAGCAAAGACTCATGGATTTGGTTTCTTGAATGTCTAAGAGATGATCTTGACTTGCAACCAAACTCAAACTACACTTTTATCAGCGACAGGAAAAAGGTTATGTTACCATTTAGTTGATTAGATTCACTTGTATTTTTGTTAAATGCAAGTTTTATTAGTAATGAATTGATGTTTATTTGTGCAGGGTATCATTCCAGCGTTAGCAGAAGTATTCCCTAGTACTGAACACAAATATTGTTTAAAGCACATCCATGATAATATGAAATTGCAATGGAATGCTAAAGCATACAAGGAACATTTTTGGAGATGTGCAGCAGCAACAACCGTCCAACAATTTGAGGCAGCCATGCTGGCATTCAAGAGGTTTAGCGAACCTGCCCATGCTTGGTTAAGTAAGATACCACCAACCCATTGGTCAAGGTCGCATTTTTCAGGTACCTAACCAAATCTATGTCTACTTGTACATCTTTTGTTCTACGACATTTTTCATGTACCTAACCAAACATGTTGTAGGGAGGGCTCATTCTGATGTGTTACTTAATAACATGTGTGAGGTGTTCAATGTGAAACTAGTGGGAGGTAGGCACCAACCCATCATTACTGCTTTGGAATACATTAGAGAGTACTGTATGAAAAGAATAGTGAACGTTGTGAATGTGATTCACAAGTGTGTCGGACCATTAACACCAAAGGCAACACTCATGTTAGATGCAATCAAGAAAGAGGCTTATAAGTACACTGCTTTACGGGTTGAAGGAGAAAAGTATGAGGTAAGTGGATGGGGAGACAAGTGTATTGTGAATGTTAAAGCTAGGGCTTGTACATGTAGAAGATGGGAGCTTACAGGTATGCCATGTAAACATGTTGTTGCTACCCACCGGTGTATGAGGTTCAATGGAATGCAAGTAGGATCTGTTGAATCATGGGTTCATCCATGTTACTTGCTTAAGACTTGGGAAGAAACTTACAAACACCACATCCAGCCAATAAATGGTTATGAGCATTGGTATAAGTCAGAAGTGCCTACAACCATTCTTCCACCTAAACATCATAAACCATTAGGTAGGCCACGAAAGAAAAGAACCAGGGATTTTACTGAAAATGATAATAGTGACAAAACCAGTAACTTGTCACAGTCTAGTAAGAGTGTGGTTTGTCGTATTTGTGGCAATGCTAGACACAACAAGAAAACATGTCTTGGGCAAGGAGGTGTAACAGGAAGTCAAGGCACTACACAACAGTCTCAAAAAACAGGTTCATCCCAGCTAAAAGTTACAGCAAAGAAGAAGTCAAAGGTTACAGGTGACAACTATGAAGGTAATGATCAACCAAGTGTGGTCCAGTCTCAATCTGGAAGTCAAGTTGATGCTGCTTTTGGTGGGTCTCCAAAACAATTTTGGACTAAGACCAAGATTATAGCAGCAAAGATTTCTTCACCACAAAAAAATGCTGGTTAAGCATATGAAAGCCAATGTTATCCATCGAATATGTATTCCCCTAAACATTATTTGCTGTGTTTAAACAATGTATGTTTCTGAACTTTGTAGACTACAAAATTTTATGCATTTGGAAATATATCCATTTGCGTTATGTATGAAATCATGTCATGTTAGTGTATAGGTTAAATTGTGTTTTTATTGTATTGTTTTCATAGAGTCTTCATACATCCGTGTTTTGAGTTGGATACTGTTATTCTATTATCACAAACACTAATAAAAGATCAAAGATGGATGAACAACACCATATCAAGTTTATGTCGATACTCAGAAATGGTGTCGGTTCACCCATCCTTGAGACTTCATACGTCTATGAATCTTGGATCTGTTGAACTTGGATCTGTGTTTTGAGTTGGCTACTGTTATTCTATCATCACAAACAGGAATGAAGGATCAAAGATGGATGAACAACACCATATCAAGTTTATGTTGATACTCAAAAGTGGTGTCTGTTCATCCATCCCTCATCATTCATCCATCTTTGATACTTGTAGTTGTGTTATGAGTTTGATCATTTTACTAAGGTGTGGTTTGAATTGGATAATAATTGTGTGGCAACTGATGTGGGTTTAATCATTTATAAGGGGTAGGAGCAAGTATTAAAGGCATAACACTCATAAGGACTAAAGCATAAAAGTAAAACTACTTATACTGTAGAAGGACCAAAGTACATAAAAACATGACTTTTCACAAGTCAACCATCACCACAAGTCTACTTACAGAGACCATACATACCACCGACTCAAAAGGCAAAAAACCACCGACATTGGTAACCCACTAGATAAACCATATACAGATGACAATGATGAGTATCCAGGAGAAAACACAGAAGTTCCTCAGTCGGCAGAGTTTCTCCTTCTCAAGAAGGAGTTCAGCTAGGGTATCTGCTTGAGTAGCCTCTAGCTCATTTGCCCTGGCGACTGCGTTTACAGCCTCCATGGTCTCACCGATGAGGGCTTGTTAGCATTCTTGCAATGCCGCCTCATTTCGGTGGATGTGCCTTTGCAAGTAGAGGAACACCTCCCTTGCTCTAGTCATCTGTGGTGGATCCAACCACCCATTGATGGGACACCTAGATCCCTAAAAAATCAGAAATCAAACGATTGAACACACTTAAAAGCTTACTCCAAGATGTAACTATTAACTTAACATGTTAAATTAAAAAAAATACAAGCATTATCATGTAAAAGACTAGCCAACCTGAACAGGACAAGCATAGTAACGCCTGCCGACGTTGACATTGTTCCAGCAAGTTTTAACTACAGCCAGCCTACCACAACAACAACGAACCATTATTACAAGTAGATCGAAAAAATTAAGGATAAGATTTTTTTTTTTTTTTTTGAGAGGAGAGTTTAGGGTTGAGTGGTGTATATGAGTTGCTTTTATTAGGCCCTAGTTACTGTAGCACCCACAGAAAAGTGTATCGAGCACGCTTAATTGAAATGTAGAAATGACAATTATGCCCTTGGACTAAAGACAAATCTAATGCCATCTGAAGTCCTTGACTAACGGCAATATGGTCAAAGGACCTGTAACGAGTATAAAACTTGAAATAGGGACCCCCAACGATGAAATGGACCAGGTTTGTCCCAACGCGAAGAGTTTTGCCAAGTTTAGGGACCAACCGTGTATTTTATTCTAATAATAATAATAATGATCATGGTCGCTTTTACTGGGGCACCCAATCACCTGAAGGTCGCTGGAGAGAGAAAGATGATGTGACAAGAAAAATGAGAAGGATTGGCTTGCATTACTCGGGGCAGCCTTATATATTGTTTATTTGGTTTCTGAAGTTGACTTGTGAATGTTTGAATGAGTCATGTGCTTTTTTAATATTGTTGAACAAACTGGCTTCTAAAATACATGTGCTTCCATGTAAATTCGATGCTTGATTCGTTGCGTATTGACCGGTGAATTCTATAAAAAAATCTACATTATAATAATTTTTTAAAAAGTATATAGAATTCATGGGGAGCTATTTGTACAGTGCCAGTCTTGGCCATATCACAAAAAGAAAAAGGAAGATTTAACTCTTATTCTCACTCTTTGTGATTTGTGTCCCATTAACTTGATCATACTATCAAGATACAATGTCAAAGGTAAATGAGTGGCAACACCTCAAAATACCTTTTAATGAGATAGAAGTAGCAACTGAAAACTTCAAAACGCTTATCGGACGAGGTGGATATGGTTGGGTGTACAAAGGAAAACTCCTTGTGTCAGGAAAAGAGACCACGGTTGCTGTGAAGAGGTTGAATGAGCAGCACGGACAAGGTTTAAAGGAGTTTTTGACAGAGATTCAATTGTTGTCTGGTCAACATCATCCAAACCTCGTCTCTCTTCTTGGTTATTGTGATGAGGGAAAGGAGAAGACTATCGTTTACGAATATGCAGAGCGTGGAAGTTTGGATCAGTATATAATCCGTAGTGGAAAAAGCACCTCTACTACTCTTACGTGGTTACAAAGACTCAAAATCTGTGTTGATGCAGCTCGTGGTTTGGATCACCTTCATAGCCATGTTGGAAGGCATCAAAAGATTATCCACATGGATATAAGAAGTTCGATTATCCATAGGGATATAAAAAGTTCAAATATTTTGATCGATGAAAATTGGGTTGCTAAAATTTCTGACCTTGGATTGTCCAAGTTAAGCGTATCAGGTTTTGGTATGAGTGTCATTGTTTCAAATGGTTGCGGGACACAAGGTTACTGTGAACCAGAATACTGTTGGACTATAATGTTTATTATGCCAAAAAGACCAAAGAATAAAGCCCGTATGTTTTTCAGGTTTGGGCCGCAGGAACAAACCCACAAGATGGAAAACATGGCAGTTAAAAAGAAACGGTTTAGTCTAGGGTTATGTCGATTACTTTTAGTGAATCGTTGTGTCTTTTGACATGAAGCAACGTTTCTTCTTGTATAAATAGGGATCAATTTCTGTAAACAAAAGCAACTCTTTCAGATTCATTTATATCAATATAAAGGGTTCTACCAATCTTCTTTTGTCCTACTTTTATTCATTCTCTTTGCATGATTATACATGATTGTTGTTTGATATTTTCGATCCTGGAAACACCCCCTAAAGGGCCTCTCAACATTGGTATCAGAGCTTCAAGGAATCAAACAACGATCAAGATTAAGAGATTATCATTAGCCGAAGAGCGGGATTGATTATCAACAGCAAAGCAGAATTATTCAGGATCAACAGCGAGGCAGATTTGATTATGCAGGATTGATTGTTATTAGCAGAAGGCGGGATTGACAATCATTGGCATGTGACTTTCAACAGCGAGGCAGGTTTGATCAAGAACTAGAGGACCAAAGAAAGAAAGAAAGGAAAATGGTTACCACCAACCGGGGTTAACCAGAAGAAGAGAAAGAACAGGTTTGCCCGGGAATTATAAGACCAAAGAACTGCTGTGACAGTTGGTTGATTCGCCCCGCAAACAAGGAAGAAAGTTTTGCCAGGTGGAAAAAGAACCAGGTGGTTTGATTCGCCCCGCAAACAAGAAAGAAAGTTGTGCCCGGTGAAAAAAGAACCAGGTGGTTTGATTCGCTCCGCAAACAAGAAGGAAATATAGGAAGCAAGAACAAGAAAAGGCATGAACAAAAAGGATTAAAGAATGAAGACTGCAGAATTTGAAGATTGAAGATTTTTGGCATATCAACATTAGGGGAGAACTGTTGGACTATAATGTTTATTATGCCAAAAAGACCAAAGAATAAAGCCCGTATGTTTTTCAGGTTTGGGCCGCAGGAACAAACCCACAAGATGGAAAACATGGCAGTTAAAAAGAAACGGTTTAGTCTAGGGTTATGTCGATTACTTTTAGTGAATCGTTGTGTCTTTTGACATGAAGCAACGTTTCTTCTTGTATAAATAGGGATCAATTTCTGTAAACAAAAGCAACTCTTTCAGATTCATTTATATCAATATAAAGGGTTCTACCCATCTTCTTTTGTCCTACTTTTATTCGATTCTCTTTGCATGATTATACATGATTGTTGTTTGATATTTTCGATCCTGGAAACACCCCCTAAAGGGCCTCTCAACAAATACTACAATACAGGAGTCGTGACAAAAAAATCTGATGTCTATTCTTTTGGTATTGTACTATTCGAAGTTTTATGTGGGAGGTTGTGCCTAATTGATTGCGATGATGGATTCTCGCTATCAGGCAAATCAGCCAAAGAATACTACAAAAATAACAGCCTGATCAAGATTATTGATCATAGTTTAAGGGAACATATTGGCTCGTATTCCATGACCAAATTTGCAGCAATCGCATACAGATGCTTGCACGACGATCGGGAGCAGCGACCTACCCTGGATGTTGTGGTGAAAGAACTTGAGGAAGCGCTCAGATCCCTGGTGAGTTCTATACCTGATTTTATTATGCAAGTGGAATTTAATATAACATAACAAAATGCCTCTTTTAAGTCTGGCAATCATAAACAAAATTGGGTTCACACGGTTACTACTGCTAAAATAACATTAACACAGTCCATTAATTGGCATATGAGTATACAACTTACAATTCTCAAAATCTGTAATGGTGATATCAATCAAAACTGAACACTAAATTAAGCCAAAAAACCTTGCACTAACTCATCAAATGATCACTATAACCCTGAAACAATAATTGGTACATAGTCCAAATCTCTATATGCAAATATCTATATGCAAAATAGTAATTAATACATTGTCCAAATCTCTATACGCAAGTGCATTATGAACGAATAGATCTTGCAACGACTACAGCAAATCACCAACGTATTAGCGGATATACATGATTCCATATACATGTGTATTAGTAGATACAGTGTACCTCATATCCTAATTGGGCTCTCAGAATCTGTAATAAATTAGGCCATAAAACCTAAATTTACAAAAAGTGATCAATATTATGTGCAGTTAAATATCAAAGCCCAACAGATTCTTAAAAACATCATCACTTATAGCACAAAATTTGGGACTCATGTCAAATGAAACAAACTTTTTAGTGCACGGAAACGCAGAGGGTAAGATTGCTCCAATCTGCAAACGCATTTTGATCAATATTCTGAATCATATTTTTATTTAACATGTTAAGCAAAAATATATAACCGAATATATCATAACAATAATAAGATAACATTCTATAACTAGGTGATACGCTTTAGGATCTGTTAGGCATTTGCTCTTTCTGTTGTTAGTTCATCCGTTCTTACCTTAAACACATTTTTAAAACAATGGATCTATTCAAAACATTCTAACCGGACAGCTCAAGTTAAGCCACAATTGAGCTATTTATCAAACGCATCCAAGAACGCCGTGATTAATCCCTGTCACAAAGATTGATATTAAAAAAAACTCAATTAATCCATATGCATATTTTTTCGTGGAACGGAGGGAGTTTATAAATGTGTAACTACTCATCTGGAAGCTAGACACAAATATGTTTATGGTTAGTAACTCGCATAAAGCAATGTCTGTCTTTATAAAAGTATACTTATATTCATTTTACGAAAACATGTTTAGTCTTTGAATTCATATATTAGTGTTAAATCACATGTGATAAATTAAGCTAGTTTGAATATTAAAAAACAAAATAAATAAATAAATATTTTCTCCTAGTTTTATAAATAAACTGTATTGATTTCAACTCTAGTTCTACACAAATATTTAAGCCCATTTTAAGACAACATGTTGAGTTTTCAAATTTATAGATAAGTGTCATGTGATATATTATGCAATCTCCTGTACCGGAAAAGTAAAAAAGATAAAAAAATAAAAAAATATGTTGAAAGTATATGAAAGTGTATTTCTATTAAAAGATAATTAAAAGCTTTGTCATAATCGTGTAGTTTGTTTCATCTAACGATGATTTTTGAGATATATTATTTTAAAATAGGGGTTTTTTTAACTTGTGCTTTAGAGGCACAAGTTAAACACACAAAAAGTACTGTAAGATCCGCAAAAAAGGACTATGGGACGTACATAAAAGTACATATTTATGTACTTTTATATGGGTTTCTGAGTACTTTTCTGTCTTTTTTAGTGTGCTTAACTTGTGCCGTAAGATACAAGTTAGAAAAAACCTTAAAAAAAAGTTGAAAATAAATTTTATTTGAAAAAAAAGGAGTGGTAGAAGATATAAATATAGACAAATAAGTTACTAAAGTTTGAAAAAATTGTTCGTCTAAATTACTATAGTTTAAAACGTTATAAATAAGTTACCTAAGTTCATGAGTTTATCAAATGGGTGAGTAACTTGTTTGTAATGTTTTAAACTATAGTAATTTAAACAAACATTTTCCCAAACTTTATTTACTCAATTAAAAATAAGTGATTGAATTTAGTCCCACAATCTCCTTGTCTTTCAAAGTGTGTTAAATATTTTGCTGTGTTCTCAAGTAAAATAAAAGGAAAAAAAAAATGTAGTGAAAGTGAAGTAAAGAACATAACTTTCACTTTCACTTTTCTTTCTTTTCAAACTTTTATATACCCCATTTATTTTCACTTTCATTCTTAAAAGAACACAACTTTAACTTTCACTATCTTTCTTCCCTTCTCACCTCTAAGGCCCGTTTGGTTTATGCCTATGATTGTTGGATTTGGGATGATGCCCAATTTTCATTGTTTGGTAAGACATTGTAGGTCCCAAGATTGGTAGTGACTCCCTAAAATCTTCCATGTGCAAATCGAGAGTTACCTCCCAACTTTATAAATGATACTCTCTTAAGGTGGGACCATGTTTATCTTCCATCACTCATATATTATTATTATTTTTCTTTTATTAAAAAATTTATTATATTCATTTAAAAGTAAATAATATATAAATTTATTTTATTTTTTTCCCTCTTTTTATAAATTAATATATTTTCTCTCTCTCACACATCAAATCCAAATCTAAAGCCTAATACAAATTTAAATCCAAATCCAAATTCTTAATCCTAAACCTGTCCACAAATCAAACGGGCCTAAGAAAGGAAATTAGCCCAAATAGATAAGGATTTAAACACTTTTCAAAACCATAAATTATTATAGCAGTGGACTACTTTTTAAACCACAAAGTCAAATATGTCAAAGAAACGTTTTGCTATTTCACCTTGCCTAAAATATGATAGAATATAAAAATGCAGTTTGGAATTTTTTTAATGCATAAAGGTTCAAACTTCAAAATAATGCAATTCGGATTTTCATGTCAAAACCAAAATCGAATCGAATTCAAATTCGATTGTTTGGTCTTACCTTTAAATATCATTGTGGCAGTTTTGTGTATTGACTTGGTTTAGTTTTTGGTAGGATTGGTTTATTGTTGTATTTCTTTGTAATATTTTTGTTAGGGACCCATACTTTTTATTATCTTGCTAAAGAGTTTGGGTTGTCACTTTTTGTGTATCTTCTTGTTGTGGTTCCTCAATAAATGTTGTCTTTCTAAAGTGTGGTGTAGGTGTAAGATGTAACATGAGAGAATGATGTTTATTCATCCATTTGGTTGATACATTGTACAAATATATAGCATGCTATGATATGGGCCTAGACATGGCCTGATACAATAATAATATGGGCTAACACTCCCCTGCAGTCCGAGCGGCGAAATCGCGAAAGCTCGGACTTAAGAAGGAAACTAGAGAAGAAAAGAAAAACAAAACATTAACATAAAGTATCCCCTACAACTAAAATAAAGATGAGACAAAGAAAGTTGGTTCTAAAACTAACCCCCAAAGAACCTTCCAAACAAACGGGGCGTGTTTTTTCATAGAAAAACATAAAGATCCGGCTTTTTTTTCTTTTTTTTCCTTTTTTTTTTTTTTAGAAGATAGAGAATGGAGGTGAGGAAAGTGTCTGATGAAGATGAGCAGATGAGAAGGCAGCGTAGCAGGTGAGAAGACAGCAGAGGTTGAAGGAGAGGCAGCGGAAAGACTTTTTTTTTTTTTTTAACAGTCGTCTCGGGAAATTGATACCCTGGATTCGACACCAACAAAAGTCGTCTCGGGAATTGATATCCTGGATTCGACACCAACAAAAGTCATCTCGGGAATTGATACCCTGGATTCGACATAAACAAAAGTCGTCTCGGGAATTGACACCCTAGATTCTACATAAAGACAGTAAGCTATTTTAATTTTTTTTTTCTCCCGACAGAACCATCACAAGTCAACTACAAAAACAAAAACCATCCACCAAGTATTATCACTCCTTATTATTTTGGGTTTTAAAACATAAAGATCCAATCCCAAAACCAGAAACACAACAGAAAGAAATAAAAACCATCTCTTTACCCACCATGTTTCCCACTTTCCCTTGTCCCTCTCTTTTGCCCATCACTTTTGAAAATCACAACAGAGGATAACCCCACCTAATAATTCATCATCTCTGATCAATATTCTTCTTCGGATCACGATCATCGGTTCCGCTTAAATCTGCTGGATTCTTCGAATCTGGAAAGATGGAGGTGCTAACTCAAAAGGAATATGTAGTGAGTAGAAATGGTACTAAAGAAAAGAAAGAGATGGAAGAAGTATCAACCAGTTTCCGTGGTCTTAGAAGAAAGAGAAAGATTAAAGAGCTCATGAATTCTCAAGAAAGGGATGATAAAGGATTATCAATGAAAAGGAAGAGAACTTCAATAGAGAAAGAGATGCCCGGTATTCCTTTGGCCGAAAAAAAGATTGAAGTGGTGGTTGGAGTGTAGGTATGGGATTGTTTTGTATTATCAGCAGGCTAAGATGAAGAGAAAAGAAAAGGGTTAAAGGGAGCCCTCCGAACCTCCGGCGTGTAGCCGGCAGGCCGGAGGCGGCGGCTGAATTGTTTAGGTTTAGGGTTAGGTATTCTTCTCTGATACCATGTAAGATGTAATATGAGAGAATGATGTTTATTCATCCATTTGGTTGATACATTGTACAAATATATAGCATGCTATGATATGGGCCTAGACATGTCCTGATACAATAATAATATGGGCTAACAGTAGGGAGGGGTATGATTGTCTACATCCATCTTTCCGTACCCGCTCGGACATGATTGAGTATTGGTGTTGTTGGTGTTGAACTAACTAACTAATAAATGTAGGGAAAGGATGGGCTGGGTGAGGGTGTAGGAGTGATAGATGCGGAAGATGAAGAGAAATGTGAAATTGGTGATGCAACGGGTGATGAAATGCATGCTGGTTTGGCTAGTAAAGATGGTTCTAAGCTTAAAGGCGGTTCTAAGCTTAAAGTTGGTACTAAGCTTAAGATGTTTGTTAGCTATGTTCATAAGCTTCTTACCAGGTATGTAAGAACATTTGATATTTGTTATGTTTAAGCTGATTAGTTGTTTTTGATGAGATCATTATGTTGAAATTTGGTGGCTTTTTGTTGATTTGGATAAAGTAGGGAGTTAATTCCATGTTTGATCCTTGTTGTCTACACAAAATTGCATGTTTGGTCTAAAATGCAATTAATAACACCAATAGTCTTTGTGGTTGTCCAAATTGGGTTGACCGGTCCTTTGACCGATTTTCAATCAAATTGGATGTTAAGTTCATTTGCACCGTTAGTCCCTAACGACATCATGTGGCAACGTTAGTTCATTTAGCAAACGATCGTTTGCAATGTTAGTCCTTTATACTAACGGTCGTTTCTAATTAGCTCAAAATTTATTATTCTTAAAAAAAATCACGCGGTTTTATACGCGGTTTATATACACGTTGTAGGCATGTTTTATACGAGTTTTTATACATGGTTTATACATGTTTTTATGCATGGTTTTATACACGTTTTTTTACACGTTTTATACATGTTTTATACACGTTTTATACACGCTTTTATACGCGGTTTAATACATGTTTTTACACACGTTTTTACACACTTTTTATACATGTTTTATACACGTTTAATACACATTTTTATACACAAATTTATACATGTTTTTACAAACGTTTTTATACATGTCTTTATACATGTTTTTATACACGTTCTTATGCATGTTTTTATACATGGTTTTATACGTGTTTTTATACACATTTTTATACATATTTTTATACACTTATTTATACATGTTTTTATACGCAGTTTTATACGCGTCTTATACAGCGGGGCCAGATCCTTTGGACTCGTTTTTTCGTGCTCTTTCTAACTGTGTCCCGAGCTTCATTTGAACTTATTTTGGACATCGATAAATATGTAAACGTGATCGATACTTGTCCGAATTTTCATGTTTTTGCTTTGTTTGCTCTTTCTAACACCACCACCCACCACCACCACTCAGCATCGACGCTCACCACCGCCACCACCCCTTTGCCACCCATCACCACCACCGATACCCAACCCCACCACCTACCCCCACCAATACCACTCACCATCGCTACTCATCGCAACCAACCACCACCACCACCCCCGCACTTACCACCACCACCACAACCATTCGCCATCGCCACCCACTTCCACCACCACCAACACATGGTGGTTGTGAGTGGTTGTTGGCAAGTGGGGGTGGTGGATGGCGGTGGCAAATGGTGCTGGCAGATGGTGGTTGGTGGTGATAGTGAGTGGTGTTGGCGACGAGTGGTGGTTGTGAGCGGCGGTGGTAGCTAGTTGTGGTGGTAGGGGTGGGTAACAGTGGTGGTGGTGGCGAGCGATAGTGGCGGGTGGGGGTGGGGTGGGTGGCGTTTGTGTTGGTGGTGGTGGTGGGTGGTGGCGGGTGGTGGTTGGTGGCGGCAGTGAGTGGTGGCGGTAGTGATTGGCAGTAGCGAGTGGTGGGGGTGGGTGGCGGTGGTAGTGGTAGTGGTGGGGTTGGGTGGCGGTGGGTGGCAGTGGGGGTGTTGGTGGTCGTTGGCGGTGTTGAGTGGCTATAAGAACGTGTATAAAACCATGTATTAGGCTGCCCACAGTCGTGACCTGGGTCACCGCCTGCCACATCAGCTTTCTCTCTCCGGCAACCGGACATGACCAAGTTGCCACAATCGATGACCTTTTTTTTTTTTTTTTTTTTAATTCAAACATTTTAAACAACAAATTTAAAATTCATTAAAAATAAAAACATTACAATACATAATTCAAATAAACATTAAAAAAATTACGTAAATTATTCAAATAACATTAAAAATTTAAACTAATAATCTAAGTCGTAGCGTGCCTTGATTGTTGCCTTAATTTCCATCAGTTCGGCTAGTTGTCGTGGGGGCAAACTTTGGTTGATTGGGGTATTGTAGAAAATTAAGTCTTGCTGCCGGGATGATTGCGCCATCAATGCCATTTGCTGTTTTTGGAGCTCAATTTTCTCTCTTTTCATCTCGAGCTCTTTTTCTCTCAACCTTATGTACGCATCTTCTATACCCTTACCTTTTCCCGATTTTGTCGGCTTGAACTTGAAAAAGGTTTTGGCTAACGATTTAACAAATGATTCTGATGGATCACGAGAAGAGGAGGATGATTTCTTCCTGGCTGTGTCACGACCTACAGGTCGTGAATTCTCTAGTCTCTTCCTCATCATCAGAATCATCCACGTCTTGGAAATTCAAAGGACCTTGTGTTGACACTGAGGTAGTTGTAGAACCCTTTGATTTCTTCCGACTATTCGTTCTGAAAGCAGGCATCTCACAATTCTTCCAAGCATCATGAGTCCTCAAAATTTGCCAACACTCCTCCAAGGTAAAATCATGACCGTAAAGCACACGGTATTCTCTAAGAGCTTTTTGTTTGTCATCTGCATCATTCTCACCACTTCCATGATTTTGCTTGATATTATCCATAATAGCACAAAAAAACTCAACCCTATTACAAATCCTATTCTTCCATTTGGTCGTGATGGAGTTGTAGGTTCTTTCTGAGCCAGTTTCCTTTTCAAAGTACGCTATCACCTCCTCCCAAAAGCGGTGCCTGTTGATAGCGTTTTCTCTCTACAAATTTTCCGACACAAAAACCCAAGCTCTACAAAGCGCGATCTCTTCCGCCTTTGTCCATGGTTCGGCCTTTTTGGTTGGTTCGGGCTTTTTGCCTTTGTCCTTCGCCTTTGTAGCACGTCTTGAAGGCTTCTTTGGTTTAATGGGTGACGTCTCTTCGACATCGTCATCGTCTTCAACAGGAATGGAATCGTGGTACGAACCATGGTACGAACCGTAACCCGAACCTTGCCCCATCGAAGCATCTTGAATCGGATAGTTTTGGGTCGAGTATTGTTGAGTCGGATACTCAGGCATATAATCCTCCAAATCCATTTCAAGATTAGTACTACGAAGCGGGGAATAATCGTGATACGGTTGGGAAGAATACAAGAAGTCCATGTTAGGACGATACGAAGACCCACTTGATTCTTGGTGATAATCCGTATTAGGACGTTGCGGTGGGACAAATGGATGATTAACGTAAAACGGGTTTTGATTTTGATTCGGTTGTGGTAGTCGTGATTGATATTCAAATGTTGGTGGACGTAAGCGAATACCCCGATTTTGTGGTGGTGTTATGCCGGTTAATTCAAAGTTGTTTTCCGGCGAGAAATTCAAATCCGATGCATTTTGGGGTAGTCGGGATCGTCGGTTTTTTGATTGTGGGGTATTTTTCTTTGACATGGTGAATATAGATGAGAAGTAGTTTGAGGTTGGAAGTGAATATGGATGAGAAGTAGATTGAGGTTGAATTGTGTTTGAAATTGTGTGTTTAGAAGTGTGTATATATATGATGTAAAGTGGTAAAGTTTTTTTTTTTATTAAATCTCAAACGGTAACATTTTTGAAACTTTAAAGTGTGTATTAAAATCGGTAGGATTTTAGACCGATAGTGATTTTTTTTGTGCTCGACCGATTTCTGACCCTCGCTCCACAGTGACCACGACCGACTCCCAAGTCGGTCGTCTAGCTCGACCGATCGATATTTTCTGATCGAGTGTGCGTAGCCTTAAAACGTGCATAAAAACACGTGTAAAAATGTGTATAAAGACATGTATAAAAACGTTTGTAAAAACATGTATAAACTTATATATAAAAACGCATATAAAACATGTCTAAAAGCGTGTATAAAACCACGTGATTTTTTTTAAGAAAAACAAATTTGAGTTAATAAGAAACGGCCGTTAGTATAAAGGACTTACGTTGCAAACGATCGTTGGCTAAATGGTTCAACGTTGCCACATGATGTCGTTAGGGAGTAACGGTGCAAATGGACATAACGTCCAATTGGAATAAAATTGGTCAAAGGACCGGTCAACCCAATTTGGACAATCACATGGACCATTAGTGTAATTAATTGCGTTTTAGGATCAAACATGCAATTTCGTGTAAATCACAAGGACTAAACATGTAATTAACTCCAAAGTAGTATCATAGATTGTAGTTAGGGGTGTTATCGGGTCGGGTTATCTTGTTTATCGGATCGGGTTGAGTCGGGTTTTGAGCTTTTAGAAAATGACCCGCAACCCGACCTAATAAGAAATCGGGTTATCGGGTTCCGATTTTTATCGGGTCGGGTTAAGTCAGATCGGGTGATTCGGGTTGTCGGGTTAATTAAAAAATAAATCCAACTCTACGTGTAGTCACTGATTGGAATAACATAAAAAGTATCAATGCAAAAATGTCCAAAGACCATGAGTTATTCTCGTATTTTCTGATAATAGGTGCTCTCAAGACATCTGGCCAAATTTCAGATACTTTCCTTTAGATATTTGTGTGCTCAAAATTTGCACTGATTCACTCACATACAATTAACCATAACGATCATGTTTCTATTATAGCATGGTGACACGGATAAAAACTCACTGTTTCTAATATAAGAGGAAAATAGATGTGGGAGACACTTAGTTTGCACAATCACATGAAGCTGTGAACTATCGAATCAAACATGGTTTTTTTGGTGTCACGTAATCACTGAAATTTACAATAGTTTTATACACCTGAATGAGAGTTAATTGCATTTTTGGTCCTTGTGGTTTGGCCAAATTGCAGGTTTGGTCCCCAAAACTTTAAAAGTGCAGCGATAGTCCCTATTTTGAAGTTTGGATTGCATTTTTGTTTCTTGGATAAAGTTAAATGACTAAAATACCCTTTGTCTTCTTCAGAAAAAGACAAGGGTAATTTGGTCATTTCACACTGATAAGGACAAAAAATGCAACTCAAACTTCAAAATGAGGACTATCGTTGCACTTTCAAAGTTTTGGGGACCAAACCTGCAATTTGACCAAACCACAAGGACCAAAAATGCAATTAACTCCATGAATGAACTGTTATGTTATACCATCCTTAATGTATTTGTTGTCTCATATAATGCAAAAACTAATTTGGCTTACAAGGTTTTATATAAAAAAGAAATAAATCGCATTTTTTCAGGTCATATCGGGTTGACCCGATAACCCGATAAGAAAAACAATTTAACCCAACTCGATAACTATATCGGGTTCGGGTCAAAACCACCCAACAAGATTTCTTAACCCGATTAAACCCGACCCGATAAGCCTTATCGGTTCGGTCGGGTCAATCCGACCCTACTGACACTCCTAATTGTAGTAGATTGTGGGCATCATTAATCTGATGAGATGCCATTATTTGTGTATGTGTATATCAATTAGTGGCTGATAATTTTCTCTAGAGATTAGGTGACTTTTGGTAATTTGGGTGATGTAGGCTCAAAAATTAAGAGAATTGATTTGCACTCTTAATTTTTATTGGCACACAACAATGTATGTATTAAACAGTTGTACTTTAAGTATAAATTGCTTTAACTGCTTGTACATTCGAGTGTCTCAATAAAAATATGAAGTGTGCAAATCACTTCCTATGAATTAATGATAGTGTAACATCCTGACTACTCGGACACAATAGTGTCACCCAAACTTGTGTCATTTTCACACAAGCACTCTTAAATATTGAGTTCTTATGGGATCTTCCCGCACTTGATCACAACACGCATTACATCATTGTAAGGTGAATGTTAATGGTGTCACAAATAGGGTGTCAATGGATGTACTACATAGCGTGAATAATGGATTTGCCGTTTATGTTTACGTTTACGTTTATGGTTATTTTAATGTTTGTGTATATCTTGATAATCTTCCTGCTAGGTAATAAAAGTTTGATGTTTTTTTTTTCGTTGATTGGTTGGTGTTTTGATGAGGTGGTTCGGAAATTAGGTGACCTTTTGTGTAGGAATATGAATTGTGGCTTAATTTGTTTTAATTGTTGCCAGGGGCACTTCATCTAGTAGTGATATAATTGGATCAAGGGATCAACGTTTCACATTTAGGGAGATAAAACGTATTACTCACAGTTTCAAAATTATCATTCGGAGAGGTGAATTTGGAACGGTCTACCATGGATCTATCGGGGATAACCAAGTTGCCGTGAAGATGTTTTCTGAATATTCAGCTCAATATGAAGGATACAAAAAATTTCAGGCTGAAGTAAGTTCTGCTATACCATAAAGGCCTAGTAATACACCATAAATACTAAAAGAATATTCGATTAGCTAACTTTATTAAGCAAAGCTTGAGATGCTTATTTTTTATCTGGATGTGGCAGAATGGGCAGGGCGGGTGGTTTGGGTACCTGGTAAGCAATTTACTAGGGTTCGGGTCAAAACGATGATTTTTTGTGTGGGGTGAGTCTAGGGGTGGAATCGAGTTCGAGCCGAGCTCGAGCCTATCAGAGCTCAAGCTCGGCTCGTTTATATTTGAGAAAGCTCGAGCTCGAGCTCGGTTCGGTTCGAGCCTTCAATTTTAGCTCGAGCTCAAGCTTGGCTCGTGGCATGATATATAAAGCTCGAGCTCGGGCTTGGCTCGTTTGCGGTGTGCCTATAAAAACTACTCGACTTCTTGAGCTTACGTGTTCGAGCTCATTTATTTGTTTTGAGCTCGTCAATGAGCTCGTTAGTATACATGCACAAAATGTACTAGAGCTCATTTAGGCTCGTGAGCCTAGTCGAGCTTTGTATTTAAAGCTCGAGCTCAGACTCGTTTATCAAATGAGCTCCAATCTAGGCTCGAGCACGCGTTTAAGCTGAGCTCGTCCGAGCTTTTCACCAATCCGATCCTAAACTTTTCACGAGCGGCTCGGCTCGTTTCCAACCCTAGGAATATATCCATAACACTTTTTTAGTTTTACAAACTCTTTTAATATTTTATAAAAACTACAGATTCAAATATGATTTTTAAATAGTACAATATTTAAATTAGAGTTAATTACATAAATGGTCCCTATGGTTTGTCGAAAATTATGGATTTGGTCCCTAAACTTTTTTTTTTGCGGATTTGCTCCCTATGGTTTTGATTCGTTACGGATTTGGTCCCTTGACCAAATTTTCTGTCAGTTGACCGTCAAATGTGTGTTTGGATTGCTGAAATGACAAAAATACCCCCGTATGTGTTTCATAAATGGTCCCTATGGTTTGTAGGTTATCATAATTAGTCCTTGATTTTTTATTTTTTATTTTTATTTATATAAAAAACATTTTGTCGAAAATTTAATAAAAAATTCCGAAAATTTATAAAAAAAATCTATAAAAAATTCCTAAAATTTTATAACAAAGTCCGAAATTTTTTTAAAAAAAAATTATAAAAAATCCCGAAAATTTTTATAAAAAAATTCCAAAATTTTTATAAAAAAATCCGAAAATTTTATAAAAAAAGTATATTAAATATTCCAAAAATTTTATAAAAAATTCAGAAAATTTTATATAAAATTCCGATAAATTTTTTATAAAATCTTATAAAACATTCCGTCAAAAATTTTGGGAAAAAATTTCGAATTTTTTTTTTTCTTTTTTGAATACTTTTTGACGGAATTTTTTTAGAAAATCTTGCCCAAAAGTTTATAAAATTTCTTACGGATTTTTTTTGACAATTTTATAAAATCCGTCAAAAATTTTATAAACTTTTGGGCAAAATTTTATAAAAAATTTCGTCAAAAAGTATTCAAAAAAGAAAAAAGAAAATTTTTTGTCGAAATTTTGTTTTCCCAATATTTTTGACGGAATGTTTTATAAGATTCTATAAAAATTTTATCGGATTTTTTTATAAAATTTTCGGAATTTTTTATAAAATTTTTGGAATTTTTTATAAATTTTTTTCAATTTTTAATATACTTTTTTTTATAAAATTTTCGGATTTTTTTATAAAATTTTTGGAATTTTTTTATAAAATTTTCGGAATTTTTTATAAAATTTTTGGAATTTTTTTTATAAATTTTTGGGAATTTTAATAATTTTTTTTTTAAATTTCGGACTTTGTTATAAATTTTTTTTTTTTAAATTTTCGGATTTAGGAATTTTTTATAGATTTTTTTTATAAATTTTCGGAATTTTTTATAAAGATTTTATAAAATTTTCGACAAAATGTTTTTTATATAAATAAAAATAAAAAATAAAAAATCAGGGACTAATTCATGATAAACTACAAACCATAGGGACCATTAATGAAACACATATTGGGGTATTTTTGTCATTTCAGCAATCCAAACACACATTTGACGGTCAAGTGACAGAAAATTTGGTCAAGGGACCAAATCCGTAACGAATCAAAACCATAGGGAGCAAATCCGCAAAAAAAAAGTTTATGGACCAAATCCATAATTTTCGATAAACCACAGGGACCATTTATGTAATTAACTCTTTAAATTATAATCTCATGCATCTACAAAATTTTAAGTAATATCTTCACACAACTCCAAAATGATTAGATATTTCCACCGATTTTAAACTAATCATCTTAGAGATTTAAATGTCACATCACACAAACAAGTGGCCAAATTTAATGAGGTACAATGATACGAGACATTTTGAAAAGTTATTATTCAACAAATGATTCAGAGTTTTAATATGAGGTCTCAAAATGATAAATTATAGAAACATTTTCAAAAGGTTATCAAATGGTAAAATAATGCCTCAAAATCTTCAAAATGCCATCCGACTCGAATGCTCCAAATGCAAGCTATCGCCTTAAGAACCTGAGAAATACATGCTAAAATGTCAACATTAATGTTGGTGACTTTATAGGTTTAAGTATATAAAAGTAGTGTGGACCACAAGTTTTTAATGTTGGTTCGACCGATACATTTTGTCATGAAAAAGTATTGATTTGACCCGATACATTCGGTTAAGCACAAGTAATGGTTGACCGTATGAGATCATAGGTTTAATAAAAGTATTAATGTAAAAATGAACCACAAGATTTTATAGCGTGTGTGACCATTATAACAAATACAAGGTCACACCAAAATGCGTTTACTACTGCCTAAGCTCATGACACCGAAGCGTTAACAATAATGTAATGAGAGTGCCCAATGCAGGGGTCTAACCCATGACCACCTGGTTGTTATTCAAATGAAATGCGTCCGTTTGACTCGTACTAGGGTCGGTAGAGCTTACCCACCATGTGATACAACCCTGTTAGGGGTTGTATTGGGATAAGGCACCACTTCAAGCGTGTGCGAGCTCCTTAAGAAATAGAAGAGAACAACTAGAGAATTATTGATCTTAAACTTGATTGAATGATAAACTAAAATATTACAAAGAGTATTTATAAGACAAGGTAAAACCCTAATAGTTAAATGAGCCTTGGGCTCGAGCCCAGGCGTATCATTCCTCACTCCTTCAAAATCACCTTGCCCTCAAGGTGTTGTCTTCAAAAGTTTCCTTAATTCCTGGATACCATGATCTTCTTTGAATTACAGCCTCCATCATTTTCTTCTTCACATGACACAACACCCTTCTTCCATCTTTTGCTGCCTCACAACTCTTCTCGCTATATACCCACTTCAAACAAACAGCCAAACTCTCGCCGAAAACATCTCTACCCTCCAAAATCTTAATCACAAACTCTTTGATTAAACGCAAATTTATTTCATCTATACTATCTTCAGATATACCACCTCCATCCTTAAGTAGCGATATTACTATATTCGACTCATCTCCGTCAACCCTACACGCTTCACCACCACCCACAACAACATCTTCCACACTTTCTTTATTTTCTAAAAATTTGCTAAACTCACTACGAACTTCCATGCTTTCCATATTACTCTCATCAATATTAAAAACATTGTTTATAGCGCTACTAACCTCAACAACACCAATATCTTCATTAGCATCTAAGGACTCTTTAACCACATATGGAACTTCTTCACTTGGCCATGATAGAATGATATCTATTTTCTCTTCAATGTTCGGATTTTTCCCTGCAATTATCTCAAAACGAGCCTCCATTATACAGGCTATGGAACAGGTTTCTCCTAAAGTTGTAGGCGCTAACCTTAAGAGTTCACATTGTAGAAGCGGTTTAAGTCCCGATATATAAATCGATTTAAGTAAAGATTCTGAGATCCCCGTTACTTGATTTATAAGAATCTTAAAATCATTCTCGTATTCGGCCACCGTACCCATTTGCAAAAGCTTAAATAGTGCATATTTCGCGTCCCGATCACATCCGCTCGAAGCCATTGACATTAACTCGAAAAACAAAAAAAAACAATTTTTTTTAATTATTTGTTTCGATGAACAGTACCCCGTGAACAGTAACTCCGACAGAAAATACGCGTGAATAGTGATCGATGAACAGTACCACGAATAGTGTCATGAACTTTTTTTTTTTTTTTTTTTTTTTATTAATAATATTGGAACCCTAATCAAAAACCCTCTCAATGAAAGCACTAATTGATACGACCCGTTAAGGTTGTATCGAGATAGGGCAAAACTTCAAGCGGGCACGAGCTTCTTAAGAATATTAGAGAAGAGAATTATTTATTTGACAAAACTATGCTTTTCATTAATGAATGATTCGGTATTTATACCAGATAAACCCTAACTTGTATCACAAGTTGAATACAAGATAAACTCCCAAAACAAAAGATACTTTCCAAGATAATGACCTACATAACACAATCCTAACTGACTCGAATACGACTAAAAGAAAGATAGTTTTCCACGACAGTAGACGTATCATTCCCTACTCCTTCAAAAACCACCTTGTCCTCAAGGTGTTGCTTCAAAATCTTGCCTCATGTAGTTCCAGTATCCCACACTTTTACTTGTAGTTGTCCTCTTTTGGATTATAAGAAAATGGCATAAAGTGCATCAAAAAGCGTTGCCAAGGCTGTCCGTAATTTGCATGACTGGTGTCCAAATTCAGCCCGTCATATACAACTTTATTCTGCCCAACTTGAATGACAACATAAAACTTTGATTACATCGACAAGAGAGATACCTCATCTATTTTCTTTCTCTTAGTGGTTTCCAGTGGAGGTGGTTCAACAGTAGTTTTAGGTGGCGTTGTCAACAAAGGTAGTTTAACGACGGTTGTAGGTTTGTGGTTTTACGATCCGCTGTTGCTACTACTCGCTTTGTTGCTGAAAGAACACGACCGTTGATCCTCAAAACGCGCTTCTGTTATGCGGGCCAAGGGTAAAACTTCTCCCAAAGTTGTAGGATTCAACCTCAACAGTTCCCAAAGTTGTAGGTCCGTAAAGCGTGCTTCCTTTGCACGAGCTAATGAAAAAGCTTCGCCTAAAGTTCTGGCGTTAGACCTTAAGAGTGCACATTGCAGAGCTGGTTTAAGTCCAGAGATATAAAACAATTTGAGTAACTTTTCAGAGATCCCCGTCACTCGATTTATAAGTATCTTAAACTCACTCTGATATTCGCCCACCGTTCCCATTTGCAATAGCTTAGATAGTGCGTTCCGATTGCTGCTACTCGATGCCATGAACAATAACTCATGAATAGTGATCGATGAATAGTACTTCGGGATGAACAATACCGGTGAACAGTACACGAATGAGCAGTATCGTTTTTCTTTTCTTTTTTTTAACCCTAGAATCGTTCGGCTCCCAATGAATCTCTCAATGAAAGCACCAACTGATACGACCCTGTTAGGGGTTGTATCGGGATAAGGTACCACTTCAAGCGTGTGCAAGCTCCTTAAGAAATATTGATGTTAAACTTGATTGAATGATAAACTTAAATATTAAAAAGAGTATTTATAAGACAAGTTAAAACCCTAATAGCTAAATGAGCCTTGGGCTCGAGCCCAAGCGTATCACCATGGACAGGGGTGTCAACCCCAATACTCTATACACAACATTTGTGCTTACCAATACGTAATTAACGGTTCATGATAATGGGCAATAATGAAATGTGGGTTAACAAATAACTTAAGCCAGTACGTAAACGTGTTAATGTACTTGTGTTCAAAACGTAAAAAAAAGCATGTATTCTCACCCCAAAAGTATTGCAAAACAAGTAAAAATATGGGCCATGAACTCATCTCGAGCAAATGATAATACACGGTAATGTAGTGATGGCACGCAAAACGAAGTAATCCTAACCGCAACCTAATTAAATAATAAGGTGTTTTAGGTCGTGCACATGCTGTGAATGAGATGTATATGTATTTTACATGATTTTATCACCAATATGTGTTTGCGTTTAATTTTTATATGAAAATAACACTTTACGTCCGAATATAACAATTAAAATTCATGTTTCAAACCTTTCAAAAATGGCCAAGTACTCAACTTTACCGACCCGTATCTTGTTTGTTATAATTTCGTTTGACTCGAGTTTGGACTTTTTGAAACTATGTTGTGAGGTCTACAAACTTCGTGTTTGGTGATTCCTCCTAATCGGCCCAAAAAGTGGTCCAAATCGGGCTAAAATAAGCTAGGTTAGAACGACTAAAACAATGGTAAGAATTCTGGGTTTAAATGTGTATTTTACCGAATTTTGACAGGTCCTCTTTCCTTTGTTATCCAACCTCTTGGCATGATTCAAATTCCTACTTCTAGTTTTCCAGCTTGTCTACAACTTTTATGTTTTGAGTTTTCTCCCAATTGGGTCAAAAGTTGGTGAAAAATGGGCTCAAATTGGCTGGGTCAGCCACATTTTCGAAATAGTGTTGTTGGGTTTTTCTCAAAACGATTTTTGGCCAAGTTTGGTTGGTCGTAACCTTTTCATTAAAGCTCAGTTTTGCATGATTCAAATTGCTATGTCTAGGTGGTTTTGCGGGCTAAATGTTTTGTAACTATTGCGGTCTGTTGGAAAATTTAGTGCACTTGTGGGATTAGTTCACACATGATAATGGGTCAGGAGGTACGGAGTGTACACCCATAACATCCCTGAACACCGTACCCAGACTCTATAGTGGTGAGATTCACAAGTTAATACTGGTAGTATTAAAGTTAGTCCTGCTGGGCAAAGTTAATACTGCTAGTCCTATGTTAGTACTGCTAGGCAGTGTAACTACTGCTAGTGCTATGTTAGTACTGCTAGGCAGTGTTACTATTGCTAGAGCTGCTAGAATCAACTTGTAACGGGCTTTGACCTATTCAAGTGGCAGTTAAAACTGCTTAATGACCATGTTTAATTGGTTATGTAACCACTATTAGCTTTAATAAGGATAATTATGAGGCGATTAATGGGTTGATTAATCCTCATAATTTCATTTAACTAAGTTATGAGTATTTTCCTATAAATAGAAAATCATATATGCATGAAGAGGGACAGAAAACAAAAACAATTGTAAGCAAAAGGGTTATTGGTTTGTGCCTAAATCATTAACATACATTTGGTCTTATCCCAAGTAGATATTCATGATACCTAAGCATTAGGGTCGAATAGTTTACTTTAGAAAGTGATAACACGATTCCAAGTGATATCCGGTAACCTGTATCGGTATTTGGATTGCTATTGATTATCTTCACCCTGTTATGGGCTTATTACCACCAACAATCAAAGTAAACTATTTTGTGATAATCAATGGCTGTTGCTATGAAGCATATGGCTGTTAACTTCTCCAAACTGGATAAGTTTGAAGGGGTGGATTTTAGAATATGGCAAAAGAAGATGCACTTCTTGTTGTCAAGCATGATTGTGGTGTATGTTCTGAGCACACCAATTCCAGGTGATGGGGATGATGCTACTGTGGAATAGATCAGGAAGAGGAGCAAATGAGAGAATGATGATTACATTTGCAGAGGTTTAATCCTCAATGGTATGTCTGATTCCCTCTTTGATATTTATCAGAATGTTGAATCTTCCAAAGAATTATGGGATTCCTTGGACGCCAAATATATGGCTGAGGATGCATCAAGTAAGAAGTTCCCTGTAAGTAATTTCACAAATTACAAAATGACTGATTCAAGACCAGTTATGTAACAATACAATGAACTTCTTGGTATACTTGGAAGTTTTACACAACTCAAAATGCACATGGATGAGGCTTGTTTCAGTCTCTTGTGTCATTGATAAACTTCCTCCTTCTTGGAAAGATTTCAACCATACCTTGAAACATAAGAAAGGGGAATTAACTCTTGTTGAGTTGGGCAGTCATCTGCGCATTGAGGAATCTCTCAGGGTGCTGGATAATGACAAGCCAAAGAGTAGCAATGCTACTGGTGCATCTGTTGTCAATATGGTGGAGCATAACAACTCCACCATGTACAATGACCACAAGGGTAAACTGTAAATATCAGGATATCACAAGAGCAGACCCTAACAAGAAGGCAACAACTACTTGTTGGAAATGTGGCAAATCTAGTCACATTAAAAGGGATTGCAAAGGTGTTAAGATTGGTGGTAAAACCAATAGATCAGGAACTAGTGGATCAGGGAATGGTTCAGTTCCTCTAAAAAGTCAGAATATGTTTAATGAATCTTTCCAGGTTTATTATGTTACATATGTATCTGAATCTAACTATGTGCAGGATGATGATGTTGTGTGGTGGGTTGACTCTAGAGCAAATGTTCATGTGTGCAAAGATAGAAGTCGGTTCAAGACTTATAAGTCACTGAATGATGGTACTATTCTTCACATGGGAAATGAGTCAACAGCCCTGGTGCATGGACGTGGTTGTGTAGATCTTAGGTATAGTTCTGGAAAGATTGTAACTTTGTTTAATGTTATTCATGTTCCTAATATAAGGAAAAACTTGGTTTCAAGTAGTGTTTTGAATAATCATGGTTTTAAACAAGTTATTGAATCTGATAAATTTGTTTTGTCTAAAAGTGGTTTATTTAATGATTTTGGATATTTGTGACTTTGTGTAATCAAATATTCAGATTGAACATTGTTAATGATTGTGATAATTCAGCCTTTGTGACCACCTCTGACCTGACTGACTCTACCCTCTGGCATGCTAGACTTGGCCATGTACACTATAAAAGGATGCAAGATATGTCTAAGGATGGATTAATCCCAGAATTTGACATGGACACTGAAAAGTGTAAAACTTGCATGTTGACCAAAATTACTAAGAAACCTTTTCTGGGTATTAAACGTGAAACTAAGCTCTTGGAGCTAATACACAGTAACTTGTGTGATTTGCATGCTATTCCCTCTTTGAGGAATAAGAAGTACTTTGTGAATTTATTGATGATGCTTCTAGGTTTTGTTATGTCTATCTGTTACATACTAAGGATGAAGCATTAGATAAATTCAAAGTGTTTAAAACTGAAGTTGAATTGCAACTTGGGTCCCTGATCAAAAGATTAAGGACTGATAGGGGAGGTGAGTACATGGATACTCTGTATTTTCAGTCTGTTGGTATAATCCATGAAACAACAGCTCCTTATACTCCTCAGCAAAATGATATTTCTGAAAGGAAAAACAGGGTACTAAAGGAGATGGTTAATTTCATGTTGTCCTATTCAGGACTGAGACAAGGGTTCTGGGGTGAAGCTATGTTAACAGCTTGCTATTCATTAAATAGGGTTCCCAACAATAGGAACAAGGTTACCCCTTATGAACTCTGGACTAAAAGGAAACCCAACCTAAACTATCTCAGGGTTTGGGGTTGTAGGGCTATTGTAAGACTCCCTGATCCAAAGCTGAAAATTTAGGTGAAGAGGCATTGAATGCATCTTTGTTGGATATGTTGAGCATTCCAAGGCTTTTAGGTTCTATGTTATTGAACTAATGAATATGTTTCAACTAACTCCATAATTGAATCAACTGATACAATCTTTGATGAGAATAGATTCTCATCGGTCCCTAGAACAAGTATGAGGATTTCTAATGGAACTCATGACATTGGTGTATCAGAGGTCCCTGATGAGGTTGTGGTTCAACAACCTGAACCTATGCTCAGAAAGAGCAAAAGGGTCAGAAATCCAAAGTCATTTGGACCTGAGTTTCAATTATACTTAATTGAAGGAACAAGGGATGAGGTCTCTGACCAATACTCCTATTGCTTCATTGTTGAGGATGATCCCAAGACATTTGAAAAAGCAATGAAGTCCCAGGATGTTGCTTTCTGGAAAGAAGGAATCAATGATGAGATGGATTCCATCATGGGCAACAACACTTGGGTGTTAGTTGATCTACCACCTGGTTTCAAACCTTTAGGTTGCAAATGGATTTCCAAAAGGAAAATGAAGGTAGATGGAACTATTGAAAAGTTCAAGGCTAGACTAGTCATTCAGGGCTTTAAACAAAAGTCAGGGATAGACTATTTTGATACTTATGCCCCTGTGGCTCGTACCAGTACCATAAGATTGCTGATTTCTTTGGCATCTATTCACAATCTGATTATTCATCAGATGGATGTGAAAAATAGCTTTCTTGAATGGTGAATTGGAAGAGGAGGTTTATATGAACCAACCTCAGGGCTTCATCATGCCTGGCAATGAAAACAAGGTGTGTAAACTAATTAAGTCTCTTTACGGACTAAAGCAGGCACCTAAGCAATGGAATTAAAAGTTTTATGAAGTGGTTTTGTCTAGTAGTTATGTTCTTAATCAAGCTGACAAATGTGTGTATAGCAAATTTGATGAATCTGGTAAAGGAGTCATCATTTGTCTATATTTTGATGACATGCTGATCTTTGGCAATGACCAAAATCAGGTTGACCTGACAAAGGAATTTTTGTCATCAAGGTTCTCCATGAAGGACATGGGGGAGGCTGATGTTATCCTTGGTATAAGGATTAAACATGAAAGTAAAAGAATATCTATCTCTCAGTCTCGTTATATTGAGAAGGTGTTGAGGAAATTCAACTACTTTGATTGTACTCCAGTGAGTACACCTATGGATACTTGTGAGAAACTGATTCCTATTAAGGGCAAGGTTGTATCTCAACTTGAGTATTCTAGGGTAATTGGTTGCCTGATGTATGCCATGACTTGTACAAGACTTGATATTGCTTTTGCAGTGGGTAAACTGAGCAAGTATACTAGCAATCCTAGTGCTCATCACTCGCAAGTAGTTCATAGGGTACTGAAGTATCTGAAGAGAACTATGGATTATAGTCTCTCATATACTAGTTATCCTTTAGTATTAGAAGGATACACTGATGCAAGTTGGATGAGTAACACTGAAGACAATTCGTCTACCAGTGGCTAGGTATTCCTACTTGGTGGAGGTGCAATTTCTTGGGCATCCAAAAAGCAAACTTGCATCACCAGTTCAACAATGGAATCTGAATTTGTGGCCTTAGCAGCTGCTGGTATAGAAGCTGAATGGTTGAAAAACTTACTTTTTGAGATTCCATTGTGGCCTAAACCTATAGCACCTATTTCTATCCGTTGTAATAGTGCAAATACATTGGCAAAGGCTTATAGCCAGATGTACAATGTGAAGTCTAGACACTTAGGTGTCAGACATAGCATGATTCGTGAGCTTATCATGAACGGGGTGGTATATATAGAGTTTGTTAGATCTCAACAAAATTTAGTTGATCACTTGACGAAGGGTTTAGCTAGAGACTTGGTTATAAATTCTGCTAAATGGATGGGTTTAGGTCCGAGTTAGTCATTGAATGCTAAGACACCCAACTCCCTCCTGAGGAATCTTGGGAGCTGAGTTCAATGTAGAAAGCTGAACATTCAGTGGACTGGAGCACATGTTTTATTTACATCTCAAGGTTGTGCTCAGAACCTGCTGAAAAGGAGGATGAAGTCTTTACTTCTTAATAGTTAATTTCTTTGAAAAAGTGCTAAGCAGGAGCATGAATAAAGAGGAACCACCTATGTGAATGTTGAAGTTTTGCCGCTTCAAGGAGCTTTGGACTTTTGGCTCTTACAACATTTAGAATTTGGATATGGGCACATGGCTTGTATAGTGTCAGGAGCTTTTAAGTGTTTGAAAACTTGTGTGTATTTTATCTTCAGCTATTCAAATGGGTTGAAGGGTTCAATTCTTAGAACACCCTGATTCTCGAATATTTGAACGTGTAATGTACTAAGATGGAAATTCAATCCTCAGGATATTTTCGTTTATGCACATGCTTTGTTTAATGTTTAATTTTCATGCAAAGGAAGTGGACTAAATTTGGAGAGGATTGCTGGAAAATTTAGTTCACTTGTGGGATTAGTTCACACCTAATAATGGGTCAGGAGGTACGGAGTGTACACCCATAAGGTCCCTGAACACCCAGACCCTATAGTGGTGAGATTCACAAGTTAATACTGCTAGTATTAAAGTTAATACTGATGGGCAAAGTTAATACTGCTAGTGCTATGTTAGTACTGCTAGGCAGTGTAACTACTGCTAGTGCAATGTTAGTACTGCTAGGCAGTGTTACTACTGCTAGAGCTGTTGAATCAACTTGTAACAGACTTTGACTCATTCAAGTGGTAGCTACAACTGCCTAATGACCACGTTTAATTGGTCATGTAACCACTATTAGCTTTAATGGGGATAATTATGAGGCGATTAATGGGCCGATTAATCCTCATAATTACATTTGACTAAGCTATGAGTATTTTCCTATAAATAGGAAATCATATATGCATGAAGAGGGACATAAAATGAAAAAAACTTGTAAGCAAAAGGATTATTGATTTGTGCCTAAATCATTAACATACATTTGGTCTTATCGCAAGTAGATATTCGTGATACCCAGGTATTAGGGTCAAATAGTTTACTTTGGAAAGTGATAACACGATTCCAAGTGATATCCGGTAACCTGTATTGGTATTTGGATTGCTATTGATTATCTTCACCCTGTTCTGGGCTTATTACCACCAACACGGTCCATATAACCTATTATAGGGTACCCATAACCGAGCCTCAATATGGTCACACAACATCTTATAAAAAGCCCAGTTTTTGTTTTTAAGGTTTAAGTGTCAGGATTTCTCTCGTTTGTCCTAGGTTTTGAATATATTGAATTAATATCATCATATTTAAGTATGGTGACTGTGAAAATGAAATTATCAGACAACAAATCAAGTTTTTGGTGGGGAAATCTGTGAAAATGAAATTATCAGACACTTGAACATATTTTCGAAAAAGAATGGTTTTTGAGCACGTAGACTCCCGCGAGTCCTAAATTGAACATACTACACAAATAACATTATAATGGAGTATAGTAGCGAGGTTTCTACCACAAGTTCATTTCAACTGGCGCATTAACAGGAGATAATCTACTACATCATGTACTTGTACACTTTTCGAAAAAAAGGTTTTTAAACATGTTAAATTTTCCGCAAGGACTAGGTTTTGAGTATACTAAACTAATAACATTATATTGAAGTGTTTTACTATGGTTTTTACCAAAAAATATATTTTGAATAGCAAGTTACACAAGGAAAGTCTGTACATCAGGTACTTGTGCGATATGGTTCAAAAAACAAAGTTCTTAGAATACAAGCATATATGTTGAGAGAATTAGAGGACAATAATTGTGAAATGAATTCTTATTATGAGTGTAAAGTAGATTGTCAACTATTACAATATACCCATTGGGTATTTATACTGAAGCTACTAACTAACTGCTACATGCTTACAAGCTATACAAAGAGAAACTACTAACTACATTCTATTACATTTAGTCATACTTCTATTATGTAGAATTCTCATCTTGTGTAAACTCAAAGGAGTGTTTGGATCTCTGTGAACTGAATTAACTCTGCAAGTAGGGTGATTGGCATCTTGTGTTACATTATCCCCCCCACAAGTTGGCATTGTGTAAGGATTACACAGGCCTAACTTGGACAAACAATTGTAATGGAGAGGTTTAGGAAGTCCCTTTGTTAGAATATCTGCCACTTGGTGTTTTGTGGAAACATAGGTAGGTAAGATAAGTCCTTCTTTAACTTTGTCCCTGACAAAGTGACAATCTATCTCAATGTGCTTGGTTCTAGCATGATTAACAGGATTAGAAGCAAGTGAGATTGAAGAAATATTGTCACAGAAAATGCGTATAGGAGTAGAGACTTGGACTTGGAATTCTTTGAGTAAACATTTGAGCCATGTAACTTCACATGTAGTATCTGCTAAGGCTCTGTACTCTGCCTCAGTGGATGATCTGGAAACCACAATTTGCTTCTTAGACTGCCAAGAAATGAGACTGGAACCAAGGAATACCCCATAACCAGTGATGGATCTTCTTGAAAAAGGACAACTAGCCCAATCACTATCACAATACACTGTCATTCTAGTTGTTGTTAGATCTTTACTGTCACATAACACTATCACTAACCCGATCAACAGGAAAAAGTTCTTCTAGGTAGTGACCAATACCCCATAAGGAACCAAGGTCAGAGTAAAGAACCGTCAGATTCTTCGTTTAACACCAAAGGTCTAGTAGGTGACTCCGTCTCATGTCTCGGAATCGTCTATGATGTACACTTCAATGTACCGAGTTTACAAATGAGTTTCTTAAGGTTCAGGTTCAGAGATGAGGATATGCGTAAAAGACACTGTTATAAAGAAGTTAGAGTGAACGAAGATTAGGACAATTAGTACGATCTTGGTTCGTGTAACTCTATCTAACAGTGAAACAGTCCCTGTTTCAATTTCTTCCTGAATAGAATGGATGGATACAAAGGTGTTTTGTGGTTCACCGTCTATAAGATTGTTTCCCTGATTAGAAGCAAGTGAGATTGAAGAAATATTGTCACAGAAAATGCGTATAGGAGTAGAGACTTGGACTTGAAATTAGATTGTTGTGGATAGGAAAGAAGAGTCCTTGAGGTATTGTAAGCTTCACATATCTGATGACCTTAAGAAGTGCTTTTAGATGAAGAGTAGTTGGATTTTGTAGAAATTGACTTAGGCTCTGAGCTGCAAAAGCTAAATCTGGTCTGGTAATAGTGAGATATAATAATTTGCCAACCAAGGTTCTGTATTGAGAAGGATCAGGAAGAGGATCTCCATCAGTCATGGTCATTTTGATAATGGGATCAATTGGTATAGCTGAAGGTTTAGTATCAAGTAAACCAGCATGAGTAACAAGTTCCAGTGCATACTTCCTTTGGCTCATAGCTAAACCAGTTGAGTTCCTGAAGAATTCAATGCCCAAATAATAGTGTAGTGGCCCCAAATCTTTGATGCTAAATTTGTGGTGGAGACTGTCTTTGATGTCTTGGATCACTTGTCTATTATTGCCTGCTATAAGAACATCATCAACATAGACTAAAAGGACTGTGAAACTTTGATCTTTGGTGAGGGTGAAGAGAGAGGTGTCCACATAACTCTGTTTGAATCCAATAGAGATGAGAAAGGAGGTAAGTTTTTCAAACCACTGTCTATTTGCTTGCTTGAGACCATAGAGTGACTTGGTGAGTTTACAAACTGAGTTAGGAGGAAATGAATGATTGTATCCTTGTGGAATCTGCATGTAAACCTCCTCATGTAGATCACCATGTAGGAATGCATTGTTGACATCAAGTTGTTCTATAATCCAATCATTGTGGATGGCAATAGCTAATAAAGTTCTGACTGTAACCATCTTAGCCACAGGAGCAAAGGTTTCTGTGTAATCAACACCTTCCTTTTGATGATAACCCTTAGCCACTAACCTTGCTTTGTACCTTTCAACAGTGCCATCAGCATTGTACTTGATTCTGAATACCCATTTGGAACCAATGGGTGTTTTGCCAGCTGGTAGTGTGACTATGATCCAGGTATCATTCTTTTCTAAGGCTAATATTTCCAAATTCATTGCTTCAACCCATTTTGGGTTTTTAGATGCTTGGAAGTAAGTGGTTGGTTCAGTGAGTTTATCAAGTGAGTTAATGAAGTGATGTGATTTGGGTGATAGATTAGAATAATTAATGTAGTTGTGGTGATGATGTTTGTGAGATGTAGTGTTGTGAACAGTGGACTTAGGAAGAATGTAATCTTGGAGTTTAGTTGGAAGATGTTTGATTCTAGTGGATGTTCTTTTTGGAGGAGGTGATGGTGTATGAGGTTGTGATGTGTTGGAAGGAGATGGTACATCAGTTGAATCAGTAGTTGAGTGGTGGGAAGGAGATGAGTTATGAGGTTGTGGAGTAGGTGAAGGTGGTAGATTGGTGGAGGCATTTGAGGGTTCTGATGATGTAGGTGTGGTTGGAGTTGTGGTAATTGGTGTTGTGTGTGTTGTAGATGGGATGGGTGTGGTTGGTTCAGTTGAAGGAGGGGGTGTAGTAGGTGGTATAGGTGTTGGTGTGAAGGGGTAAAGAGGTGATGTGGGAGTGTTTGGTATTGGAGAATGATGGGGTGTAGAAATGGTGGTAGGAGAGGTTTTTCTAAAAGGAAAACATGTTTCATCAAAGGACACATTTCTAGTAATGATGGTTTTGTGTGTGTTTGTGTCATAAAGAATGTAACCTTTCTGGTTATGTGGATATCCAACAAGAACAGTGGGTATAGATTTGGCTTTGAATTTATCAGTGGTGTGTTGATGGGCATGGGCTAAACATCCAATGATTTTTAAATGATCTAAAGATGGTGGTCTGTTATGAAGGAGTTCAAAAGGTGTTTTGTGATGAATGACTCTGGATGGTATCCTGTTGATGAGGTATGTGGCTGCCAGAACACTGTATCCCCATAAATGAATAGGAAAGTGGGCTTGGAATTGAATTGCTCTTGCCATTTCAAGTAGGTGCCTGTGCTTCCTTTCCACTCTTGCATTTTGTTGAGGTGTGTAGGGACATGATGTTTGGTGTATGATGCCATGGTTTTGGGTGTAAGTTAAGAAGGATGAATTGATGAATTCAGTGCCATTGTCACTTCTGACAGTTTTGATGTGTGAATTGAACTGAGTTTTGACATAATTATGAAAAATTTGAAATGTGGACATGACATGATGTTTGCTAGGTAAGAGATATGTCCATGTAGCTCTTGAATGATCATCAACTATTGTAAGAAAATATGTACATTTATTGAGAGTAGAGTGTTTGTAAGGTCCCCATACATCAAGATGAACTAAATCAAAATTGTTCTTAGCATAAAAGTCACTACTAGGAAAAGGAAGAACATGTTGTTTTGCAAGTGGACATATACTACATTTGTTTTCTGAAGAATGAATTACAGGAAGTGAAAGTGTTTTGATCTTCTGGATGACTGGAAAAGAAGTGTGTCCAAGTCTGGCATGCCACAGGTGTGAATTACTTGAATGCTTTTGAATTGTAGATGTAGAATGTGTTGGAGTGACCTGGGGTGTAGATGCAGTAGGTAGAAGGTAAAGCCCACCATGTAATGTGCCATGAGTGCTTGTCCCATCATGGCCCTGAAAAATGAACTTGTCATGAGTGAAGGTAACTGATGCAAGTGTGTTATGAAGTAGTCTGCTTATTGAGATGAGATTGTAAGTGAATGAAGGTATGTAGAGAACATTGTGGATGGTAAGGGAATTGTTAAGTTTGACTGATCCAGTGATGTACACTTTGACTGTGTGACCATTGGGTAGTGATACAATTTCTGGTTCTGTGAGATTTGTGAGATTATGCATGTGTGTGAGTGAAATACAAATGTGGTCAGTTGCACCACTGTCCACAATCCATATGTAATGTGAATGTGACAGGTTTGAAGCAATAAATGAGTATATACTAGCCTTATTTTTGAAAGAATGAATACCAAGAATTGATGGAGGAACATTTGTTTTGGGATTGAAAGTGAGTATACCTGCCACATGAGGTCCTGCATAAGTACCAGTGGTGTCATTTTGAGTATCCTGCATCATCAAGAGTACTTGATTAAGCTGGTTTTGGAGTTGATCCATCCTGGCATAGACATGTGATTCATCTGGTATGGTGTCCAAAGGACTGGATTGTGAAGTACTGGGATCTCCATTTGTCCCTGAAGTTTCACCACTGACCATGTTGACTGTCTTGTACCTAATGTTTGACTGAGTTCTTTGAGAAGGTGGCAGGTATTTCTTATGTAATGGATGACCAACTGGGTATCCAAGTAGCTTGTAACATTCCTCCTTTGGATGGCCTTCTTTCTTACAGTATGCACAAATAATTCCCTTTCTGAATGTACTCTTTTTCTCAGATTGATTGTTTGGTGTGGGTGTGTTGTTCCTCTGAGCAGTGTTGAATGATGTGTTGAAGTGTGGTTTGTAAGTGTTTAGGGCAATAGGAGTATTGATTTGGTGTTTGTGGGCTTCCCTTTGCTTTTCCTCTTGTCTCAGCATGCTGTATGCCTTTGCAGCAGTAGGGAGTGGTTGCATGAGTAGAATTTGACCTCTGATGTTAGTGTAACATTCATCCAAACCCATCAGAAATTGTACCAATCTCTTCCTTTGTTCCCTTTCACCATTTTCTTTTCCATTTGTACAAACACACTTACAAACACAAGCATATGGTGCCTCAATTGCATCCATTTCATCCCATAATCCCTTGAGTTTGTGATAGTAAATTTCAATGGTGCAATTTGATTGTTTAAGATCAACAATTTCATTAGCAAGTTGATTAATTCTATGACCATCTAGTTGAGAATAATGCTCAGAAAGTTCATTCCACAAAGCATAAGCAGAATTGATGAAGGTGAGGTTGTTACCTATCTGTTCTGAAACTGTGTTTAAGATCCATGAGATTAACATATCATTTGCTCTCTCCCAGTAAGGCCTGAGATCTGATGATGAATTTGGTTCTTCATAGTCTCCATTAATCAGTTTCAACTTGTTTTTAGCCCCCAAAGCAATTAGCATAGATCTTTTCCATGTTCCATAGTTTTCTGAACCAATGAGTTTCTTAGAGATGAGTAGAAGACCAGGATGATCATTAGAGTGAAAATAGAGTGGATGATGAGGTGAATTGATATCTTCAAGATTTGATGATGAGTTTGTTGCATTTTGTTGTGAGGATTCAGAATTTGATACCATTTTTGAGTGTTTTGGGATGAAATTGTGTTATTTGTGATGACTCATGTATGAATCTTGAGTTTTGTTAATGGTGGATTGATGTAACTGACTGTAACAGAATTTGGTGATGAAATGATGATGAATTTGTGATAATCTTGATTGTTTGTGCGGAATTGTAGTGGATAATGATGATTGATGGTGGTAAAAGTGGTAGTGAATGATGATTTTGTGTGGAAAAATTTGGCGGGAAAAACAGTTGTGGTTGAAAAAGTTTGTTACAGTCACCGGAAAGAAACAGTTATGGTGGTAGAATCAGTTACACACCACAGTTTGTTGTGGTGGTAGCTCTGATACCATGTTGAGAGAATTAGAGGACAATAATTGTGAAATGAATTCTTATTATGAGTGTAAAGTAGATTGTCAACTATTACAATATACCCATTGGGTATTTATACTGAAGCTACTAACTAACTGCTACATGCTTACAAGCTATACAAAGAGAAACTACTAACTACATTCTATTACATTTAGTCATACTTCTATTAAGTAGAATTCTCATCTTGTGTAAACTCAAAGGAGTGTTTGGATCTCTATGAACTGAATTAACTCTGCAAGTAGGGTGTTTGGCATCTTGTGTTACATTAATTGGTGATATGATTTCGTTTATGCATGTTAATTATATGGATGTAGAGGTAAGTAGGTAACTGAGATTATAGTGCTTACTTGATGTTTAAGAGAATTAGTGCAAAGAAGAACCCAATGTATCCACTAAAAACCTTAATATTGTAACCTTAACCTTAGCTTATGTAATCCATTAACCAATAGAACCCCAAATGAGCTATAAACCAAAGACTTAAGAACTTTTTCCCTGTTTTGTTTTTCAGTCGATAGTCAAGAGAGAAAAGAGTGGGTTGGGGTGTTTGAAAATTTGTGAAGTAATGGTGTACCATGTTTTAGATAATAAATAGATACTTGTGGTATGTTGATTCGTCAAAGAGAGGGTCACAAGCAATTGTATGTACATATTAGGAAGGGGAATATTATTTTTGCATGTGATTCATGTTTTTTTGGCATGGGTGGGTGAAATGCTCAAGGAGAATAGTAAATTTCATGTATATGATTTTTGACTATAGACCTAAGGTTTAAGAAAAATAAATATGAGTTATATGTGTGTGTATTTGCCATGAATGGGAAACCAAGAAGAAGAAAGTCAAGCATCTTGTTCGCTTACAAAATCACATGTATGCAATCTTTACCCAACTCCTCTAAACCTTTAACCAAATGGGCATTTACTAAGCTAATTACCCAAAGTCTTCAAACTCTTTTTTCCTGGTGCTTTTCTGGTCGAGAAAAGATAAAGAGAAGGAAGTGGTGTTGGTTTTGTTTGAAGTGTGATGGATGTCTTGTTCTTATAAGTTTATAGTGGAAGGCATCTTAGGTGTTTTACCTTGCATAGTATTCCTTTATCCATAAAAGACTTGGACTGTTCTAGATTTCCTACCCTTGCCGTGTATAAGAATGAAATAGGGGGTAGTTATATGGTTGTGAGGTGAAACAAACCCCCCTGAAAGCATAAAGCAAGTTATACATAGAAATGGTATTTTCCAAGGTTCAAAAATGTCCTCATTTCCTTTTTGGGACATTAGGGGGCGGCAAATGGGAAATAGAATGGAAAAACATTTGAATTTTTGTATTGTGTGTAAGTAAACATGTATATGTATGTGTATATAAAGGGTGTTGTAGTTGTTTGCTTGCATAAATTTCATAGACACATAACAAGTGCGTTTTACCCAAATTTTGAAAAATAGAGAGTGTAAAGTTATAAAATGTGACTCTAAATGTCACGTAACATGTATTTTATGTAGACTTAATTAAGTTTCAAAGCATAAATATAGACATATAATACAACACTTCAACTTCATTTCGGTTGATAGTAAAGTTGAGTTTTTGTCATTGATGTAGCAATAAAGACACTCGTAAATAATTGCCACAACACTTCAACTTCATTTTAGTTGTTTGTTGAGTTCTTCCAACTTTGTTAGATTAATATAGTGAGTTCGTGTCATAAGTGAAGGAATAAACATGCATTTTGATAACAGATTTTCAATTATGTGAAGACTAAACATCGCATACCCATCATTTTCTTTTGTTTTTAAATAACCTTTTCATGTCGTCAAAAGTTCAAAGCACGTGGTCGTTTCATGTAGAGTGGTGTACTACCACTCTCTTGTGTACTTCAACTTTTTTCATTAATATATTCACTGGTTACAATCTCTTTACCCAAAAAAAGGAATTTCCTGTATATACGTTTTTCAGATCCATTCTTTATTTTATTTTATTTTGTATTCAGTGAGACTTAAGTATAAATAGCTTACTTGAATTTCTCATGTTTGTTTCATTCAATTGCAAACAAATAGTGAATCTCCAAATCATAGAAGCTTTACTACTCAACATAGCATCTACTTTTGGCTCAAGTAATTGGAGCAAGGTGTCGATCTTCTTATAAATGTGACGATACATTGCAACTTTGATAGCCATAATATTTGTATGAGGCACACGATCGGTAATGCAAGCAAGGTATCAATTGATCTTCCATCAATGTGAGAATTTGTTGAAAGTTTGATAGCGAAAATATTTGCAAAGTCGACACATTGTTACAAATTTGTCACTTCGATTTTCCTATAAATATGATGACATGTTGTAAGTTGGATGGCGACAATATTTGTAGAAGATAAATGGTGAACACATTCCGATGTCATGGTAAGAATCTAACTTTTAGTTATTTTATTGAAAATTTATATATTCTATGAGGGATTTTCAAATGCTTACTTTTATTTTAATACTTACCAAGGACAAATTATCACCATCCATCTAGTTTGATTTAATGGTGGAGATTAACCTAAGATTTAATATGTCTAAACCTAAGTCCATGTTTTTTTTTGTCTTTTTGTTTTTTTTATACACATTTTTTTTGTCTTTCTTTCTTTATATCTAAACCTAATTCCATTTTTCTTTTGTCTTTTTGTTTTTTTTATACACATTTTTTTTGTCTTTCTTTCTTTCTTTTTTTTTTTTTTTTTTTTTTTTTTTTTTTTTTTCTAATTATTCACGTTTTCTGTATAATCAAGTTTGTTTTTTTTTTTTTTTAATTAAACGTTCTTTTTGATATTTACGTTTTTTTTTAAATTCACATTTTTTATATATTCACGTTTTCTTTTGTTTGTTTGTTTTTTTAATTCACGTTATTTACTTTTTTTTTAATTCGCGTCTTTCTTTTCTTCCCTTTCATACGTTTTCGCCCGTGTTTGTCCGTTTTCATACATTTTTGTCCGTTTTCATACGTTTTCGCCCGTTTTCTTACGTTTTCCTCCATTATTCATACGTTTTCGCTCGTTTTCATACGTGTTTTTACGTTTTCATCCAGTTTTCATACGTTTTCGTCCATTATTAAATGTTTATGTTTCACAAGCTTAATTTGCTTATTTTGAAATTTATAAAAATATGTAAGTTTATATTTACCACGTATAAAGAGAAAATGGTCAAGTTTTGATTTAGAGTTTATACATATTTATCCGTTTTCATACGTTTTTGTCCGTTTTTAAAAGTTTTTGCCCGTTTTCATATGTTTCTGAATATCACAAGTGACATTCTGTGATATTCAGAATATCACATGTGATATTCAGAATATCACAAGTGATATTCTGAGTATCACAAATAATATTCTGAATATCACAAGTGATATTCTGTGATATTAAGATGATCACAAGTGATATTCTGTGATATTCAGAAAATCACTTGTGATATTCTGAAAATTACTTGTGATATTCTGAGAATATCACAAGTGGTTTTCAGCTAATGTTTTGTAACATGAAAATCATAAGTGATATTCAGAATACCACAAAGTGATATCCAGAAAATCACAAGTGATATTCATAATATCACAAAGTGATATTCATAATAATTGTGATAGTCAAAAACGTATGAAAATGTAAGAAAGCGGACGAAAACGTAAGAAAATGGACGAATACGTATGAAAACGGACGAAAACGTATGAAAGAGTAAAAATACGTTTGAAAATGGATAAAAACGTATGAAAAATTGACGAAAACGAAAGAAAACTGATGAAAACGGACTAAAACGTATGAAAACGGACGAAAACGTATGAAAACTGAAGAAAACGTATGAAAATAAACGAAAACTAAGAAAAACACGTGAATGAAAAAAAAAACGAATCTAAAAAAAACGCGAATTTAAAAAAAAAAATGAATTAAATATAAAAAACGTGAATTTATAAAAAAATAAGACTAAAAAAAATATGTGAATAAAAAAGAAAGACAAAAAGACAAGAAAAAAAACATGGACTTATGTTTACCATTTAAATCTTAGGTTAATCCCCACCATTAGATCAAACTAAATAGATAGTGGGGATTTGTCCTTTGGTAAGCATTAATTTGTGAGTAAGCAAGATAAAGTGTCTCCTATATTCTATTGTAACAAATACCAACACGTCACTACTTATCAACATGTGGTATTTTAAAAAGGATGTCATGCATTGTAAAAATTCACGTACAACATAGTGTGTTTCATCATTTACCATGAAAGTTGATATGTTTGATGTGAAGAAAACTTATTGTGAAACTAAACTAACTTGAATTCCACACGTACTATGAAAGATATGATGAGTGTTATTGCTCTTCAAATGTTATCCTAAATAACTCACTTCATTACCCACTTATCGTGAACAATATTGAAACTTAATCAAACGTTTACAAATCCTAATCTCGATAAGCCAAACAAAGTATCTAAATAATATATTCACTCTCTTGATAAATACACTTGACCAAAGTTTGTGTAACTAGAATGTTAACAAAGTTTGTGTAAACAAACACATGACCAAAATTTTATTTGATGGTAAAGAACACTTTTAGTTGTATTGTCGACACATAATAGATTCTATTACATTTTAATGTACGAGTAACTAACATTAATATTTGAAAAGAGACATCACGTATTTTGTCTAACTTTTTATCACTAAAATTCAAGCATAAACTACAATATTAATATGTGCTTTTACGAGAAAATGCTGGGCGTAAAAAAATGAGTTTTAAACATAAGCAAAAGTTTAACTTTACAGAAAAACAGAAATGGCGCATTGCATGGGTTCAAATGCTTCGTAATCTATACTACTTATAATGCACGAAGGCATCTCACTTTTAATTTTAAGACGTACAAAAATTAAGCATGGTTTACAACATTTTAATGCACCCAATTTTCAGAATTACAACAAAGCAACCATATTGTACAACAAAATAAAGTCTGGTGTCATTTTAAGACCAAAATTCTATCAAACTGTTATGAATAATATTATGTGGATGTCCATATAACCAATAAGAAGCCCATGGCCCAATTAGCTATTAGGGTTTTACCTTAATGTATATCTTATATATACCCTTTTGTATCACATACATTATGATTAAATATGCTTTACACCCTAGAAAAATGTGTAATGACTAATGACCAACATTAATGATACTATTGTTAAGGATGGCTAAATAAAATGAAGATATTAAGATTACTTAGTTGACTCAAATTATGCCATTATGTTTCCCGCATATGCATGCATTATTTATTATGTGGTTTTATTTGCTTATGAGACCTTTTATTGAATTGTTAGTGGTATATATATGTTTAGAAAATTGTGCAACTTCGATATAGAAAATGTGTTTCGTGTTTAATAATGCTATAAGCTAATGTGGATGTTTTATTAAACTGTGTAAAAGACATAAAGTGCTAGTTGGAGAAATTTGAACTCTCCATATTATTCCACTTTTATATAAAGAGGTGCAATTAAAGCACGTGTGGTCATAACCTAGAGTTTATGAGCCAGGATTATTTATTGGCATGACCGGTTGACCAATCCCGGATCAATAATGATGCGAACCATATACAAGAACCTTGAGTTCTTTAAAGGTTATTTGATTAGTTTTATTGTTCTCAATGGAAGTGCATTGTTCACTTATTATCACCAAATTAAAGTAAGGACTTTATCCTATAAAGTTTTGGAAATAATATAAAGGGCATGTATGTAGGCCTATACATGTGCCATAAGGATCATTTTGATTTATAAAATCGATGCATCGTCAAAATGATCATCAATACGCAACTTAAAGTTAGCATGATTAGTGGCTCGACTTATAAAATACGAGCATGGATTTCCAACTTAAATTATTGAGAATGGTGATGAATACTTTCAAGTATTGAGCAATTATTGGAATAAGTGTTGAACTTAAAAGTAGTCCATGTTCATACGCGAATTGCTTTTGTTGAAACGTTCCTAAAACGTCTTCAGTTGGTTGCAAAGCCAATAATTGTGAGAACAAAAATATAAGTACTATGGGGCATGTTTATTTTGAAGATTTTTCAAGAATTCGCATCATGCCAACAAGATATAACGAATACTCCCTAATAACATGGTTTATGGTCACGAACCATATGTTTCCCATATAAGAATTTTGTAAATGTACGATATATGTTTCTTGTAAATCCACCACAATGCACAACAATGGGATGTTGAAATTGATAATTCATTCAGGGGGAGAGAATGAGCAGCGAGAAATTTGGAATGAATTATGATATAAATGTTGATCCTCGTACTAAAGAATATGAACTTAAAGTTCAAGGGACAAATAACATTCCAGATCTAGTAAATGCCAGACTTGTTTAGTGACATAAAGAAGTGACTATATCATATATACGCTGCTAGTGCTCCAATTATAATGTATGTCCCAAAATGAAAACCAATGATTGGTAGTAAGTCTCTGGCACGTCTGCAACGTGATAGACTAATCGATTCCAAATAAAAGTCCTCGAATAAATAGATAAAATGGAGAAAAGAAAATTCAGATGGTCTAATCGAGGTAATAAAGACCCCATAATAATTATCCTATATTGAAACTAGACATGAAGGTAATTGAGAAACCCCGGGTACTTGAAAAACTATGAGATATCAATAAATGATATATTGGAATGTCTAGTAAAGTGTGGAATCGAAAGTATAAATGAATCGACGTCGATGGTGATATTGTATACAATAATACACATGGTAATGATTATGTAAATAAATAAGATAGCGCTATAATCATGTAAGGATCATGGAAGCATACCTACAGGAAGTGCAGATGTATAAATGAATGGCCAAAAGATATAAAGACGCAAAGAACTAATGAAAGATTGAAGTCTCTTGTGATGAGACATGGTTACTGGGACTTGAAGTCCGTACACATGAATGTCCAAAATTATTGGATATGCATCGGTCTTTGTGTGAAAGCAAAATTGAACTACTAGAATCATGATATTCAAGGCACAACTGATGGCACACATATATTTCACAAAGACTAGAAAATTATCTTGAGGAGACATGTTCTAATGTGGTGGATCCAATAATGTATTTTGCAATTATAGAAGTCTGGCAATGTGATAAATAATTGATATGCGTCTAAAAAGAAAATGAATATAGATTATTTGAAGTTGAGATTTCATGATGGATATAAAATGCATGAAACATGTCTCATGATTTAAAATGCTGAAGCATATAAGAAAGTTTTCAAGAATAACACTTGATCAAGTTGAATAAATCACTATATAAGTGAAAGGCGATAGTGTATTGGTTTAAAATGAGCCATTGAAATAACAAAATTTACCCATGTTAGTTTTAAAGAAATTTGTATATGGTATAAGTTACATATGTTTTGATGAGGTAAATGTGAATGAAATACAAAGTTTTGTCTTGTTTTATGAATTAAACATCTTAAAGATGAAATCATTTTTCATAATGAAAGCTAAAGAAGGATGTTATATACCTTTATATGGATAAATGACGCTCATGTTTATGAGGTCAATGGATGAAGAAAGAGCCCTTTACTTTTAAAGATGATGATCACAATATCGATTTATGTGTGTCATAGTTATATAAAACATTGATTGTTCTCACTAGTGGTCATAAATGATATAATGTATCATTTACTTTGCATTCGTTGATACTATATAACTTGTGAAGTACGAGGATGTACTCGTATAATGATAAGTATGACATATGTTTAATCCTTCTTGATATGTGAAGGTTAAGTGGAGAGCACTTGTTTATATGAGAATCAAACATATATTCTATCAAGACACTTACTATATTGACATTAAAGATGTTGGTTTATTATATTGGATTGCACCAACTAAGAGATTTAAGTGATGTGATCATCAGGGGGAGAGAAGATACGTGTTGCACTCTTTTTCCCTTGACCATGGTTTTGTCCCCATAGGGTTTTTCGGCAAGGTTTTTAATGAGGCAACATCCCCGAGCGTATAAAGGAAGTATGCACTCTTTTCCTTTCACTAGATTTTTGTCCCACTGGGTTTTGTCTAGTAAGGTTTTAACGAGGCATAATCCTCAAATGGACATCCAAGGGGGAGTGTTATGGATAATTATAATATGGATGTCCATATCTTATAAGATATTGATTAGAGGTATTTGAGTTATATTAGAAGATTACATATCTTCCAGAATGTCTGACCCTCTCAATGGTCGATCACAAACTGGAGATGTATTTACAAGTGGAGGAACCGCAATTTCATGATGTCTAATTAAACAGACAATCTCAGTGATATCATCCAACCATGCAATAATTCTAGAGATACATAAAGCAAGTCGAGAATGTGTTTGGCTAAGAAGTGTGATACAACACATACGTAGATCATGTGGTAATTATTCAGAGAAGGTGGCACCAACAGTTTTGCATGAAGATAATGCAGCATGTATTCAAGGGCGAAATGACGAAATATATTTAACCAAAATTCTTCTTCAATCATGACTTACAGAAGAATTGTGATATTATTGTTCAACAAGTTCGTTCAAGCGACAATTTGGCGGATCTATTTACCAAGGCACTTCCTACCTCAACATTTAGGAAACGAAGTCACAACATTGGGATGCGTCGAATCAAAGAGCTCAAGTGATATAGTCACCAGAGAGAGACAATACGCGCTGCACTCTTTTTGTCCTTAGTCATGGTTTTGTCCCACTGGGTTTTCCTGACAAGGTTTTTAATGAGGCAGCATTCCTAAAGCGTATTAATAATATGGACATCCAAGAGGGAGTGTTATGAATAATATTATGTGGATGTCCATATAACCCATAAGAGGCCCATGGCCCAATTAGCTATTAGGGTTTTACCCTAATATTTATCTTATATATACTCCTTGTAATCTCCTACACTATGATCAATGGAATAATACTTTTCACTCTTTGGCGGGATCTCTAAGGCACTTCCTATCTCTGCGTTTAGGAAGCTAAGTCACAACACTGGGATGCTTCGTCTCAAAGATCTCAAGTAATATAGTCATCAGAGGGAGATAATACGCGTTGCACTCTTTTTCCCTTAGTCATGGTTTTGTCCCACTGGGTTTTCCTGACAAGGTTTTTAATGAGGCAGCAATTTCTAAGCGTATTAACAATATGAACATCCAAGAGGGAGTGTTATGAATAATATTATGTGGATGCCCATATAACCAATAAGAAGCCCATGGCCCAATTGGCTATTAGGGTTTTACCTTAATGTATATCTTATATATACCCTTTTGTATCACATACATTATGATCAATTGAAGAATACTTTCTTTCTCTTAATTCTTGTTCACAACACGTTATCAGCACGCTCTAAAAGTAAACGAATATCATATACCTTAATGACAAGGAAGAAGGGTCCTAATTTAATATATTACGGCTCATAGTTGGTTTGGTCAATTCAATTTTAGAGTTCGTATTCTATTTAACTTTTTAGTTGATCAGGTAAATCTTGAACCCATATTATATAATATACTGGTATAATATATATGCTTATTTGTGCCAGTTTTCTAATCGATTTTTGTAAGCATGTTTGATAGGTTATTGAGCATTAAAATTAAAACAATAAAATAACGTGAATGTACTCATTAATGATTCGTGGTAATTAAAAATCATTATGATCTATCTATATGAGTTATAACTATCAATCTTGCTTTGGAACGAATTGCAGTCATGTACCAACCAATTTGTATCGACATAATGATTACAACTCACATAATTTAATACTCCATAATATCTATTTATGTGTAAATTTCTTTTTAAGTAAACATGTTGGTAAATATTTTAATCATTTACATGTAATTGATTAACGGTGTATGATCCCTGTAATTAAAAATCCCCATTAAAGGAATAAGTAGACTAGTTTATGTGACTGATACTTTGTTAATGTTTATATATATAATCTGTCGATTAATAGAATTTTTATTTAGTATGGAGTAATAGTGTACGGTATGTATCATGTTTATCAATGCTTTAATTATAAGGCCTGTTATGTATATATCACTACTAGTACACAAAGGTTTATTTGTTGTTAGTTAGTAGATACTAATAATGATATGTTATTATTTCAATTATGCATCCATGGTTACGATTACGTACATGTGACCGTGTTCGCATAGTTAAGATTCTAGAATACATATGATAATAATCCTTGATCACTAAAGTTGATGATTACTAAAATTAAATACAGTAAGGTTTTAGTCCATATAAGTTAGTGATGGTCTATAACTAGTCGTTTACGTATTTGAAATATGCTTTATGTGGTGATTTTTGAAAATAACAGTAAGAAACATTTCTTTATAGCTGATAAATTTATAATTGAGCTTCTGTTGAAATATTATTAAACCCATTCACTTTCATATGCTCCATTATTTGAAATTAATATGAAAATATTTGGGTCATTGTAAAGATTTAGATGCGGACGTACTTAAACTAAATGCACTTGAGTTTGTTATATGTCTTTAGTTGTTTTTTTTTATTTTATTTGATTGCATGTAAAACATTTAATTAATTGATTAATAGCATACTTTACTATACATTGCATTGTATCAGTTTTATATAACTGATTTTACAAAGTGACCTATGACGTAAAATTTTGCTTATACATTCTCATATTGGCATAATCTTCAACTTGCTAGTTAATTTATTTAAAGTCTAATAGCAATTGCCATCTAATATTTTCATTGATATGCATTAAGCGACATATGATTTGCTCATACATGTGTGTTTCAATTCATGCATTAAAATAGTAATCACTTTAGCTACGATTTGAGACGTATTTCATTGTTTGAACTTTCTTTACTACTGAAAAAAAAATCATGGCATGAAGCGGCTAGAGATATCACTAAAGATTTTTTTTTTATACTTATATTTATGTTTGCACACCTTAGTTTATGTGATTTTTATTATTGATTTAAGGTTTGACCGTACACATAAGTATTATCAATTTTTTAAAGTGACGGATAAACATGCATGGGTGATCATAATGGTTTATGCGATTTTGTCACGATTTACTCGTCTTTCTCTATTTATTTGTATGTTTAATTACTAGTTGGAAAATATTAGACACCCATATCTTTATCGAAGTTTGATAATATTAAATGACGTATAACTTGATGTATGATAGTGTAGTGTTGTGGCATATAGTTTTTCATAAAGAGTTTCATCATGACAACACTTCCGATATGACTATGCAATTGCTATGTCTTATGAATTATGATGTTGATTCATGATTAGTTGCCTTCATTTACTTGTATGAAGTATAATACTTGAAATTAGCATCTAGTATCTACTTGATATGCACTTTATAGTTTGCCTAAATGTGCAATTACATTGAACTATGTTGAAGCCATAGAAGTGCTTATATAAATTTGATTGGAGAAATATAAGTTTAAATATGATGATATGCTAAGTTCTCCATATAATTCGACTTTTACATAAAGTCAAGAGAAATTGAAGCACATCTGGTCATAAAATATAAGTTTATGAGCCGAGATTATTGTATTAATTGGCATGACCGGCTAGACCATCCCGGTTCAATAATGATGCGAAATGTATAGAGAAATCATAAGTTTCTTCAAAGATAAATTTGATTGTTCTCAATGAATAGAAGTTAAATGTTCATATATCACCACCATATTAAAGTAAGAACTTTACCTATGAAGTTTTGAAAAGAATATAAAGGGGATGTATATAGGCCTATACATTCGCCATGTGGATCATTTTGAGTTTTAAAATCGATGCATCATCAAAATAATCATCAAAGATGCAACTAAAGGTTAGCATGATTAATGGCTCGTCTTATAAAATGCGAGCATGGTTTTCCAAATTGTATCTTTGGAAATGGTGGTGAATACTTCCATATGTTGGGCGATTATTGGAATAAGTGTTGAACTTAAAAGTAGCCCATGTTCATACACGAATTGCTTTTGTTGAAACGTTTATAAAACGTCTTTAGTTGATTGCAAAGCCAATAATTGTGAGAACAAAACTATAACTACAATGGGGCATGTTTATTTCGAAGATTTAACAAGAATTCGCATCATGCCAACAAGATATAATGAATACTCCCCAATAAAATGGTTTATGGTCACAAACCATATGTTTCCCCTATAAGAATTTTGTAAATGTGCGATATATGTTTCTTGTAAATCCACCACAACGCACAACATGGGATGTTGAAATTGATAATTCATTCAGGGGGAGAGAATGAGCAGCGAGAGATATGGAATGAATTATGATATAAATGTTGATCCTCACACTAATGAATATGAACTTAAAGTTCAAGGGACAATTTATATTCCAGATCTAGTAATTGCCAGACATGTTTAGTCACTTAAAGAAGTGACTATATCATATATACACTGTTAGTGCTCCAATTATAATGTATGTCCCAACATGACAATCAATGGTTGGTAGTGAGTCTATGCCATGGCTGCAGCAAGATAGACTAATCAATTCCAAGTAAAAGTCCTCGAATGAATAAATAAATGGAGCAAGAAAATTAAGATGGTCAAATCGAGGTACTAAAGACCCCGTGATAGTCTCCAAAAGAGACACTAGACATGAACGTATTTGAAAAACCCCGTGTACGTGAAAAGTTATGAGATCTCAATAAAGGATATAATGCAATGTATAGTAGAGTGTGGAATCGAAAAGCAATGAATCGATGTCGATAATACTACTAATTCAATAATGTGCACTGTAATGATTATGTAAATGAATAAGGTAGCGCTATAATCATGGTGAGGATCATGGAAGCATACCTGCAGGAATTGCAGTTGTATAAATGAATGGCCAAAAGATATAAAGACGCAAAGAACTAATGAAAGATTGAAGTCTCTTGTGATGAGATATGGTTACTGGGACTTGAAGTCCGTACACATGAATGTCCAAAATTATTGGATATGCATCGGTCTTTATGTGAAAGCGAAACTGAATTATTGGAATCATGATATTCAAGGCACAAACTGATGGCACACATATATTTCACAAAGACTAGAAAATTATCTTGAGGAGACATGTTCTAATGTGGTGGATCCAATAATGTATTTTGCAATTATAGAAGTCTGGCAATGTGATAAATAATTGATATGCGCCTAAAAGAAAATGAATAGAGCTCATTTGAAGTTGAGATTCTATGATGGATATAAAATGCATGAAGCATGTCTCATGATTTAAAATGCTTAAAGCATATTTCAAGAATAACAATTGATCAAGATAAATATATCACTATATAAGTGAAAGGCAATATGGTATTGGTTAAAAATGAGCCATTGAAATAACAAAATTTACCCATGTTAGTTTTAAAGAGATTTATATGTGAAAATGGTATAAGTTACATATGTTTTGATGAGGTAAATGTGACTGGAACTCATGAGGAGATTTTCAAGACGGTTGAATACATTGAAATGAAATACAAAGTTTTGTCTTGCTTTATGAATTAAACATCTTAAAGATAAAATCATTATGCATAATGAAAGATAAAGAAAGATTCTATATATCTGTATATGGATATATGAAGAAAGACCCCTTTAATTATAAAGATGATGATCACAATATCGACTTATGGATGTCATAGTTATAATGTATATAAAACATTGATTGTTCTCACTAGTGGTCATAAATGATATAATGTATCATTTACTTTACATTCGTTGATACTATATAACTTGTGAAGTACGAGGATGCACTCGTATAATGATAAGTATGGCATATGTTTAATCCTTCTTGATATGTGAAGGTTAAGTGGAGAACACTTGTTTATATGAGAATCAAACATATATTCTATCAAGGTACTTACTATATTGACATTAACAAAGTTGGTTTATTATATTCACCAACTAAGAGATTTAAGTGATGTGATCATCAAGGGGAGAGAAGATACGTGTTGCACTCTTTTTCCCTTGACCATGGTTTTGTCCTCATAGGGTTTTCCGGCAAGGTTTTTAATGAGGCAACATCCCCGAGCGTATAAAGGAATTATGTATTTTTTTTCCTTCACTAGATTTTTGTCCCAATGGGTTTTGTCTAGTAAGGTTTTAACGAGGCATAATCCTCAAATGGACATCCAAGAGGGAGTGCTATGGATAATTTATAATATGGATGTCCATATCTTATAGGATACTAATTAGAGGTATTTGAGTTATATTAAAAGATTACATATCTTACATAATGTCTACCCTCACAATGTGCTTCGATTGTACTTGACTTATTTCTAAAAATCGAATAATATGGAGAACATATATATGAGCTCTCTCATATCTTTTACATAGTACTAATATGATACTCCATTAGCCTATAACATCATTAAATAAGAAACACGTATTTTTTTACAAGTGAACTTACACAATTTTCTAAACGCGTATCTACAGTTAATTATTCATCAAAAGGTCTCGCAAGCAAATAAAACCACTTAATTAATGATGCACACATTTATTACAACTCAATGACATTATTAAAGTGATGCCATTTTATTTAATGAGACAAAGTTAATAATACTTCTTATTTAAGCAAGAGATATCAATTCAGTATAGAAATATCCTCATAAGTAACCTTATCTTATATATATTAACAAGTTCGTTCAAGCGAAATTTGGCGGATCTATTTACCAAGGCACTTCCTACATCAATATTTAGGAAACTAAGTTACAACATTGGAATGCGACGACTCAAATAGCTCAGTGATATAGTCATCAGAGGGAGACAATACGCGCTGCACTCTTTTTGTCCTTAGTCATGGTTTTGTCCCACTGGGTTTTCCTGACAAGGTTTTTAATGAGGCAGCATTCTTAAAGCGTATTAATAATATGGACATCCAAGAGGGAGTGTTATGAATAATATTATGTGGATGCCCATATAACCAATAAGAAGCCCATGGCCCAATTAGCTATTAGGGTTTTACCTTAATGTATATCTTATATATACCCTTTTGTATCACATACATTATGATGAATAGAAGAATACTTTCTTTCTCTCAATTCTTGTTCACAACACAAACAACATTAATGCTATTAAAAACACCCCTTCACCAAAAATTACAACCATTTAAGCACAATGTACAATAGCTGCAACCAATTTTCAGATTTACAACAAAATAAGTATAGCGTACAACAAAATGAGTAGGGGTGAGCAAAACAAACCGAAAAAACCGAAACCGAACCGAAAACCGAAAAAACCGAACCAAAAAAACCGACCGAAACTAAAAACCGATGGTTCGGTTTTTACCTTTTTCAGAAACCGAAAAATGCGGTTCGGTTTCGGTTTTCGTCCAAAAGCCAAACCGCAAAAACCGAACCGAACCGAACCGGTTTTATTATATAATAATATCTAATATCTAATTAATATAATATGATTAAATAACTAAATAAATCAAATTTATAAATTAATATTCATTTTGTGAGTGGATTTATAATATATTTATCTTTAATGTTTATATTTATATGTGTGTTTGTCGTGTCGCGTGTTTTGTGTGAATAAATCAATAAGTATTTGAATGATTACGTGTATGTGTATGTCTCATTTATATGTTTGTAATTGTAGAATTATGCAATAAACATTATTATGCTTAGATTGAAAAAAAGTAAAGAATAATAACTAATTTTGTACGTAAACCAAGTTTGTTGGTATAATTTGGCCATACCCAAATATTAACGGTTAGAAACCGAAAAAACCGAAAAACCGAACCGAAACCGATAACAAACCGAAAAAACCGAACCGCCAAAAACCGAACGGTTTCGGTTTTGGGTTTTACAAAAACCGAACATTGTGGTTCGGTTTCGGTTTTAGCCAAAAACCGACCCAAACCGAACCATGCACACCCCTAAAAATGAGCATGATGTAATTTTCAGACTTACAACATTAATGTTATTAAAGTGGTTAATGTTATTAATGACTATAATGACTACTACTTACAAGAAAAGAAACATAGTGTACAACAATTTAATGCACATAATTTTCAGACGTGCAAGACAAGAAGCATAGTGTACAACAAAACACCACATTAATGGTATTTAATGTAGTCAATTATTTAACTGATCAATAAATACAATTAATACAGTTATTAAAACACCATTTACATAAAAAATACAAATTATCAAACATATTGTACAACCAAATAAAACACAATTCCTGCATTAAATTTCACTACTACCAATAATAAAGAACATTATACAAATATTCAAGCCCGAACGGGCAACGGGCCAAATGGGTTTGAGCCCGAACGGGCGCGGACCAAACGGGCTCGAGCCCGAGCAAACACGAGCCAACGGGTTCGAGCCCAAACGGGCACGGGCTATACGAAATTCTTGATATCCGTAAATTTATTGTCAAAAAAATAATAATAAACTAAAATACATTATTCATCGAAATTTTTTATTTCAGAGTATCCGTCGCTGCAACGCGCGGATACCCTGCTAGTAATTAATAATTGACTTAAGTATACAAATTATTAAACTTATTCTCAGGTGTAATTCTAATTATCTATTTTTTCAGGCTTACTCTTTATGTTGGCGTTACTTATTTATCAAGCGCATGCTACTAAAATTAGTGAATGAAGATGAGTGCTCGTGTATATGATACGACCTGTGCTATTTTCCAACCTATTAACCCAATACATGAGGTATTATATCTCAAAGGGCAAATCGCACAAAA
>BPTQ01000006.1:319589102-319600038 GCA_019973895.1 Chrysanthemum seticuspe
TTTACACAGAAATTTTACAGTTTAAAGTTTTATACTTGTTCTTTAACGGTTTCAGTTTTGTATTATACATAGTATAAACTAAACGAGTTTTTCTGAGCACGATTTCGCAGTTTTCTACGACTACTAGTAGAACGTATATGGTTTCTTCAAAATACTTTATGACCTTTGTGAGCGAGACTTTTAGTTCTAAAGAATGTGTGATAGGTACTGAATTTTCGTCTCAACCATTTTGAATTCGTTCTATCCTAATCATTGTGTGTACATGAACGTGGACCTAACGAATTTTAACTGTGATCTTGCGGATTACTGTGTGGTGCTCTATGATTACACGAAAGAAGGTAACTTTGTCCTTACTAACGGAGAAAAGGGTTGCAATCGTGAAGTGTCGAATTCTCGTTTTGGTCCTTCTTTGTCTAATGCAATGTCTAAAGTGGGTGCAACATGAGTTTTATTCAAAGTCCTAAGGTGTTCTTCTACTTCAAAGGTCTTTATTGTTCTTCTCTTACGTTACAACTTCCTATTCTTCCTGGTTTTGCTCTTAAGCTGTGAAGTGCTAACGTTGGGAAAAGAGGCAATCATTCCTGTTTCAATGGAAGAAAGCACATTAGTATCCCGTGGTGTGTCATTAGGCGTTCTAGTGTCAATTTTAAGCAATCCAGGTGCAAGTACATGTGTGTTACTAATCCTATCTTGCTTAAGTTTTACCAACTCTGCTTTTAAGTCATGGATAGTGTGTAAGAAATCTTGATTTTCAGAGCGAGTGTTTCCAGTATTTCATAAAACTTCTTTGGTATATGCAAGATGATCATCAGCATCTTTTGACGCTTTAGCACGAGTCTTTTTGAGCAAATCAAATATGATACATATTATGTTTTGACTTTGGCAATTTCTTGTTCATATTTTGAAATTTGACATTTTAAAGACACGTTTTCATCATCCAGTTGTTCTATTTTTGGATCAAAAGATTTTGAACGCAACTGGTTTATCTTGTTTTGTAAAGCAAGTTCATGATTTTGACAATCTTTTGACACCATTGAAGACGACGTTTTGCATTGGAAAGCTCAGTTAACAATCGCTCATTTTCAATTTTTAAGGACTTGATTTGTGACACATTATCGGTATTCTCAACAGTTTCAACAGAATCAACATAATCAATAGAGATATAATCAAATGCATATGCAACAGTATGTAGTAACACAACATTTATGGTATCAGCGCAGATAACATCTTCCAAGAGTCGGTCAACATGATTTCTTAACATTTTCTTTTTACGTTTAGTATTTGAAATCGATGTTTTTGTTTTCTTGAAAACTGTTTTCATAAGCCCAATCTCCTTCTGAAGTTCCTGTTCCCAATATATTGCACACATTTTTAAATTTCGAACATGTGGTAAAAGCCCTTTCTGAAAAATATCCCCTTGTTGTCGCGCAAATGGCGATTGAAAATGTTCAGCTTTGATTTCAGAATTAACTTCAATTGCATGTTCCAAATGTTTGATGTCAGACATGAAAGTGTCAAAGTATTTTAGAACCTGACATCGTTCAGCTAATGGCTTTATTTCACTAAAAGAAGGTAAAGGACCATTAATTTGTGCAATATTGGGTCGGGGACCATCATTAGAAGAGGACTAAGGAGTAGGCGTGATAACCCAAGGTGTGTTAGAATTATCCTGTTGTGTGACGAAAGTTATGGATTTTGAATAGTTTAATGGTGTGTTATAAACAACATTTTCCATTTTTAACCGACTCTCGTCTTCTGCATCTAATTCCTCCAGACGATTATATTCAACAACACTCATAATGGAATCATCAATTCTATGTTCTGCACTGTAAACTTGAGGATTTGGTTTGAATGCTCTATGTGAAAAACGTGGTTTGTAATCAGCAAGAATTGGTCCATATCCATCAGGATTTGGTTTAAAAGAAAAATTTTGAATTGTTGTGATTGACTCACCATGTTTGTAAACAACATTTCGAAACTATTTGATTTTTTTTGTAAGTCGACAATTTCCTCAAGATAGTAATCTATTTGTTTCCTCGAATGCTTTTTATACTCACAAAACTGTTTTTGACAAGTTAACAACTCAGACTTGGCTTTTTGATTTTCTGAAGTAAGAGCGTTAAGTTGTTGTTTATGATCAAATTTCAATTGTTCTATTTGAGACAACAAAGCATTCTTGGATGCAACTAGATTACAGATCTGTTTTTCCAAAGATTTTTCATTTTGGTAAGACTTAGCAAATGCGACTTCAAAACCTTTTTCACGTTTCTCTTTAATTTGAAAAATGTTGAGTTGGAACTTATATCATTCATTATCCTTAGTTAACAGTGCAATTTTATCTTGCAATTTCTTATTGATGTCATTGCACTTTTCCAGTTGAGATTGGGTGGTCTTAATTAAGTTGGTCATGAGCTCAAGATCTAGATTAGACAAAGGTTCATCTTGTTCAACTTGAATCTCAACATGATCATTATTTAGATCCTCAAATATGACCACGGAGTCAACTTGATTATCAATATTAACCATAAGGTCATCTTGATCGTCAAATATAACTACGGGATCCATTTGATTATCGTCAGAATAAGATGTAGAAAATTCATGTTGAACTCTCTAAGCCTCGTCGGATGCAGATGTTGGCGGAGATATCAGATCAGTAATGAGTATATTTTGATCCGGTACATGAGACAAGCCATCAGTGTCATACACTGGGCCTGTGTCACTCATGTGGAGCTCTTGCATGTTTGCCATTAACATCACAGCTACATTAGCCTGCAAGTCCTCCATGTCATCATCAGAATCTGCATTTGCCATGAAGCTATGTTCCTTGTTGGTAAGAGTTCCACCAGCTTCATCCTTAAAAGCTAAGAGTAAAGCCCCTTTGTGATAAGCGATGTCTCTTGTCCTCAGCTTTGGGCATGCATTAGCCAGATGACCCTTCTCATTGCAGTTATAGCATCAGAGACCATTAACCCGAGTCTGAGCATTTCCCTGGTCAACCACTTGAACCCGTTGTTGTGGAGCACCCATGTTATTCCTTCCATTAACATTAAACCCTTGACCACTATTCATCTGACGACCATTTCCATGATTCTGAACCTCAACCCTTCCATTGTTAACAACAGCTTGATTCCTTGTATTTGATGAGGTGCGAATGCGGTTGTTGGATTTGTTAGCAAATCTTCCGAAGGCTCTTGCAATCATAACAAATCCTTGATTCAATGCATCGAAGGCTCCTTCATCCTCATTTGATTCACTATATAGTGCTTGATCATTGTTGTTGTTGTATGGAACCAATTGAGTTTCTTGGGGTTGTTGTGATGGATCATATGGTGTAATATGAGCAGTTGGTTGTGGAGGGTTTGTGAAGACAGTTTGCAAGGTCGGGAATTGAGGATAACATGCTTGAGCCCATAAAGAAAGAGTTTGATTATCCGGGAGTGAAGGTGAAGCAGGGACCCCACGGATGATTCTTTCTTTGTCAACTTCCTTTTAGTGGTGCTTCAAATAGTCATACAATAATCGGTATGTAGCTTGATGAAGATTCTTCGCTTGACGGATGAATGTAACATACTTTTCCCAATCAGGACCAAGACAGCTCAGAAACTTTGTGTTGATTGCAATCCTTGGCATAACGATATTATGTTTATCCAAGTCATTGATGATGTCTTAGAACCGATGATGATATGACTCTAATGTCTCCCCTGGTTCAATCATGAATTGTTCATATGCTAAGTAGATTTTGGATTCCATGTCCCCTTGATTGAGTTTTGTGCCTTCCATTAAAAGATGAATGTGCTCCCACATTGCTTTAGCAGTCTTCTGAGCATCAACACTACGAAGTATCGGATTGGGTAATCCCAAAAGGATATATTGCATTGCAAGTTCATCGGCTTATAAGTGAAGAAGTTGGTCAGTAGTAAGTTGGTAACGTCATCTCTTGGTGGATTAGCATTTGGATCTTCGGGTACAGTGAGAGTAGGCATTTGAAAAGGACCTTCAAGGATGACCTTCTTCAAAAACTTACCATGTGGCTTCTTTAGATCACAAAACCTAAAAAACCTTATCACCAATTGATCGTAGTTTCCGAGAGTGAGCATTGGAGGTCTGTCAAGGGATCCAGCTTCATGAATGGATCGTTGGCTACTTAAAGCTTCACACATCTTTGCAAACCAAGAGGGTTCCTTTGGTGTTGTAACATTCATAGCATACTTGGCTAGATACTGATTTTGAAAGTAGGTATAATGTTGTACTTGTTGACGAGGGTTTGGTTGAACCATTTGTGGTGGAAGAGGGTTTGCTCCTTGAGGAAAGTGTTGAAATTATTGTTGAAATTGTTGCAATTGTTGTGGAGATGGTGGAGGATATTGTTGATAGAATTGTTGTTGTTGTTGAGGATACTCATGAGGAAAGTAGCTAGAGTATGGTGGTTGAGACATCTTGAAACTTGTGTTGATTATGGATCTTTGTAGTCGAATGAAACTTGAGTTGTTGATGAAGTAATCTTAAGCGTAGAAATCAGCTTATGCGTAGACAGAACCTTACGCGTAATACCCAACTTACGCGTAGACAAGAGCTTACGCGTAGTGTTATCTTACGCATAGACTTGAGAAAAACGTAGCTTAGGCGTAAACCAAAGACTTAGTAGTAGAAACCTTATGCGTAATATTTCCTTAAGCGTAAGACAAGCTTATGCGTAGGAAATACTTAGGCAAGGAAGTTTCTACGCGTAAGTTTTAAGCTTAGGCGTAAAACTAGGGTTTTACCAAAAAATCCTTTACACTTATACCAGTGTAAAAGATATCCAAAGTCGAAGTGTTTTCAGGCTTATCCAAGCAAGAAAACACTGAGTAAACCAACAACTCTGAAGATCAAGTGATGAAATGCTTACGCGTAACTTCTGCTTAGGTGTAGACTTTGAGCTTACGAGTAAAACAAGGGTTTTACTATGAGTAGAAAGTACAAACTATCACCAAAACTAATTTTTATGCCCAAAAGTGTGTTGAAACCTGATTTTAATGAGGAAATACCTTCAATATCACAAAAATAACAAAAAAGTTTGAAACTTGATGATCCAAAACTAATTTTATCCTTACGCGTACAAAATGATACATGAATAAAAACAAGCTTAAAAACGACACTACACACGTAAAGTTTGAAACTTGATGCAAAAAACTTAAACTTTAACACTAAATAAACCTTAAACCACAAGAATCTTGAGTTTACAAGTATAAAAAATAAAGCTTTAAGCGTATGAAAGTTATGCTAGTTCAAAACCCACGAGTATGATAAAAAATTCAAAAACAAAAGGTGTTTCACGCAACTAGATGGCGATTGATACCACTGTTAGGTCACCATAATGTAACACAAGCATCAATATGTAAGAAATAAGATGAAGATAGATTGGTTGAACAAAACACAAACACACACGTATGATAATATGGAAATGTTATGCGTATGTATTGAAGTGAAATGAACAACCAACCTTCCAAGGAAGGTTTACAAAGGTATTTATAGGGGAAGGGACTAGGGCAACACTACAAGTCCCCTTCCATTCTTATTGGACTAGGGCCAAGGCTTATGGGCTTTCTACATAAGCCTTGCCATTAATACAAACATAAAAGCCTAATTAAGCAACCTATTACATAATGATTACTAACACATGAAATACATGTTAGGAGTGATTCCAACATGTAGAAAGCCCATGAGCCTATGCAAAGGCCCAAAAGGCCAAGACAAGGGATGCCCTAGTTCCCTTGCCTATAAATACTATGTAACCGTTGGTTCTTTCATATTACACTTAAACCTTTCATATTATTGTTCGTGTGATTGAATCATCCGTCCCTCCTTATCTCTTGTTCTATCATACATCTATACACTTGTGTTCATATTATGATGATCTAACAGATATAATGCTTGTGGAATGGGTGTTTGCAGATTTTCTGGAAAATTAAGAATTGGAAGTTTCCAAAATTACAAAGTAGACAGAAAACAAAACTTTTGAATATGTTTATACATTGCCTAACGCTGTCGAGCTTTAGTCCTGACACCGTCAGGTTATTTTGACAGAAAGGGTCTGGTGCGTTTTCCGGAAAAATTCTGAAAATATGACTTCTTTAAAAACCTGAAAAAATTCCTGCAAAACATCCATTATGACTCGATACAAGCATTTGACTCTAACAAACACACAAATATATTCAATTTCAACCATTGTTAGTCTCATGTTCATGCAAGTTCTAAAAATCATATGTGATCTTCCCTAGACTTATCTTTTTGTAAAATACCTTTATATGTAATTAAGACGATGTTAAAAATAAAATAAAGCATTTTCACGAAATAAACATGAGAATTAAGCAACAATGAAAAAGGTATATGAAACACACAAACAAGAATGAAAAGGAAACAAGCAAACAAGCAAACAATTAAACATGTGTTGCCTCCCAAGAAGCACTTTTCTTTATTTATGAGTCTTGTAGCTAGACTCGAAGTCATACCCTACGTGACTTCACTACCATCATCTTTTTGATTCATTAAGTCGTTATCATTGATTTGATGGTGTTTCACACGTCGTAAATTCACCGTGAATTCCTTTCTCTGGAAACTAAGAACGTGATAAACATAGTTTCTTGATCTTTTATAAGCTCTAGGGTTCAACAGTAACAACGATAATAAACTTCGTACGCAGTGAAATAAAACAAATCAAAGTTATTGACACAAGGTTTTTTCACATCTCTCCAATTATTATTTGATCAGAATAATAACGTGTTACCTAACTGTAACAGGGATCAAATACACCTTCAATCTTGGAGATTAACTAAACTAACACTAACCTAGGCGTTTATAGGAACACGCCTACACACACACCTTAACTAGACGTCTACATTATGAAAGACTTAATTATGAAACCTATACCCCATGTCCTCTTTATATACTAGAGGATTAGGGTTTACAAAATACTACAAAGGACTAATAAGTAAATCTTCTTTTGCAAGCAAGTCCTTCGATCTTTTTGTAAGTTTCATTCTTTTCACTTTGAGTCCCTCTTGTTTCATTCTTCATGTTTTGTTTCATCAAATCAATAATCCCAACAATCCTCCCTTATTTGATGATTACAAAACAAATACGTTCTTGTACGAATATCTCTAGACGTAGTAGAGAAATTGAGATAATAAAATCTCGCCATAAATGAAACAAGTATGTCTTCCTTTGTCTTCCTCTTAATCCATGCCATCTCTTCTCATCTCTTCCCCTTTTTGTCATCAACAAATAGGGAATGTAAACAGTATAAACTTCCCCTCAATTTCAAAACCAATCTCGTGTGTGTAAACCATCCAAACTCCAAACTTTATTCGTTGACCGATATCGAATAAAGCTAACCGTAGTAATAATCTTTCTCTGACAAGCTGAGCAGTACAAACTGCTTTTGAAAAACAAGCAACACCAATATACTCCATGTACTGACCAATAAAAATTATGCGTGTCCCATAAGTTTTACTAACCTCACCGACCCATGTGTTATAGATCAAATTCTAAACCAGTATGAGCCACCAACACATGTCTGACGAGTGAATAAATTTCAACATGTCCAACATGTAACCTTCTATTTAAATTATCCTTATACAAACGTTTATAAGCATTCACTAGTTTACACAAGTCTTAACGCAAACCCACGTGAATGTAAAATCCATGCAAAAGACAATCCAATCCAATTCAGTTATATACTAGCTTCCCAGATACATGTAACTTTGGATAACTGACTTATATCAAGTCCCATGCATGCTCCACCTTTCAATAATACTCTAGCCAATCATAATCTAGGAATTTTCGAACATTACTATCAAAACTCCAATGGTACCAGCACCTTGGAGTAGCAGCAGTACAAACCGTGTAGACGAGCAGTACAAACATAATTTACCGTAGCAGTACAAACTGCCTTCCCACGAGCGAATAGAATAATTTCAGCGAGCAACTACAAGCAATACAAACTTGTAGGTAGCAGTCGAAACTATAACGAGCAGTAGTTACGATTATTGGCAGCAGCAATAGTAGTTAATAGCATGTAGCAGTAGGAATTGAAAAACGCAACAGCAGCAATTAAACTTAACATGCTTGTTACATGTCGACTCAAGCACTAACGCCAAACAACCTCGCTCAAAAGCACGTACCATAGTAATACCAAATACAACTTGTCAAGGGTTTCAATTATCACAAAAATTCACACGATCAGGTCATGCAAGTACCAAAACCAAACAGCTTCATGTTGCAAACAGATTCCAAATTAGGGTTTCTTTTTTGATTTCCGTATGAAGATTAGAACATAGGACATGTATAATACAAACCGTAAGATCATTAATAGCGAAAACAAGTTACAAACCCTAAAACAAATGGGAAGAAACCCTAAAAATTCGATCTTTTACCCTTTGTCTGCAGCATTTTTCGAATGCACATAAGTTTCAGTCAGAAGCTCAGATCAACGATCCCTCTGGTGAAACGTTTGATGGATATACTGAGATGCTCCAGAAAAAATTTTAACTCGATCCAACGGTTAATGACAAAGATATCGTCGTTTCAAAACTGTGCTGCAAAAAACATTATGAAAATTCTTGAAACTCGAATTTTTCTTCTTTTTCGACACATAAAACCTTGCGAATCCCTAGGTAACGAACTCCCCGAGCTCTGATACTAATTGTGGAAACTAAGAACGTGATAAACATAGTTTCTTGATCCTTTATAAGTGATTCGTGCTAAACCGTCAAGTTATCTCACACAAGCTAGCCACTTGTGAATGGCTAACCGTAAGGAACTTAAAACAGTTCAGACACCAATGCAATGAAGATCAGAAGAGTATAGTGTTTCCCCAGGTCGTTATGTCCCAACGAGCTGTGCGATGAATCACCAAACGAATAGTGATCGAGAGGATTTGAACGGAAAAGAGTTTTGATTGATTATAACTAAAGAAAAAGTATATAAAATACAAGGGCTTAAATGCAAATTAAAGAAAATTAAAAAGATAAAATATATTAAATAAACGCTATCACTATTTGCAAAATGATGTTTTTGATTTTCCTTTTATGAAATTTAAATTAAAAACTACGTGACGTATAAAAGAAAATGTGAAACTGAAACAATATTAATCCTAAAAATATAAAAATGATATTTTTACAAACCTAATGATAAGAGAAAATTTTTAGAAAAATAAAATTGTTTTTAAAACTATTTATCTAGTTATTATTAATTAAAAACTATTTTTACTTATTTAATAATAACCTAAAATACAAGAAAATATGAAATAAAGCTAGAAAAATGAAATTATGACTTAGAAAAATCTAAAATAACTAAAGAGAATTTTCAAAACTAATTTTATATTTTTCTGATTATTTTTCTATTTTCTATGAATTAAAAACTATTTAAAACTAATTAAATTGCTAAAAATTACAAATTTAACTATGAAAAATCTGGAAAAATTATTTTTTTACTTTTTATATTTATCTTAACCTAGGAAAAATGAAAACTTATTTTTTGAGGTTTTTCTGATTTAATTGTATTAAAAGCTAATTAAAAATGCCTAAAAACTATTTTAAATGAAGAAAAATAGCAAACAGTGATGAAAAATTATGAAAATTTTAGGAAAAGTCTAAGTTAATATTATGAATCTAAGAAAAATATAAAAACAGTAGCTTGTGTGTAAGAAAATGAAACTGCAATGCAAGGTGCTTATAAATAAGCACTCAAAATAAGCAAATGAACACCAAAGACCACCAACTGATTACAGAAGCTATAATATGCTAAAAGTACCCAAATGCAACTAATTACAACTATCCTAAACTACTGAAATGCAAACTACACAGGTTTGATGTTTTGAACTCAAGTGCTAAAAACAGTTTGATGCTACTACTTTTAAGCTTAAGCACAAGCTACCCAATAGGCTGAAATTAAAAACCAGAAGTTGGAACCTAAGCTAGACCTGGCTAGCTACTTATAAACCAAGAATGAGGCCAAGATGAGCTAAACTGAGCTCTGTGCAAGGACTGCAAGATGGTCTGATCACACTCAGTTCCCTGTGCACAGGGCACTTTCCAAAAATGAGACCAAGTTGACAAGCTGTTTAAGAGTTTGTAAAAAAATTACAAAAATCTACAAAAATGATATTAAGAAACTAGACCAGTTGAAGTTTTTAAAACCAAAGTTTCACTTGATTTGGCCCAAAACTGAATCCATGAAAAATCATCCCAGTTGGGCTGAAACTGGATTTTTCATGTTTTTGACTTTTGAAACAGTTTGGAAATTTTGACTTTTGTGAACTTTGAAACCAATTTGTGGACTGAATGTGATGTATTATGATGAAAGAATCCTACTGCAAGCTATATCTATGAATTCTAAACACAAATCAAGTTTTTGATTTTACTAAATTCCAACAGTTAAGCAATTTAAGACAGATTAAAGGTGGATTTGACTTTGAGCCTTTGCAGAAGCAAAATGATGACTGCAATGAGTACAATGGAGCTTAACAAGCCTGAAACAACAGGTCTTAACCACTGAACAAACCTCAAACACAGTTTTGCTATAAAATCCAAACAACACTTTAAGACACTTATTTGAGCTTTAAACTAAACCAACTACTGAACTAGCTTATTTTATTGATTAAACTGAGTTAAGTTATCCTAATTATCACAAAATAAACAAGTCTAAACTATTGATGACTACAAATACAGATTATGCAATAAATTTGGAATTGACTTACATTTGGTCCTAGCCACTATGGCTTGCCAAAGAATCAAAGGAACACTAACCTATTCTAAACCATAACCTAACTCAATATCAACCCAAATCCATGCTCTGCATCACCATTATCCATTTCCAAGACAGCTTAACCAAATTCCTTCTCAGTTTGACTTTTATTGACCAAAAACCAAACTTGCTTAAAATTGAATTGTGAGCT
>BPTQ01000006.1:319617729-319644824 GCA_019973895.1 Chrysanthemum seticuspe
AACCACTATCTTGGGGCACCAATCGGATCATGGCCTTTTTCTCATCCGCTGTAACACTTCCGAAGAGGTGGTATTTCTCAACCACAGCACATCACTAATGCTTGAGAGCTCATCCACTGAGCCCCTCACCTCATCCCGTTCCTTCCACAGGAACATCGGTTTGGTGATATTTATGAGCACAGCACCAATACACGAAGAATGAGAAATAGAAAGTAATGTGAAAATATATAGATAGATAGTTGCAGGTTATATGTGTAGACATTCTCCTAATTCAATCTCCTTATCCTTGTATTCCCTAATCTTCTCCTCTCATTCAATGATTATTTTCCTAACAACACTATTGTGAACTTGTGAGTCATGATCATCCCTCCTCTTTTCCTTGAACTTCAAAGGATGTCTTGGGGCTATAGGGATCCTAACTTTGCTTTTACCACTTTTAAGTACCATTGTGGAAAACTAGAAGGGGGCGTTGAATAGTTTTACCAATTAAAACTTCGTTTTAAAATATTTAGATCGACTTATGTCAATCTATTTAGATGTGTATATTGGACGTTGATAGATAGATATATAAAAGTGTAATGAAAGATAAAGAGTAAGAAGCACATAACCACGACACGAGTATTTATAGTGGTTTGGCTACAAGGACACCTTCCTTGCCCTACTCCACTCCCCGAGTCACCTACTCGAGAGTTCGTAATCACTACACGACACCAACTCTTTATGGTGGAGAAGCCTTCACAATGTCGCCTACTCTTTTTCCGGTACTAGGCTAACCACCGGGTTCTATCACCAAGGTGAACCACACCTATCACAACGTCACCTACCCTTTATTCGGTACAAGGCTAAATACCGAATACCATTACAATAGAGGAACTACTACCCAATACTACACAACACCTAATCTCAAAGGAGACCCACTCCTTATTACAACACCATCAAGGCATTCTTCACTAATGCCACTTGATTTGATTCCTAGGCATCTTTCACCAATGCCCTTGACATAAACGCTTGGCACCTTTCACTAATGCCTTCGTCTTGACACCTTTAGCATTCTTCACTAATGCTTTTGACACGGACGTTAAGCACCTTTCACTAATGCTTTCGTCTTGACTCTTTCGGCTTCCTTCACTAATGCCTTCTACACAATACCTCTATGGAGGAAGAAAGAACTATCAACAAGAGAACCTCAGTAGTCTTGATGATGACGAAGCATGGCAACTCATGGACTTGAGCTTGCTCGACTTCAAGAAGTGGTGATCTCGCCTTTAAGAGGAACCTAGAGAATCACACAAAAACAAAAGACAAACTACATAGAAAGATCCCTTAGGATCAGTGGTTAGAGAGTTAAAATACTTGGGGAAAGTATGTGTGAGAGTGGCAACCCAAGAGGAAGAAATGGCTTACTATTTATAGAGGAGAAACACCTACTGTTCCACGGATCCCACGGATCCCACCCTCAAGGGATCCGTCTAGTGTAATGTTAGGGATCCGTGGGACGCTCCTCTTTGCCCATGTGTATTTTGGTTATGGGTCATGGGTCATGGGTTAATCCATGGGTATTTCATTAGATACAATGTACCTAATAGATGCAATGCATCTAGTCAAATGGGTATGGGTCAATACCATGGGTTGTAGTTTTTACCCATTTATAATACATACTAGTTATGTATGTATTTGCCCAATATGTAAACACTAGTTGTTGTACATATGTATTACTAAATCATAAAATCACTTATACTTGTTTTAGTGTTCTATGTGAAAATGTAAGTGTGTTAGAGAACTATTGGCTCAAACTATTTACGTATTTTATTTGTTTCGTTAAAATGATTTTATGTTTGTTATCCACAAAACATTAGAAGATCGTAAAATATAAATAAATGTTTTTGTGGCTTATTTGTATTAACAGTCTCCCCCTTTTTGTTGATGACAAAACATAAAATTATTTTAAGGAAAAACTAAAATTCATAAATGTTCGAATTGGAGTTTTTACTCTCTTCTCCCCCTTTTTGTCGAAACAAAAAGAGCGTCGAAAAGAAACTAACACATTGTTTTAAAAAAAACATGTAAAAGAGAAAAAAATGTAAAGAGAGCAAGTGACGGGAATAGTTCTCGTCTTAACTCCCCCTTGACGAGTCCATCCCTTTGTGAGGACGTCAAGTAAATAAAAACTAATAAGCTAATGCATTGCAACTATGTTTGCAAATGGTTTCGTCGTAGTGACGAAAACGCTCCCCTTTAATGATTGCAACTTTGCAAGGGGACGTAACGAAATTTAATCCATATGAGGATTATATTGCAAATGGTTTTGCAATGTATGGTTTGACACAAAGCTCCCCCTAGCTTAGGGTGTCAAAGTCTTCATGTGTATTTTGAAAATCTACAAAACAAAGATTAGAAAACAAGTATATAGTGCGTAATTTCCTGCAAATAAGACTCAAGTTAGTAGAAAATTGGTCTTCTGTTGCACGGATCCCACGGTTCCCTCCTTGGAGGGATCCGTCTAGGCAATTTCAAGGGATCCGTCTATCTGATGATATAATACAGCAATGATGATATAATAAATAATGGAAACATCAAAGTGAGATGTATATTCAAGCAACACACATAGTCTCAAACCAATATGGCATATAAACTATCATTCAATAAAATATAAGAGATAATCGACAAATCTCTAAAAATAAGAGAATGACTTAGCCACGTAATACTTAATCTACTAATACTAGTAAGTTACTTAAACTTAAGAAGCAACAATGTGCTTGAGTCTAAGGATGAGTAGACTTGTTGATTAGGTCCAATCTTTCAAGAAGATGATTAAACATGAAATGTAACTCATTTCGTACTTCTTGAACAAGTCCTTAGGTGATTAGAAAATTTGAGCAATTATTGTCTTGATTTGGAACCGGAGGAAATTGGATGTTTTGATGAGGCTCTATGAATGATGGTGGGGTTTCATTAAGAGATGTAGGATGAGGTTCTACTAAAAATGAGGGTGGTGGTAATGGAAATTCCTCCATATGATCAAGTCCTTGGTGGTCCCTTGTTTCCAATGATGGACTTGATGGTGTTGTAGGTTGTTCCCTATTTAATGAGAAAGTTGGTGATTGGGAGGTTCTTGGTGGTGAATGCTCTAATGAATAGAGATTTGGGTGAGGGATAGGCTCGGTGAAAGAGTGTAGTCCATGCTCTATGAATGAAGGCTTAGACGGCTTGCTAGAGCTAGCTATGTTTGGTTTAGAGCTAGATAAACCCTTTTCTAACCCAAAAGGTTTAATGCTAATTCTTGCGGTTTTCTTAGCAATTGTTGAATGAGTTTGTTGAGGTGGGATTCTAGCATTGTTATCTCTTACGGGAGATGATTCGGTGGATGAAATCTCATGAATCATATAACCATTCCTTTTGGATTAACCTTTGGTTGAAGAGTTGTTGCTAAGTGCTTTAGTCATGGTGATGGTGAGGATGCAATATGAGCTTCTAATTGCTGATTTTTGAGTACTAGATAAGAGTGATGACTTAGCCTCAAGAGTGTTTGGTTTATAAAGGATGATTTAGAATTAAGACATTAAATTCATGACCACTAAGGGAATTAAGCATGCACTAAGGTCAGTTGAGATATTGTTCAGCTCTAGGATAACATTAAATGTTGGCGAAAGGTGTTTTAGATTACCAAAGGTGGCTAAAATTTGAAGAGAAAAGCTTATTGGGGTCTTTCTGTAGACACGGATCCCACGGATCCCTCTCACCAGGGATCCATCTAGTTATAAACCAGGGATCCGTCTGTCAGACAGATATGTGATGAAATGATTATGATTTTTGTAAGGTCTAGTGCTTATGTATTTTGAGGTTTTGACTTTCCTTTGATGTCTTGAGTGGTGGATGTCTTAAATGCTCAACCATAAGGAGTGAGGATGCTTAATGATGGTTTTGGGTAGGAAAGTGGACTTTTAGATAGTCTAACTAAGTGCTTGAGAAGGATACCATTTGTTTTGAAATGGAAAAATGGTGTTAATTAGTCCTAGAAGTCAGATGATAGCTCAAGAGAAATTTGATAAATTCTTGAAAAATAAAGAAAAATAAAAAAACTAGTTTCAAGCCTATTTTAGAGTAAAAGGTGACTAAAATCAATTTGCTAAAATTGATAGAAATATCAAACTAAGTGTATTGAGATATGAGGAATAATGTGTGAGCGTTGGAGCGGAAATATGGTGAGTTTTGATGAGTTGATAAATCAAAAGCACTTTGAAATATATCCTAGGTAAGCTATGGGTGAGTGTGAAGCTTTCAAATGCTTGAGGAAGACTTAGTTGGTTCTAAGGTCTTATGTTTGACTAGTGTGAGGTGATCTTGTGAGCTGTTTTTGATGTGAGGAAGTCTGTATTGCTCATCTGTAGTCACGGATCCCACGGTTCCCTCTTGGGAGGGATCCGGCCAGTTATAACGCTGGGATCCACCTACTGCAGAACAGAAAGCTTTCAGCAAATGTGCAACTTTTGCACTCTTAGCAAATGCTTTTCCTAGTTGTTTCTACAAAGACTAAATGCAATAACACATCAAGTATAACGCATAGCATGTGTTGGGGAACTAAAGGTACCTAAAGATGAGTGACGACGACTATTTGAATGATTTCAAGAAGTCGTAAAATCTCATCCTACACGTTCCTAAGTTAAGAATGTTCAATGCCAAGTTATGGCAATACCTACATACTACATCCTACTCTACATAAGTATTGTTTAGATGTTACAAACCATTGTTTCAAATTATTTCCACAAATTAAGGTCCTATGACCTTACCTTACTTCCCCACCACTCCCCATCTTCATCCCTCCTCCACTCTTTATCACACCATCTCTACTTCTTTTTCTTCAAGAAGTTGGAGAAGAACTTGAAGATCCCCTTGGTTTGTTGCCATTCTTGTGATGGGCTAGGAATGTCCATCAATTGATTGATGAAGTCCAAAGGGTCGAGATCTGTGTTTCCGAGCGGTTTGCTACTACCTTCACCTTCTCTTTGCCTCTCCCGTTCATTCCGAAGAATCCGTGGGTGGGTGAGGCCTTTTGCCTTCCACCATAAACCTTGTAGTTCTACCCTCGGTCAATGACACCATAACTTTGTTGCAAAAGCTATGACCATAGGAGTACGGAGAAGAATCTAAGGCAAAGATGAAGTTTGTAAGACGGGATAAGAGCATTGCATATGGGAGCACCATTTTGTCCATGCTTTTGACACTCGCCATTCTCTTAATCATGTAGTATGCAAGGTTGAAGCGAGTCTCGGTCACTAGGCAATAGATCATTAAACTTAGGCATGCATTGGGGTGATCCTTGTTCCCTCCTAAGCACAACACATTCTCCCTCACCACAACTTCCCATTTCCTATACAAGGCATACATCTCGGAGAGCTCCATTTGGAAAGGATCCCTATAGATCACTTTTTCATTTCTAGTGACCCTCGATGGGGATGCTCTTGGCATGAACACAGTGTCCCTCACCGTGGTTGCTTCCGGGATTCTCATGTGGTAGATTTCATGGTGATCAACCATATCGTGTATCTCCGCCAAAGACCACTCATTTGAAAACATGCAAACTCCTTGATATGGAACCCGTAGTATTCTTCCAAACTCCACAAGCGACGGGTGTACTCATGCTCATTTATGATGAAGACAATTGAGATGGACCCATCATCATTTCTAACTATCCTCATTGTCTTGTAGAACTCGAGTACAAAAACCGGGCAAATTTGTTCGTTTATGTCCAATAAACAATCAAAGCCAATGGTGTTGGGTTTTAGGTTCCACTAAGAAGAATTACACTAAGTGTGGAAATCACGACTAGCTCAATGGAAACTACGGATAGTTCAATGATAACCACTGCAGAGTTAAACCAATGCTAGTAGAAGTGTGAAACCACGGATAGTATAATTGTAACCACTGCTAGTTATTAAGTCGGTTTAATGTTTTGTATTAGATAAGTATGGAAAGGATATTTATCTTGTAGAATACGTATTGTATATTGTAAAGGACTCCTTAGCCTATAAAAGGAGGTCCTAGGTTAGATTAGATATACGTGTGTTTTGCTATATCTAAGGTCGATACACTTCAAGGTTGTAAAACCCTAATACTGGTTAGAGTATTCGTTATTAATATAATTGAGGTGTTTAAGTGTTATTATTGTTCTTCTTCTTAAGATTAAATATTATATTCCGCGTGATATTTAATAAGTAATTGTTAAGTCAGTTTCTATAAGGATCGTTTGCTCAACTAGGATCAACAAGTGGTATCAGAGCTTGTGATCTAGAAACTGTGATCAAGAAGAAGTCTAGTTAAGTTCTAATCAAATAAGTTAAGATGTCTGACGAAACTCATATGGTTACTGCATCAAAGGTACCCATGCTGAAGCAGGGTGAGTATCAGGTATGGAGAATGCGAATGAGGCAATACATTCGCATGATTGATTACACCATCTGGGATGTTGTTGAGAATGGTGATACTCTTCCTAAGAAGGGTGATGATGGTAAGGAAATAAGCATTGTTAGTGAGGTTGACAAGGCTAGAAGGAAGCTAGAGATTAAAGCTCATAGTATTCTCAGTATGTGAATACCTAATGAGTATGCTTTGGATTTTGAACAAAATGAAACTGCAAAGGAGTTAATGGATGTCATTGAAACAAGGTTTGCTGGTAATGAAGCCACCAAAAAATCCAGGAAGAACATGCTCAAGCATCAGCTTGAAAACTTCACTGCACTGAGTGGAGAAAGTCTAGATGGCACCTATAACAGACTGCAAAAGCTAATCAGTCATCTAAAGTTGGTGGACTACAAAATTAATCAAGAAGATATAAATTACAAGTTCATCAGAAGTTTGTCTCCAGAATGGGCTATGCATACACTTTTGTTGAGGAACAAAGATGACTTTGAGAAAATGACTTTGGACAATCTCTACAACAATTTGAAAGTTTATGAGTCTGAAAAGAATATTACTGGATCATCCTCATCTTCTCAGAACATAGCTTTTGTGTCCACAGGTCATAGGAATACTCAGGAAGCTTCCACCGCTGCTTATGAAGTATCCACTGCTATTGCTAATGATACCACTGTTAGTGATAACATTAGTAATGGTGCTATTTATGCGTTTCTGGCTGATCTCACAACCAGTGTTACAGTGCTAAATCAGGATTTAGATCAAATTGACCCTGATGATCTTGAAGAAATTAATCTTCAGTGGCAAATGACAATGTTAACACTGCAAGCTAGGAGGTTTTTGAGGAGGACTGGAAGACAAGTTAAGTATGATGGTCAAAGAAAAGCTGGATTTGACAAGAGCAAGATGGAGTGCTACAACTGCAAGAAGAAGGGGTACTTTGCACGGGAATGTAGAGCTCCTAAGAGAATTGCTGAAGGCTACAAGAAGGCTACTAAAGAACCAATTTCTTCTTCAGCATTGGTTGCTCGGGATGGATTGGGAGATTATGATTGGAGTGATCAGATTGAAGAAGGTCCTAATGCAGCTTTTCTTGCCAGTGAAGCTTCAAAAGAGCATAACTTTGCTCTCATGGCATATGCATCATCTTCTGGTTCAGACTCTGAGGTATCTAATGAGTCCAATAATTCTACTTGTTCATTTAAATCATGTCAAGATAATTTAGAATCTCTTAAAGCAATTAATGAGAGTCTAAGAAGAGAGGTAGAAAGACTTTCATTAGATAACTTAGGATACAAAGTTGGTCTTGAGAGTGTTGAAGAGAAACTTAAATTCTGTATTAAATGTGAGTTTGAGTATGTAGATAAGATTAACATACTAGGTGGTGAAATTGATTTTAAGGAGAGAGAAATTAAAATGCTTAAACAGAAACTAGAAGAAGCAGAGAGTGTAAAACAAGAAGCTCTAGCAGAAAAAGAAAAACATATTGTTAGGGTAGCAGCAACACAATATGCTTCTAATTTAGTGATAAGCCGATTGGACAAAAATTGTTCAAAGATGGTACAGGCCTAGGTTACAACAATATGCCACCACCCTCTCTTATGAAACATGCACCACCAACTAAAGAACTATCATTTAGCAGTGAATTCAGTTTCAACAAACCTATAGGAGAAATAATTAAGACTGAATCACCTAAGATAGGTTCTGATAAATCATCTGATGGTCCAATTATTGAAGATTGGGAATCAGATTCTGAGGAAGATATGTCTGAATCAACACAGTCTGAGAAGTTAGAAAATGTTAAGCCTGTTGATTCTAAACAAGCCAACCTAATGCCTAGATTTGGAGCACCAATTTCTAGGAACGTTGTAGACTACAAAGAGATACCTAGGGAACAGATGAAAAGATACATACCTAGAGGTAATCAAAGAAACTTTAATGGCCTAATTTCAAATAGATTAGGAGATGAGTTTCAGTGTGTAAAGAAGGCTTGTTTTAAATGTGGTAGTTTTGAGCATCTATAGAGAAATTGTCATAAAAACCAACCACAAGTTTGGAATCACTGGAGGAGAGTGAATCATCAAAAATTTTCAAATAATACAATCCTTCATCCTAACAAAAATATGGTTCCTAGAGCTGTGCTAATGAAAAATGGATCTACAAAATAATAATCACTGCTGCACCTAAATGGGTTCCAACCACTGCTAAGCAAAATGTAAACACTGCTTAGCAAAATCTTTCCACTGCTAAGCAGACTATCACCACTGATACAAAAGAGGTTTTAAAAATTCCAAAGGTGATAACTGACACAGTGGTTGGAAACCATTTTTATGCTGTTAAGACCTCAGCTAGCTGGCAATGGAAGCCTAAGACCAAGGTTTTACATCATGCCAGTTGTGCATCAATGGACCTAAAGAAATTTGATTATGTTGATGCACAACGCAGACCCAAGTCAGTATTGGCTTGGGTCCACAAAAGGAACTAACTTGTTTAATCTCATGTGCAGGGCAATTTACAGGATGAACTAAAAGACAAAGGAATGTTTTATAGTGGTTGCTCTGGGCACATGACATGGGATGGGAGTAACCTTGAAGATTTTGAAGCTTTTGATGGAGGACATGTGGCATTTGGAAATGATCCAAAGGGAGGAAAGATTGTTGGTAGAGGAACTATCAGAACTGGAAAGCTGGATTTTGAGAAAGTTTATTTGGTACAGGGACTTAAGTATAATCTATTCAGTGTTTCCCAAATGTGTGATAAGAAAAACTGGGTGCTTTTTGGGGAAACTAAGTGTGTGGTGTTGTCACCTGATTTTAAAATGCCTGATGAGAAATTTGTGCAGTTAAGGGTACCTAGGAAAGAAAACATATATTGCTTTAACATGAAAGATGTAATTCCTAATAGGTCCTTAACTTTTTTTGTTTGCTAAGGCATCAGTTGATGAGTCAAAATTATGGCATACAAGGCTAGGTCACCTTAATTTCAAAACAATCAATAAACTGGTAAAGGACAACTTAGTGAAAGGGTTACCTTCTAAGGTTTTTGATTGTAAAGAACTTTGTGTGGCTTGTCAGAAAGGAAAACAACATAGAGCTTCTTGTAAGACCAAATCTGTAAACACCATTACACAACCACTGTTTATGCTTCATATGGACTTATTTTGCCCTACCTTTGTTAAAAGTTTGAACCATAAGTAGTACTGCCTAGTTATCACTGATGATTATAGTAGATTTTCTTGGGTATGCTTTTTAGGTACTAAGAGTGAAACTAGTGAGATCCTCAAGAGTTTCATTACTAGGATAGAAAATCAAGTAAACCATAAGGTCAAAGTAATCAGATGTGATAATAGAACTGAGTTTAAGAATGATGTGATGAATCAGTTCTATGTGGCTAAGGGTATAGAAAGACAGTTTAGTGTTGCTAGGACACCACAACAGAATGGTGTAGCTGAAAGGAAAAATAGAACACTAATTGAGGCTGCTAGAACAATGTTGTCAGAATCTAAGTTACCAACTACCTTTTGGGCTGAAGCTGTAGGCACTGCATGTTATGTGCAGAATAGAAGAAAGGTAGTGAAGCCTCATAACAAGACCCCCTATGAGCTGTTACATGATAGGAAGCCTATGATAGCATTCCTAAAACCTTTTGGGTGTCCTGTTACTATCTTGAATACTATAGACTACCTAGGCAAGTTTCAAGAAAAAGCAGATGATGGATACTTTCTTGGCTATTCTTCAAATAGCAAAGCCTTTAGAGTATACAATAGGAGGACTAGGATTGTAGAAGAAAACTTACATGTTAAGTTTAGTGAAGAGACTCCTAGTGTTGAGACAAAAAGACCTGATTGGCTGTTTAATATTGATATGCTAACCAAATCTATGAGGTTTGTTCAGTTGATTGTAGATAGTCAAATTGCAGACCCTATTGAACATACCAGAACTTATGAGGTTCATTTTATGCTACCAAAGGTGTTTGCACATATGAGACATAAGAATCCTAAATTCACTAGTCGAGTCATACCCCTCTTTTCCAACATGATACATTTACCAGATGTTCCTAAATTTGATGATGTAAATGATTCACAACCTTCACCAACCACTGATGCTGAAACCCCTGCCAGTACATTTGAACCCCCTGCAACCATCACTGAATCCACTGCTATCACCAATGAATCTACTGCTGCCCATATTGAACCCACTTCTGATACTGAACCTTCACCTTATGAACCCCAACCAATTTTGTGTACTAGGAGGAGAAAGAAGGGCACCATGCTACCTCAGGCTGGTGCTAGTGGTGTAGTTCATGAGGCTGTCACAAGAAGTGGAGGTGACAAGAGTGGAAGGGCTTTCACTACTGATTCAAGCCTTGGTGCTGAACAAGACAGTGAAACCATTAATAAGACCCAACCACTGGCAACTCCTACTGTGGAGAGTTCTCTTGAACTCAACAAAAGTGGAGGAATCCCTAGCCAACTGGCTAATCTAGGGTGCATAGGTGACTAGACTAGGTCTGATACTATGTTTTCTTTATCCAAGGATTCATCTCTCGGAGCAGTTAACACAGCTCGAAGTGATGAGGATAGTTTGGAACATACTATTGAATTGAAGGATCCTACTCAGGTATATGATGACTTTTCCAATGAACCACCTCTCGGACCTGTTAACACAGGTCGAAGTGGGGAGGATATTCTTGAACACTTAAAAGAATTGACTGATAAATGTACCAAAATGGAGGGCACAATCTCTAGTCTTTAAGACCTTGCTGTGTTTCAGGGCAGAGAGATCCAAAATTTAAAGCACAGAGTATTTGTTTTGGAGAAGGTTAAGAGACCAGGGGTTGCTGCTGTAAGAAAAGTTAGAAAGCTGAGAAAGAAGGTGCACTCTTCAAAGGATGTTGATTTGGAGGATGTATCCAAATAGGGGAGGATGGAAAGCATGGATCAAGGGGAGGCTGTGAATCTGAATGAGGATGTGGATAGTGGAGATCAAGGAGAGCATTATGTGGTGTCTGATAAAGATGGAAATGAAGTTGTACTTGAAACCTTGAAAACTGTAGTAGAAGATAAAGAGAAGGAGGTGATGCAAGACACATCCACTGGTAGTGTTTCTGTAACCATAGCTAGTCTTAATGAAACCACTGCTACAACTTCAAATGAGGTAAACACAATCACTGCCACTTTAATCTTACCCACTGCTATTACAACCACATCTACTATTGTCACAACAACTGTCATATCACCTCCCTTACATAAAGATGTTGAGAAGGAAGTTGCTAGCACCTTGATTAACCTATGCCAACCTTCATCAAACCCTACACATACACCTTCTATTGTATCTGTTCCACTCATTTTGAAACCAACTGGACCTAAACCGTTGGGAAAGAGTTTGAAGATTGGTGAACCTACAAAGGCTAAGGTAGTGTTACCAGACATTGGAAAAGGGAAAGGGATTGCTGAACCAATAATGAAATTCAAGAGTAGAGAGGAACAAATTGCCTATGATGCTGAGTTTACAAGAAAGTTGCAAGCTGAAGAAGGAGAAGCCGCAAGGAGAGAAAAGCAAGAAGAAGAAAAAGCTACACAGAAGTTGTTAGCTGAATGGGATGAACAAGAATCTTTTCTTCAAGCTTTTGAATTGATGAGAACTGAATATAGTACTCAGGAATGGGCAGAATTATCAGTTGAGGAGAGATCAAAGGTGTTGGTTGAGAAAGCAAGAAAGTTATGACATGAGAGAGCTAAAGTTATAAGAAAGAAACCTCCTACTAAGAGTCAAATGAGAAATTCCATGATGAAGATTCTTAGAAATATGGATATGTATATTAGGGAGGATCTAAGAAAATGTTCATTTGAAAGAATTGAAGAGCTTTATAATAAGTGTATGAGAAGAAGAGATGATTTCCTGCCAATGAATTCTAAAAAGGAGGAAGAATGGATTCAGAAGAACAAACAGAAGAGAAAAGCTGGTGATAAAAAGGAATCTAGTTCTAAAAGACAGAAGATGGATGAAGAGACGGAGAAGAAAGAAAGGACATAACAGTATCTTTTGGAGTGTGATAAACCTGAGCCTATTAAACGTACTCCAGTTAGATCAGTTTATCCTATTGAAGATTGGCAAATTGTTATTGAAAGAGATAGAGAGGTAATTGAAATAACCAGAGGTGATGGATGGAAGAGTACTTATTTCAATTTTGGAATATTCTTGGATTGTATGACCAAGAGTGATCTGGAACAACTGTGGAAGATAATGGGATTTAGATATGGAAAGTCTGGTCCAACAGGAGAGTTAGCTAAGTTTGTATGGACTTCTCTAAAGAACATGTGTCAGCCTGATCCTAATGATGAATTTTGGGATGACTGTGAGGTAGTTGAGTGGCTGTTGTATTCATATTGCAGAGTTCATGTTGTACAAACTACAAAAGAAAAGTTCTTCATGTTTATTGATAAGGATTATCCTTTATCAAAGAATGTTGCAAGAAAAATTTTGGAAGCCAATCTTGATCTACAAGGAACAAAAGCTACACATCCTATTATTGATCCACTGTTTCAAAGGATTGAGAAGATTGCAGACATAAAAGGGCCTTTGGCAATTAAGGCTAAACCAAAAGGAAGACTGCAGAGGAAGGCTGTTATGTCTAAAGCTGTGAATGTTGCATCTGAATATGAGACTGAAGAGGAGATTGAAGAAAGTAAGAAAAGATTAATGGTTCTAACCAAATTATCAAGTTCAACAGAACCAGAGGTTAGTGGTACCATATCTCTTTCCAGTCATCATCAGATAATTTCATATACATTTGAGCTTACCCTGAATAGAGGATTTTGGGAGTTTGAAAGAGCTAATGGTGAGAGTGTTGGTTTTATCAAATTTTCTCAAATGTTGTTCTATTTGGAAAGAGATGATCTGATGAGTATTTGGAGGTTGTATAAGGATAGATTTAGAGATGTGGCACCAGTGGATTGTCATGAGAGAATAGTTTATTACAATTTGAAGATGATCTTTGAACCTACTCATGATGAACCTGAATAGAAAGGACTCTACAATGGCAATGTCTCAAGTTGGTATTTGTATCAGTCTTGTGGAGTTCATGTGTTATCTGTGTCTGGAGAAGTAATTCATATGTGTGTTGAAACTGATTATCCAAGTTTGAATACTTATCCATAGGTTATCAAGCAGATGTTACAACCCTGTGGATTGAAGCTGCAAAAGCCTTTTGACTATCAAGCTTACAGGTTGCTGAGGAAATTTGAGAAGATTTTGAGTCCTGCTAAGTGTTTGAATACATCCTCCAAGATAGATGGGTTGAGCTGAAAAGAAACTTGATGTTTTTGGTAAATATCAAGTTTAGGGGAGGATTGTTGGGTTTTAGGTTCCACTGAGAAGAATTACACTAAGTGTGGAAACCACGGCTAGCTCAATGGAAACCACGGATAGTTCAATGATAACCACTGCAGAGTTAAACCACTGCTAGTAGAAGTGTGAAACCACGGATAGTATAATTGTAACCACTGCTAGTTATTAAGTCGGTTTAATGTTTTGTATTAGATAAGTATGGAAAGGATATTTATCTTGTAGAATATGTATTGTATATTGTAAAGGACTCCTTAGCCTATAAAAGAAGGTCCTAGGTTAGATTAGATATACGTGTGTTTTGCTATATCTAAGGTCGATACAATTCAAGGTTGTAAAACCCTAATACTGGTTAGAGTATTCGTTATTAATATAATTGAGGTGTTTAAGTGTTATTAATGTTCTTCTTCTTAAGATTAAATATTATATTCCGCATGATATTTAATAAGTAATTGTTAAGTCAGTTTCTATAAGGATCGTTTGCTCAACTGGGATCAACAAATGGTCCCAAAAACTTGTTGGATGTCGGTGTTAGCAAGAAACGATGGTTCTACTACACGACCTTCATGAAAAAGTCTCTTTTCGAGCATTTTGAAAACTTTCCTATCTTTCGGGCTAAGTCCATATTTTCTATGGTACATTGGGATGTAATGGGCGGTATCTTGATAGTCTTGTTTTCGGTTACTTGGCATGATTGTTCCTAAACAACACAACCACAATGTGGTGTTAATTATGAATAGTAGTCTAAAGGGTTTTATCACAATTTTGCTCAAATTATCTTTATTGAATTCAAGAAATGAGTTTAATTTGTATTAACAATGTTAATTCTTTGATTTAGATTATATTAGAAAACAATGTGGTAACAAATTATGATAAACCTATTTGAACCCAACTTCTAAAGATGAAGATTGTAATCCTAGAAATCAAGGAATTAAATTAATAATGTAGTGAAGATTACACTTACACAAGAGATTGTTATGCTTGAAAGAAATGATCAAATTACTCCTGTGAACAGTAATTGGGTTTTTGTTCGTGAGTCTTTGAAGGGAAAGTGGTTGTGGAACTTACACAGTGATCATTTCCAACTTATGTTGTCTTCTGTTGCACGGATCCCACGGATTCCTCTCATTAGGGATCCGGCTAGTTCAAGCTCATGGATCCGGCATGACAGCAAAAATCAGTTTAAGCATTCCTTGATAACTTTGGTTTGGGAGTTCTAAAATGCCTAGAGTTTGATGTTTAAGCTCTATAACTTGTGATTTGGGGTTTTGATAGTTTAATACTAATCCTATTTGACGTGATTCCCTTTTTATGAATTAGTCATAATTCTTGGGAGGTTTTTCAAAGATTATGATAAAATCTCATTTTATCATAATATAAGAAATTTCACATGGATATTCATTGACATAGATGAAGTGTCAATAATCCTTTTGTGATGAATAATGATTGAGGCTATCGAATAACCGAGATATCATTATTACAGATTAGTAGTGTAGTCTATATAAATCAATCGAAGAATACTATTCTTGATGATGATTTTAATATAGATAACTACTTAAGTAATTACTAATAAAGATTAATCATACAACTAAGACTTTAATAATAATAAAAGAAAAATAATGTAAATTATTAATGATCATACATTTGATAAATATTCTTTTTAAGGAAAGAAATATTTAGAGAAAATGCTTTGTGATCTTCTTAGAATCTCCAGATCCATGTATGAGATAAACAATGCTAAACATTCTTTTTACGAAAAGGAATATTTAGATAGTTTCTTCATAATCTTCTTGGTATGCCCAAATCCAAGTATGGAGAATTCTTAACAAGGAGAATATTAGAACATTCTATCATTTTCCAACAGTAACACTATAATGATTTTTAAAACATGACTTAAAAAAAATCCTTCTTTGTAGTTTTCAAACATACATGGATCGTATCAAGTTTTTAAAGTATAGCATACTCTAATAAACTCGGTAATGAAGCTCTGATGCCAATTGTGGAAAACTAGAAGGGGGTTGAATAGTTTTACCAATTAAAACTTCGTTTTAAAATATTTAGATCGACTTATCTCAATCTATTTAGATGTGTATGTTGGACGTTGATAGATAGATATATAAAAGTGTAATGAAAGATAAAGAGTAAGAAGCACATAACCACGACACGAGTATTTATAGTGGTTCGGCTACAAGGACACCTTCCTTGCCCTACTCCACTCCCCGAGTCACCTACTCAAGAGTTCAAAATCACTACCCGACACTAACTCCTTATGGTGGAGAAGCCATCACAACGTCGCCTACTCTTTTTCCGGTACTAGGCTAACCATCGGGTTCTATCACCAAGGTGAACCACACCTATCACAACGTCGCCTACCCTTTATTCGGTACTAGGCTAAATATCGAGTTCCATTACAATGGAGGAACTACTACCCAGCACTACACAACACGTAATCCCAAAGGAGACCCAATCCTTATTACAACACCATCAAGGATATCAACATCCTTGGAAACAAACTGTCACTATTTGTATAACGATGCACCTCATCGATTATACGACCTTGGCATTCTTCACTAATCCCACTTGATTTGATTCCTAGGCATCTTTCACTAATGCCCTTGACACAAACGCTTGACACCTTTCACTAATGCCTTCGTCTTGACACCTTTAGCATTCTTCACTAATGCTTTTGACACGGACGTTAAGCACCTTTCACTAATGCTTTCGTCTTGATTCTTTCGGCATCCTTCACTAATGCCTTCTACACAATACTTCTATGGAGGAAGAAAGAACTATCAACAAGAGAACCTCAGTAGTCTTGATGATGACGAAGCATGGCGACTCATGGACTTGAGCTTGCTCGACTTCAAGAAGTGGTGATCTCGCCTTTAAGAGGAACCTAGAGAATCACACAAAAACAAAAGACAGACTACATAGAAAGATCCCTTAGGATCAGTGGTTAGAGAGTTACAATACTTGGGGAAAGTATGTGTGAGAGTGGCAACACAAAAGGAAGAAATGGCTCACTATTTATAGAGGAGAAACACCTACTGTTCCACGGATCCCACCCTCAAGGGATCCGTGTAGTGTAATATTAGGGATCCGTGGGACGCTCCTATTTGCCCATGGGTATTTTGGTTATGTGTCATGGGTCATGGGTTATGGGTTGATCCATGGGTATTTCATTAGATACAATGTACCTAATAGATGCAATGCATCTAGTCAAATGGGTATGGGTCAATACCATGGGTTGTAGTTTTTACCCATTTATAATACATACTAGTTATGTATATATTTGCCCAATATGTAAATACTAGTTGTTGTACATATGTATTACTAAATCATAAAATCACATATACTTGTTTTAGTGTTTTATGTGAAAATGTAAGTGTGTTAGAGAACTATTGGCTCAAACTATTTACGTATTTTATTTATTTCGTTAAAATGATTGTACGTTTGTTATCGACAAAACATTAGAAGATCATAAAATATAAATACACGTTTTTATGGCTTATTTGTATTAACAACCATAACACCCTCACCGCATTTGATTGTTGCTTTGGCGGTGGCTAAGAAAGGTGTTCCCAGAAAGAGGGGCATGTGTTCATCTTCCTAAATATCTAGAATCGCAAAATCCACCGGATGGATGCTACTTGCAACCTCAATTAATACATCCCTTACTATTCCTAAGGGATAAACATATGAATGATTGGCTAAGGAAAGTCTACGATTAGTCTTGGTTGATTTCTCCTTAGTCAATTTATTGTAGATTGATAAAGGCATTATGCTTACATCGAATCCCTGGTCAGCTAAAGCTTTATATTTTCTAAGTCACCAATGCTACTCGGTATTATGAAGTTCCCACAAATTTCCTGTTTGTTTGCTACTGGTTTCTTAAGAATTGCTTCGTATAAGGACCCCATAGGCATAATATCATATTCTTCCTTCTTTATTTCACCTAAGAATGTCTTCCTAAGAGCATCATTGTACCAAAAACTGTTTACCAAGTTAACAATGGTTTTCTTATTGACTTCATGTTTAAGGTAGTGCCCTATAGTCTTAGGTTTATCTAATTCCTTAGCATTCCTCCCATTCTTACAATTCGAGCTATTCTCTTTAATCCATGTATCCTTCTCCTCAACTACCCATCCTTACCACTAGTCTGTTTTTTGATCTCCTTATCACGAACAATGGAAATGGCATTAACAAACATAGTAGGGGTAGCGCGGTCATCCTTTCTTACTAACACCTTCTCGAGAAACTTCATCTTAGTGTACTCCTTCACAAAGTTCATCATATCAGTCATCTTCTTCCACACTTCTTCCCTTTGTTTATAAACTTCTTCCTCAAATTTAGCTAACATTTCCGAATGAGCCACCATGTATTCTCTCATTTGTGTTTTGAAGCTCGGGGAAAGCTGTTGCGATGAGGAAGAACGAAAGCGTTTTAGGGAAGCAGGGTTTCTTTCGTGACTTGGCGATTCAAAGAGGGGTGTTGGGTTGCCGGTTGAGGTAGCGAAGTTGACCGGTGATCGAGGAGTTCGTCCAGGCACTTTATTTTGTCTTTTGACTAAATAGTCTATCCGTTCTTCAAGAGCACAAAGTTGTTCTTCAGGGATGTTAGAAGAACTACAAGGTATCGATATGGCCTTGACCGTGCTATCAGGAGTCTCATGAGAATCACTCCAATTTTCATAAGATTGACAGACGAGCTCTTCAATGATATTCCATGACTCTTCCTCATTGAGATTGCTAAGTCTTCCGCCGGCCGCTCGATCGATGGATCACTTTGTGAGGAAATTGACATGATCATAGAAAATTTGGACTTGGAGCCAAAGTTCAATGCCATGGTGAGGGACTTTGTGGAGTAAGTCCTTGAATCAAGTCCACGCCTCATTAAGGGTTTTGCCTTGACGTTGTTGGAACATCAAGATGTCATTCCTAAGCTTGGTGGTTCTCCCCAATGGGAAAAGTTAGGCGAGGAAATGGGTGGTGAGATCATCCCAACTTGAGATGGATCCTGCGGGAAGTCACTCAAGCCAATTACTAGCTTGGTCCCATAGAGAGAATTGAAAGAGACACAATCGCGTAGTCTCCCGAGTAGTAGCATCAAGGTCAATGAAATAAAAGATTATAAGGAAATCCTTGAGATGCTGATTAGGATCTTCGGAACAAAGTCCATGGAATGAACATTCATTTTGTACCAACTTGATGGTTTCGGATCGCAGGGCCATATTTTGAGCTTGACGGGGAAGCTCAATAGTGTTCTTGATGGCTTGGTCTAGAGTATTCACTAAGAGTATGGCCTCTTAGTGAGTCGAGTGGTGGTTGGTTGAGTGGTGGTTGATTGAGTGGTAGTGGTTGATGTGGTGGTGGATTCTTGTTGGGTGGATTGTTTTTGGGTGGATTATCACCTTCCATGACGAAAAGTGACAAGGCGACGAACAAAAAAAAACAAAGAAGAGGGATAGACTACAAGAAAGCAAATAAAAAAGAAAAAAGCTCACTTGATAGGAATCAAGCGAGTAGACCTAATCAAGATAGAAAAATAACTAGCTATTCTATTCCCCGGCGGCAGGCGCCAAAAACTTGATACGTGGGTTCGGGGTCAAAAAGACTTCCTTTTCCATGAGCAAGCTTTACAACCCACTAGACAGTGTACCTAATTGTTGCAGTGTAGTATGGGTAAGCCCAGGGGGTTGAACGTTCTCTAGGGGAATAGAGATGCTAGTAGAAATGTATGACGAGAAGATGAGGTTGAGGGTGATTCTTTTTAGCTTTTTATATTTTTTAGGAAAGTAAGTAAAATCTCGGGGTTTAGGAGTGGGGGGTGGTACTTCTACCAATTTTAACTACTAATATTTTAAAACTAAAAACTAATTAACTAATGAAAAGGAGAAAATAAGCTATGGATTGATTGGTGTGTTCTTTTGATAATTAAAAGCGTGTTTACCTAGATGTTCTTACTTCCTAGTTATCTCTTATTGGTCGGTTGAATTGTCATATCCTCATCTTAATTGGTGCGTTGTATTCCGTGTTAGTCATATGGGTGCCTAATTCCCTAGTTCTATGAATTGTAACTCTCCTCTAGACTATCCGGGATCGCCAAGTACCGTAGTATCTCCTCCGAATACTCTATTATCCTAAAGCTACAACTCATGCAATAAACACAACGATGACTCAAGTGCACTCTCAAGCTTTGTGCTATTTAGGTCGTTCAAGCTCGCAACAATTAAAGAAAAATCCAGTTTTCCCTACTCTAGCATCTACCAATTGAAACAAGAGACAACCTAACAATAATCAACAATTATTTTTCATAGATCTAAGCAAACACAATAATAATTTAGCTACTCATGATAGATAAGCATGCACACACACAAACAATCGAACATAGGATAAACATGGTGATATAATGGATTAACAAACTTATCTTTGAGTATAAAGAAGGGTTTGGAACCCTAAAATACTGCCCAAGTCGGACTATGAACGAACTAGGGTTTGCTCTCCAAAATATTACACTTTTAATGCAGAAAAATCGAAGTCTATATATAGATTTACAAAGGCGACGGCGTCGCCTTTTGATAGTGACATCGTTTGGTCGCTGTCATTAGGGTTTCGTTTGTGCCAAGTCATCATTGGGATAACGTCAATTGAAGAAGTGTGACGTCGTCTGGCTTCAATAGGGACGTCTTCTTGGAATGGATCTTGGTCATCTGGTGAAACATTAAGAGAGACACCCTCCAAAAATAAGGCGTGACGCCGTCATGTTGTAGAACCAAAATCAGGTTTGAGCCGTTGCTTAAAATTTTATTAGAAAACCCTCTTAGCGACGGCGTCGCCCTTTGGTTTGGGACGCCTTCAGGTGCAGAAATCAGCCTTGTTTCTTGACCCTGTCGTTTTCTTCACGTTTTCGCTCCTTTTCGTCCAAAAGTGCTCGATTCCAACAATTCGCTTCCAAAAGACCTAAAATGTGAAAAGGAACGATTTTAAGCAATAACGGATATAAAATGTATCGATTTAGGGCTTAAATAACCCCTTAAAATGGTATGTTTTAAATCCTTATCATGTCTGCGTGATCAAGTTCGAAAATGGTCGGAATAGACACCAACCACTGGCTGAATTCTCTTATAACAATGTCACGTCGTACGAGAAACTTTATGGTAGGAGCTGCCGATCACCAATTTGTTGGACTGAAGTGGGAGATACCCAACTTCCTTGTGCTAATCTTGTTCATGAGATTGCTGAGAAGATTGTTCAGATCAAAAGGATAATGCAAACTGCTGGCGATCGTCAGAAAAGCTATATCGACAAATGACATAAACATTTAGAATTCTAAGTTTGAGACAAAGCTATGCTTAAAGTCCCACCATGGAAAGGTGTGATACGCTTTGGTAAACGTGTGTTATGTTGTAGTAAACGTGTGTTACATTTTGTATACATGGAAAGCTTAATACTCACTATGTTTATCCTTTCAAAATCCTTGCCTAGGATCGGACACGTAGCTTACATACTCGGACTACCATAAAAACTTAGCAATGTTCGCAACATTTTTCATGTGTGTAATCTGAAGTAACGTCTTAATGACAAGACAGTTGTTATTCCTCTAGAAGAGATCCAAATTGATGAACGTCTAAAGTTTATTGAGGAACCAATTGAAATCATGAACCATGAAGCCAAACGACTTGAGCAAAGTCGTATTCCCATTTTCAAAGTTCAACGGAACTCTAAGAGAGGTTCTGAATTCACGTGGGAACGTGAAGATGAAATCAAATAAAAGTATTGTCTTTTCTTTTAAATCTCAACGGGTAACTTGAGTTGAATCGCGAGGACGCGATTCCTCTTAGGAGGGTAGTGTGTGACAACCCACACTTTTTCAGATATGTATTTTACTAAGAATTATAAATATTTTTCATTTACGAACTTTCCTGAGCTCATTTAACGTGAAAACAAGAATGTTATCTTGCGAAACGTGAAAACTGCACACAATGCGTACTGGCACAACCAACAATTCAAATTGATTTTGTATTATTTATTAGAAATTAGTCGTGTGGATATTCATTTTTGTTGGAAAAATTATTCTGGCGTAATTTTCGTGTCATGATTTGATCGTTATCGAGCTCTAACGTGTCCCCCGAACCTCAATTTTACCAAAGTTTATACAGATTACAAATATGGTCCCTGTGATTTAATTACCCTGCCACCCCTTCAAGTTTCTCTCCCTTGTTACTTAGCTCTAATAGTTTTTGGTATAAAAGAGTTAAGGATTAGGGTTTGGATCATTATAACCCTAGCACCCTCACACATCTTTCTCTCCCTCTACCCTAGCAACCGGCTACCACCCTTCAACACTACTATGCCGCCACTGCTAGAGTGCTCCGCCGCCACCACAACATCCACCACTGTTTTGACGAAGATATATGGTGATTGAAGGTGATTTTGGGACTAAGTCGCGAGGTTTTGTTTGTGTTTGGTCGATAAGTCTCTATTTTATTTCTCCCCATTTCTTGGTACGGTAAATCGTAAATCCTCGTTTATATAACTTTTTGTTCTAAACAGATTACATGTATTTGGTGTCATTTTCGTGGACATAAAACGTGGATTAAAAATGAAATAAAAATGATTTTTTAAGAAATATCGTGTGGTTTTGATACTAAAGTTGCTATGTGTTTCGTGGATAAAACCAGTTATAGAAATAGTTAAAAACATTTCATGTGGAATAGGAACTGTGGTTTGGTGTTCGGTTTGATAGGTTTTGTTTTACGGGTCGGGTCTACCCGTACGACCCGGTTGTGTCTTGGGTTCGGATGTGGATTTGTTTGCTAGTCGCATTTTTACTTCCTTTTTCTTTATAAATAAACTCAAGAACATGATAAATTTTTTGTTTTCTTTCATTACTTTCCCTTTTCTTTATAAAACCAACTTGAGAACACGTAAAAGTGTTTGGTGGGAATTTATAGTGTTAACAAGACATAGTTGAGTACCGGTTTGGAATTTCTTATGTACTTGGTGTTAATCTTTTGAGTTTTTGATGTTAAGATATGTTAATCTAGTTTTGGTTATGATAAACCGTATAGGTGTGTTAGTAAATTTTGTTATCATTTTCTATGGGTTGTTGCGTGTTTGCGATTGTGTATGTTTTGAGCTTCTTGGTCTCGTCTTGGTTGGTAATTACTTATTGGTTAAGTTTGCTTGACAGTTATTCGTAATAACTTTAAATTCGATTGAAAAAAGTTAGTTTGGTCTTGTTGTTTATCTAGCCACGAAAAGAAACACCACCAGGGTGTGTTCGGTTTGGCTCGACCACCCGCTTTGGGTGTAAGTTGGTTCGGTATAGCAGAAATATCAAAGGGTGTGTCATGTATGTTTGGTTTTATGTTGCAAATCGTGTTTGTAAAATTTTGTTTGTGATTTGCAGTTTCAAAAGGGTGCGTTAGTTTCATTTCCAGTAGCTAGGCTGCGTTTGGTTTGTAAATTAATTGGGCCAACAGCCCAACCAATTGTGTGTGTCTGGTTTAATGAGCCACAGCCCACATAGGGTGAGTTTTGTGTAGGAATGGGCCAAGGCCCATTGGATTTTATGACTAAACTCTGATTTTATATTTGTGTTTGGAAAATTAATTTGATATGATTAATATTTTCTCGTATATTTAACTAACCAATTTTATTTGTTTACTTGGATTGTTGGAACGTTTTGATTATACTTGGGATTGTGACTTGGATTTGGATAATACGGATATCACATAGATTTCGATATACGGACTTTGACTTGACATAATTGGATTATTAATCGGATTTACGATATTGGACTTGGACTTGTTGGACATTTTGGGACTTGAGACGGTATAATATATTAGACTCGAAATGAATTTAATATATTAGACACGGAACAGACACAAAATATTCAATAAACCCAAAACTAATAATTACGCGAATGATAACGAAACAAAAAATTTATAAATATTGTAATTTCAAACTTGGTTTATTTAAAGTCACGATGACCTGAGAACGTTGTCTAAATAGATGCGTCATGCCGAAATTTATAAAATCATTCTAAACTTATATTGTTAAATTCAAATTTCTTTTATTGTTATAAAACCCGATAAGAATCTAAAAAAGTGTTATTTTTAAGTGGTAAAACCTTTAATGCTTGAATTGCAAGTTCAAACTTATCATTGTTTATAAAACATGTTTGTTTAATACAAGCTATTTACCGAAACTTGCCAATTAACTTAATTTCTTGGCATAGTTATGTGTCGTTACTTCCTCGATTTCTATCTGGTCACTTTCTGTTCGACGTAAGTCTTCGTCAATACATCTTGACTATTCCTCATAATATATTGGGATATATTATGCCTTGGTGTGAGTTACATTTAGATGCATATTATACTTTTGACATGAGTTGTATGTCGAGTCTATGTTTTCTTACCACCACGCGAAATGTTGATACCAAGCTTTTCTTACGAAACGATGATGATAAAATTTTGAAATTATTGATACGCGTATTACCCGAAAAGTAAGACGCTTTGTCTTTTGAAAACTCATTTGCTTTGCGAGACGTATTCTGAGTTAGCCATATACCTATTAGGTTGTGCCGATCTTGTATCGTTGTGCATGTGCTTCTTGGTACTGTTGTTTGCCTATGTTTCTTGATTCTGTTGTGTTCTGCTACTCGATGCCAATTGTAATTCATGCGTTACTTCATTTAACGTGAGTTCATGGCTCCTACTTTACTTGTTTTACAATTGTGTTGGGGTGAGAATACATGCTCGTTTTTTACTACATGAAATGCTTGATTGATTTGAATACGCGAATGTTTACTTGGTTTGATGAAGTGCGTGATTTGGTTTGAATACGATACGTTTTTATGTGGATACAAGTGCTTGAAAAACGTTTTGATTGGACCTGGAAATGTTTTTGTAGATTCATAGAAGTTATTACGTGGTTAGGCTAAGGTTAGTATTCCAAATTCCCATTCATGAACCCTTAGTTCCGGCGGGAAGCATGAATGTTATACATAGATCTATCGGGTGTGAATACCCCGTCCAGAGTTGGTAGCGCCAACTGGTCAGACGTATAGCACGTCGGATACGGTGTTTGGGGATAAACACCGTGTTAGGGGCTTGTTTTTTGCTTTGGCGCGCTGTCGAGGGTCAGTTTCATGACTTAGCCTGCGTAATAGATAACTTGTATGATTTTGATTTGGTCAAAGTTGTTGTTTATGAGCTATTTTTGCGGATAATTGTTTTGATACTATGAGTTATGCAAGGTATGCCTTGGTTTACTTTGACTTGTTTGTGAGAAATGATTTGCACTTGAAAACCTTGTGGTCCACATTACTATTTTACGAAAGGTAAACTCTGTTTTCACGACATTGTGGAGGACATAATGGCCGCAAAGCTCTCTTTTGGAACTCGAAGTATTTTATGAAAACCTATGAACTCATCAACCTCGTGTTGACACTTTTAGCATGTATTTTCAGGTATTAAGGCGATACATTACTTTTGGGAGGCGCTTGGCAATGGCATGACATGGTCATAGACGACTCTGATATTTATATTTGGGTCCGTTTTATTATTTTGAGCATGTATTTCCACACTATTTTTGAATAATGTAAATGTTATACCGTTGTTATATACTTTGTGTTGTGATACAAATTTAGTAGCACCCGCGACATAATTTTTCCGCTGCGACCCATTTTTCAGGGTGTTACCTAAATAGCACCATGATCTGCGCCGAACCGTCAAGTCTAAAAGACTTAAAATAGCTCAGACACAAATACAATGAAGATCAGAGAATACAATGGATTCCCGGGTCGTTAAGTCCCACGGAGACTCAATGGTGTGTTAAACACTGATTCAGACGATAGAATGATCACTAAGGATAGTGATCAGTAAGGTTATTGATAGAAAAATTACCTAAAGAGAAAATCTACAAATTAAAGCGACTTAAATGCAAATTAAAAAGATTAAAAAGATAAAATCTATTAAATAAATGCTATCACTATTTTTACAATGATGTTTGTTTAAAACCTAAAACCTACGTTTAAATTAAAAATAACGTAAACGTACAAAATAAAACGTGAAACTTATACAATATAAATCCTAAAAATATGAAAAATACATTTTTACAATCCTAATGATAAAAGAAAATTTATAGAAAAAGAAAATTATTTTTACAACTATTTATTTATTTATTATTAATTAAAAACTATTTATTAAGTATTTAAAATGTACCAAAATACAAGAAAATACAAAATTAACCTAGAAAAATGAAATTATAACTTGGAAAAATCTAAAATATGATAAAACTTATTTTAAAACTGAAAATATATTTTTTATACTTTTTATGTATTTATTATTAATTTAATACTATTTAAAACTAATAAAAATGCTAAAAAATACTTTTTAAACTAAGAAAATTATGGAAAAATACTTTTTAGACTATTTATATTTATCTTAATCTAGGAAAATTGAAAACATATTTTTTTAAGCTTTTTTTGATTTATTTGTATTAAAAGGTATTTAAAAAGGATTAAAAATTAGTTAAAATAAAGAAAAATAACAAACAGTGTAGGAAAAATCTGAAAAATTCAGGAAAATGTTAAAATATTATTCTAAGTTTATAAAAAATATAAAAACATATGCTTATTTGTGAGAATATGAAACTGTGGTGTAAATGCTTATAAATAAGCAAATCAAAATAAGCTAAAAGCTACAAATGACCACCAAATAATCACAGAAGCTAAGGAATGCTATATTAACTAATTACTAACCTATTCCAACCATCCTAAACATCTGAAAAACAGTGGTCACCTGGGGTGACCACCTAGAACCAAGGAAAGGTGAGTGGTGGGTCTACTGATCGGTAAAGTCATTTTCAGAACTCGAATTAGTCACACCTGGGGTGGGAATCAAGTCGGTGTTTAGACAGGGTAAAAGACTTTATTCGATTAAAAACTAAACGAATTAGAACCGAATTTGACAAAAAGTCTACAAATCCTACCAACCTTATCCAATCATTAATCAATTATATCGTAAGGAATCGAAGACACTAATAAACCACCAGTAAACATCGAAAATCGAATAAAACTAAACGAATAAATATTCGTAAATGTGGTGTCAAAGTATAAGAGTGTTTATTCGTATACAAAAATATAAAAAATATTTGAATCTTATTATAAAATTGTAAAAGGACTTAAAAAGTCTAAAAAGGATGTGACAAACAATAAAAAGAAATAAAATTGATTAAAAATTAGGAAAAATTTATGGAAAATTATGTTTATTTAGTTTTTTTCGAATTTTTTTATACAAAAGTTAAAAGGATCTAATTCTATTTATATTTA
>BPTQ01000006.1:319645097-319660516 GCA_019973895.1 Chrysanthemum seticuspe
CGGGTTTAGGTTGGGTTATGGTACTGGGCCGGGTTAAAAACTTTGTCTCTATTTGGCGCGGTGACAAGTGATAGAAGGAAGGGTTGTGGACACAGGTGAGATAGTGACGGTAGACGAGGGGGTGGAGTGACAGAGGAAAGGTCGTGTATGGAGAGTGATAGTGGGGAGAGGTGGAACGTTCGGGTGAGTCGGTGTCACGTAATCAAATGAGTTCTTGCACAGGACTAGTAACCAAAGTCTGAGATCACTCCTATAAGCTTACCAATAAGCTTCTAACCCAAATGCATTTCATACATCAGTTTGCTTCAGTCTTGATTAGGTCTCCACAGGATTTTTAATTTTTTAACTATTTTATTTGTATTTTTAGTAATTTTTCCTTTTTAACTATAAACTAGATTATTAAGGTTTCTCACAGCTTATAAGCCTTTTTAAGAGCTTATAAAAGCTTTTAAGAAGTAATTTTAACCACTGATAACAATAATTTGGTATTTGGAATATTTAAACTAGGAAATGAGCATAAACTGAGTTTGTAAAATTTAACTGGAATTAACACTGGAAATAAGTATTTATTACAACAGAATAACTTATCAATAAGCTTAAAAACTTTAACATAAACTAGAAAACTTAAAATAATTAAAACGACATAAAGAAAAATAAAATTACACTACTACTCTTTTACACTGCATCCTCTTCTTGTATTTATTGACTTAAAAGATCTTATCTAGACGTCTGAGCAATTCCCACTTGAGTTCTCTTCTTGAAACCATCTGAATCGTCCATGTGGATTTTGGCGGGAAAAAGTCTTGAGGTTGGTTTTTGCATTTAATGCACTGTGGCTGAGTGGGCTTGCAAGGTGGAGAGGGGTGATAGTGAGAGGTATGTGCTGGAAAGGAGACAGTGAGGTGGGGGAGCAGATGGCAGTGATAGAGTGGACACAGGTGTTGGGAAGGAAGATAGTGAACAGTGGCGCGGTTTATCTCTGTTTCAAAAATTGGGCCGGGTCATGGTATTGGGTTGGATTTGGGCTTAGTCATTATATGATCCGTTTGGTTTGTAGCTTAGTAATACACAAGGACCAAAGCTGTAATTAAGCCAAACATTAGGGACTGAAGTTGTAGCTTTTCCAAAATTCTCACAAGTACTAAACCTGCCAAGTTTAATTAGTATAAGGACCAAAGTTGTATTTTATTTCATTTTTTAAACTTTAAGGACCTAATATGTAATTTTTGGATTTTTAGGGACTAAAGGTGTAAATTCCCAAAAGTTTATCATAAGGACCATTTTTGTCATTAATAATAGTACAAGGGTGTAAGTTTGATAATTTTCCACTTTTAAATACACCCAGGACTATTTTGACACTTTTGCAAAGTTGAAGGACTAAAGTTGTCAATTTGTGATTTTTAAACTTTAAAGGGTTTATTTTGACAACTTTTGAATCTCAAGGACCTTAAATGATATTTTACAAGTTTTGAATGACCAGGGACTAGATTTGACAACTTTTGTAAACTTGGGGGACTAAAACTGCCAATTATGCAAACTTGATACGTTTTTCACCAGATTTTGATATTTTTGCATTTAAAACATATGAAACACTTATTTGTGATATTTTTATCATTTTGAATGCATTTCTGAGTGTTTTCAGATGTTTTTGGCATTCTAACAGTATAAAAATGATGAGTATTTAGACACTCATCAATCCCCCACACTAAGATATTGCTAGTCCCTAGCAATGATTTATGAAAATTTAATGGATTTTATCTCTTTACCAAAAGCCATTACTTCTGGAGTAGCCAACTGTTTCAGTTCAAGTAAGAACCTTGGCACAACGATAACCAAATGATTTTGAGCAAATCATAAGCTTTCAACGGTTTTGATTTGTCTTTACCAGAAGCCGTTTGCTTCTGGACTAGCCAACTCTTAGATAAATTATCAATATTATCTTTGGTGAGCCGATTACCAATTATGGATTTTCAACTGCCTTTACCACAAGCCATAAACTTGCGGGCTAGCCAACTCTTCACTTTTTAGGATATGGTGAGCTGAACACCATACAATTTTAGGCAAATTGCAAGCCATAAACGGATTTGAGATATCTTTACCAAGAGCCGTTTGCTCCTGGATTAGCCAATCCTTATGTGGGTTAGACATGGTGGACTGATTACCATTTGTTGTGTTTAGTACATAGTACTTCCACTAAATAAAAATTTTTTTTAAAATTTGGCCATTTTGGGGGAAAAAGGGACTAAAAGGGTACATTTATGATCAAATTCGCCAGAATTTCCCCCCCACACTTAGAAATGAATATTGTCCTCAATATTCAAAGTACCGGCTGTAATGCCGAAACTTAGAACGTAAAAAGATAACATTACTAGCTAAGTGTAGAAACACAACAATTATTCTCTTTTTTAATATTTACAATTTTCATTCATTTTTAAGGTCTATATACAATATGTGGGGCATCTCCCCCACACTAGGGTGGTACACACGGGTGAAAACCCATGTTTAACTACTGTTTTTGATTACCGAGTCGCTAGCTTGACTCGACCCCGAATTAAATTGTTCATGGGGAAGTAAGTGGAAGAGACAATCTCCATCGGACTTTCATTCAAAATGTTTGTATAAACATTGAAATACGTGAAAGTTCCACACCGATGAGATACAGACAGACAGACCCGGCTCACAAATGGTACATGGAAATGCCTGGGTCAAAGATAATGTCTTCATTCCCGAAGGAGTGAAGAACAGGAGAAGCCACGGGATAGGTGAAGAAGAGAAAGAAAGTCATGATAATGATCTTGACTAACTCATCATCATCAGAAGGGGAATTCATGCTAGCATGAATTTCATCTTTTAAGCTCAATTGGTCTAGACATATCCCGGGTGTGTCTAGATCAAAGTAGAAGTTATCATACTCTGGTAGAGATATGATACGAGTGAGTTCACAGGAGAACTCCTCAAAAGCAAATGATTCATATTCGGGATTGATTTGAATGAGTTCACTGGGGAACTCCTCAAAAGTGAATGATTCATAATCGGGGAGAGAATTATGAGAATGAGAAGTGGTATTACCACTAATATTCTCTCCCATATGATCAAAATGGAACGTTTGCAATTCAGGAATAGAATCATTGAACAAAAGTTCACTATCCTCAAAGGGGATAGGATATGAAGTAGGCTCTTCATTAAAAGCCTCGATTCTAGAAATGAGAAGATTAACATTCAATAATGTAAGACGAAGAGCTTCGTCTTGGATTATTTCTTCATCATTCTCTTCTTCTAAGCTGACAAGCTCAGAAGGTAATTCACCCACATAACTTATGTCTCCACAAGATAAAGAATAGTCCTCATCAGAATCAGAGAACATCTCAATATGATCATTTTGGAAGACAAGAGGATGAGGGATATCACACAAATGCTCGAGAATTCCCTGTGACTCTCTTGGGATTGGGACAAGGTCCTCAACACTAGACTTTATGAATTCGTCCGATTCCTTTTCAGGAACAGTGTCAAGAAGCTCATCCCCCATGTTCAGAGAGTGAGTGTGAACCTCGGGTGTGATGGCAGTTGTTTGCGAATGAATCTCAACTGCTGGAATATCCACTGATGAACTTGATGAATCTTCAAGTGTATCTTCATCATCACTATCATCAGGAATAAAACTGAATCTAGAGCTAGATCTGGCTGCTTTTTTGTTTGCAATTGATTCCCTAATAGATTTTTCAAAGGCAATTTGGGAATTTATTTTAGCAGCCTGCTCTTCAGCTAACAAAACTTCCATGGATTTCTCATGAGAGTTTTGAAATGACATAGCCGACTCCTCCTTAAGTTCTTTTAATAACTCCAGACCCTTCAGTAAAAAGTCTGTTGTAGTTTCATGAGGAGTTGCTTGAATCATTTGGTACTGTGGAGGTTGGTCTTGAAATGATGTGTCAAAATTATCACAAGGAAATGGATTCCCTGTTTGACAATCAGAGCTGAAATGGGGACCTCCACAGTTCTCACAACAGTAAAACTGTTGAGCATGGATTGGTGAATCATATGGATATTGGTCATATCCAAAGTTCTGAGCATCACCGGAAAATTGTTCACAGACAAACGTGTTTTCGGATTGACACTCAGATCCTTGGTGAGGACCTCCACAAAATTCACAGCAGTATTGTTGATTATATGAAGATAAGTCGGGCTGTGGTGGGTAATTGGAAAAATTTGAGGGGTCGTTAAATGAGTTCGGATTAGGATCATAATCAAATGAATTCCTCGAACCACAAAACAAACAACTCCCGTTACGAATATCATTACCACACTGTACACACGTACACCAGCGACATGGTGAACCATAAAGAGGCTCACCACAACCGACACAAGGAATAAACGATTCTATTTGAGAGTTATGAGAAGGAATCAGTTCATTCAAAGAATCAACAAAACCAACAGGGTGATCTGAATGACTAATAGGACTCAAAGAACATTTTGAAAAGTCCGGAGGTGGGACAAGTGGTGTGCTCTGAGAGCTAGCAATTTCCACTACTTCCGTTATGGTCTCCGGTTTTGGTTCTTGAGAAATGTGAAGATTAGGCAAGTCATTAGTCACCGGTCTAAACTCTGCATGTTTGCTTTTAACCGTAAATCGTGAAAGTGTAGGATCAATTTTAGACGACTTAGGAGCAATCGAGGGATTAGATCTTTGGATAACCGTAGGATGGACGTATTTAGTACCTCCATTATCAAAAGGAAGTACCTGGTCCTTTGTCACCCCGGTTTTTCGTTCCATTTCCCTACGCAGAATGAATGGATCATCACGAACAACACGAATTCTTGATATTTGTGACACAGTCTGAAGTTGTTCAACTTCGTCCCAGAATTCGTCCTCGAGAGATTCCATGAGAATAGAAGAAGTTAGAATCAAATGGATAGAGGGTAAAGGGATAAAGAATCAAAAAAGATAAGAGGTTAAAGATGAATATTTTTGGATTTTTGAAAAACATGCCATAAAAACAAAGAATGAAAATATTTTTGGGTTTATCAACACTTTAGGAAAAGTGTTAATGAACTTTTTGGTTTTGAAAAACTTTACAGAAAACTGTTTACAAACGATGGTATATGTGCAAGTACGGGTCTGGAAATGCTTAAAACACGCTTACAGCCTCCCCGGCAGCGGCGCCAAAATTTGATCTGCGCCGAACCGTCAAGTCTAAAAGACTTAAAACAGCTCAGACACAAATACAATGAAGATCAGAGAATACAATGGATTCCCGGGTCGTTAAGTCCCACGGAGACTCAATGGTGTGTTAAACACTGATTCAGACGATAGAATGATCACTAAGGATAGTGATCAGTAAGGTTATTGATGGAAAAATTACCTAAAGAGAAAATCTACAAATTAAAGCGACTTAAATGCAAATTAAAAAGATTAAAAAGATAAAATCTATTAAATAAATGCTATCACTATTTTTACAATGATGTTTGTTTAAAACCTAAAACCTACGTTTAAATTAAAAATAACGTAAACGTACAAAATAAAACGTGAAACTTATACAATATAAATCCTAAAAATATGAAAAATACATTTTTACAATCCTAATGATAAAAGAAAATTTATAGAAAAAGAAAATTATTTTTACAACTATTTATTTATTTATTATTAATTAAAAACTATTTATTAAGTATTTAAAATGTACCAAAATACAAGAAAATACAAAATTAACCTAGAAAAATGAAATTATAACTTGGAAAAATCTAAAATATGATAAAACTTATTTTAAAACTGAAAATATATTTTTTATACTTTTTATGTATTTATTATTAATTTAATACTATTTAAAACTAATAAAAATGCTAAAAAATACTTTTTAAACTAAGAAAATTATGGAAAAATACTTTTTAGACTATTTATATTTATCTTAATCTAGGAAAATTGAAAACATATTTTTTTAAGCTTTTTCTGATTTATTTGTATTAAAAGGTATTTAAAAAGGATTAAAAATTAGTTAAAATAAAGAAAAATAACAAACAGTGTAGGAAAAATCTGAAAAATTCAGGAAAATGTTAAAATAATATTCTAAGTTTATAAAAAATATAAAAACATATGCTTATTTGTGAGAATATGAAACTGTGGTGTAAATGCTTATAAATAAGCAAATCAAAATAAGCTAAAAGCTACAAATGACCACCAAATAATCACAGAAGCTAAGGAATGCTATATTAACTAATTACTAACCTATTCCAACCATCCTAAACATCTGAAAAACAGTTTAAGCCAAGATTAAGCAAATCAAAAATTAGCTTATTTCAGAAAATGGGACAGATTTGTGGCTGAACTAAGGGTGGGGTCCACACTGATTAAGCTCAAGACTTTTACTGAAATGGCTAGTCATCTGGGTGGTGAGTGGAAAGGAACCAAGATCCACCAGTGGGGTCCACTGGTGTGGCCTGTGGGACCCACCAAAGTGGTGGGGAAGCCACTGTTTTGGATGTGCAGGGCTGCACAGGGGATTTTCAGAAATAGGTGTTCAAAAGAAGCTACTGAATAAGCACTATATAAACTGATATAAAGCAACCTATTATTTTTCTAATTTTCTTAAGCAACTATATTTTACTCTCCCAAAAGCATTTAAGTTAAATCCTAATATTGAGCTTACACTAAAATTCCTAAGTTTATTCAAAAACAGGTATATGAGAATTTGACTTTTTTAATTTAACTACACAGTTGACTTTTATGAACTTTTAACTGATTTTTTTGGACTAAATAAGATGTATTAAGCTATAATAAGACTACTTTAAGCTAGAGTACTGTGTTATAAGCTAGTTTAATGAATCTCATAATCTAGATCCTAACAGTTGGCTATTACAATAAGATTAAACAATATTTTGACTTTTTATGAAACAAGGTCTGGTTTTATTAGTTTGACTAAGCTAATATGCTGTATTGTGACAGATATCAGACAAGTACTACACTACAAACAACCTCTTAACACAGCTTAACAAACAATTCCAAACACTCCTTTTGTGGACAGTTTTGAAGCTAAACATACTGAAACAGGTTTTTAAAGCAAAGTATCTATTTATTAACTAATAATGACTATATTAAAACAGGATTAAACTAAAATTAACAGTATTTAAGCATTTATACTAGAATTTGCAAATTTTTAGGAAATAGCTTACAAATGAGTTCTTGCACAGGACTAGTAACCAAAGTCTGAGATCACTCCTATAAGCTTACCAATAAGCTTCTAACCCAAATGCATTTCATACATCAGTTTGCTTCAGTCTTGATTAGGTCTCCACAGGATTTTTAATTTTTTAACTATTTTATTTGTATTTTTAGTAATTTTTCCTTTTTAACTATAAACTGGATTATTAAGGTTTCTCACAGCTTATAAGCCTTTTTAAGAGCTTATAAAAGCTTTTAAGAAGTAATTTTAACCACTGATAACAATAATTTGGTATTTGGAATATTTAAACTAGGAAATGAGCATAAACTGAGTTTGTAAAATTTAACTGGAATTAACACTGGAAATAAGTATTTATTACAACAGAATAACTTATCAATAAGCTTAAAAACTTTAACATAAACTAGAAAACTTAAAATAATTAAAACGACATAAAGAAAAATAAAATTACACTACTACTCTTTTACACTGCATCCTCTTCTTGTATTTATTGACTTAAAAGATCTTATCTAGACGTCTGAGCAATTCCCACTTGAGTTCTCTTCTTGAAACCATCTGAATCGTCCATGTGGATTTTGGCGGGAAAAAGTCTTGAGGTTGGTTTTTGCATTTAATGCACTGTGGCTGAGTGGGCTTGCAAGGTGGAGGGGGTGATAGTGAGAGGTATGTGCTGGAAAGGAGACAGTGAGGTGGGGGAGCAGATGGCAGTGATAGAGTGGACACAGGTGTTGGGAAGGAAGATAGTGAACAGTGGCGCGGTTTATCTCTGTTTCAAAAATTGGGCCGGGTCATGGTATTGGGTTGGATTTGGGCTTAGTCATTATATGATCCGTTTGGTTTGTAGCTTAGTAATACACAAGGACCAAAGCTGTAATTAAGCCAAACATTAGGGACTGAAGTTGTAGCTTTTCCAAAATTCTCACAAGTACTAAACCTGCCAAGTTTAATTAGTATAAGGACCAAAGTTGTATTTTATTTCATTTTTTAAACTTTAAGGACCTAATATGTAATTTTTGGATTTTTAGGGACTAAAGGTGTAAATTCCCAAAAGTTTATCATAAGGACCATTTTTGTCATTAATGAATAGTACGAGGTTAAAATTTGATAATTTTCACTTTTTAAATTAACCAAGGACTATTTTTGACAATTTTCAAAGTTGAAGGACTAAAGTTGTCATTTTGTGATTTTTAAACTTTAAAGGGTTTATTTTGACAACTTTTGAATCTCAAGGACCTAAAATGATATTTTACAAGTTTTGGAATGACCAGGGACTAGATTTGACAACTTTTGTAACTTGGGGGACTAAAACTGCCAATTATGCAAACTTAATACGTTTTTCACCAGATTTTGATGTTTTTGCATTTAAAACATATGAAACACTTGTTTGTGATATTTTTATCATTTTGAAGCATTTCTGAGTGTTTTCAGATGTTTTTGGCATTCTAACAGTATAAAAATGATGAGTATTTAGACACTCATCACACCACAATCTGCTACATCAAGGAGAACACATTTAAATCCGAGTCCCAACCACAAACTACGTTTTACATTATTCTTCAAGTCAATAAACACCAATTGAGTGACGTGTGAAACACTATTGTGGTTTACGTTGATCACTGTATTGGTTTAATTGGTTTAATTGAGTGTCTTGGTATTGGTTTAATTGATTGTCTTGGTATTGGTTTAACTGATCGCTAGTGACAGTAGTGAAATCATTGTATCAATTCAAGGCTGATGTCTATCTTTTCAATCCATTTGATCACTATAAGCATGATTATTAAAGCCATGTTAGGCTAAACTCTTTATGGTTGACTGGATATGGTTAATATAATAAAGTGATTTGGCTATGATATGATTTCTTTCGATTTCTTGTTTATGTGAAACCTTGATGTGATTTAAACTCTTTATCCATTGTTTATCACTTTTGAATATACTTATCAGTTGGAATAGGTCGAAAGAACTAATTGGTATTATATAATTTTCACAGTATGTCTATGTACCTTGATCAACTGGTTGGAGAAATCCAGTCTTGTTAAGATATAAAAAATTGAGTTTTTAGTATTGCAATTAGTCCTTGAACTTGTTACCTACATGTTTAAGTACTAGCAGGCATAAATCTTGAATCGGATTTATTAATCTATGGAAACATTGTTTTAAGGGTAAATGCTATAAAATAACAATCTACTTTCTTCTATTTGCTGAGTTGAAACACTTACTTTTTTATTACCTTATTTCACCAACGTACTTTTAAATTTTGATCTGACTTCACCCATATGACTAAAATAAACTTGCATCGTTAGTCCTTTATACTAACGGCCGTTAGCAAATAACTTAAAATTTGGTTTTCTTACGTTTTCGTCTATTTTTACACGTTTTCGTCTATTTTTGCACGTTTTCGTCTATTTTTACACGTTTTCGTCCGTTTTTTCATGATTTCGTCCATTTTTACACGTTTTCGCCCATTTTTACATGTTTTCGTCCGTTTTTTGCACATTTTCGTCCTTTTTTACACGTTTTTATTCGTTTTTGCATGTATTCGTCCGTTTTTGCACGATTTCATCCGTTTTTACCCGTTTTCGTCTGTTTTTACCCGTTTTCGTCCATGTTTACACGTTTTTGTTTGTTTTTGTACGTTTTTGTCCATTTTTGCACGATTTTGTCCGTTTTTCACATTTCGTCCGTTTTTGCACGTTTTCGTTTGTTTTTGCGCGTTTTGTCCTTTTTTGCATGTTTTCGTCTGTTCTGCACGTTCAATTTTGCACGTATAAAAACCGTTTTTGCACGTTTTCATTCGTAAACTCATATAAAAACCATTTTTACACGTTTTCATCTATTTTGGTCTATTTTTACACGTTTTCGTTTGTTTGCACGTATTGAAACTGTGTAAAAACGGATAAAACCATGTAAAAACGGGCAAAAGCATGTAAAAATAGGCATAAAGGTGCAAAAACGGAGGAAAAACGTGTAAAAATGGATGAAATCGTGCAAAAACGGACGAAATGTGCAAAAACAGACGAAAACGTGTAAAAACCGCCGAAAACCTGTAAAACAGACGAAAACATAAGAAAACCTAATTTTAAGTTATTTGCTAACGACCATTAGTATAAAGCACTAATGATGCAAGTTTATTTTAGTCATATGGGTGAAGTCAGATCAAAATTTGAAAGTACGTTGGTGAAGTAAGGTAATAAAAAAGTAAGTGTTTCAACTCTGCAAATTGAAGAAAGTATGTTGTTATTTTATGGCGTTTACCCTTATTTTAACAAAAATAGCCAATCGTAGGTTGAACCTACTTAATCATCTGAGATCATTATCATACATGTCTGATATTTCAGTCCATTAAGTTTTAAGTTATTTACATACTTTGTTGGGTAAAAGCCATAAAATAACAACTTACTTTTTAAAATTTACCGACTTGAAACACTTACTTTTTTATTAACATATACACCCACGTACTTTCAATTTTGTTCCGACTTTACCCATATTGTAATAAAATAATATTATTTAATATGATATTCTATTAATATAAATCGGTCATATGGGTGAAGTCGGAACAAAATTTGAAAGTACGTGGGCGTATATGTTAATAAAAAAGTAAGTGTTTCAAGTCGGTACATTTTAGAAAGTACGTTGTTATATTATGGCTTTTAATTTACCCTACTTTGTTTAAGAACTTTTCTTAATTACCTTAGTAGTTTAACATTGATAGTGGCAGAACAATCTCAGTCATTGTCGAACGACCTGGTCATACCAAAACTCTTTACTATAAACGAGAGTTATACTTTTACCCGTGTGTTTGGACATTTAGAGAATCGGTAGAACTAGTTAATATAAATTTAAAGCTTTTGAAACACGTCAGCTTTTCTCTATGGTGATATTACTATGGAGTTTTATATGGATCTTCCACCTGGTTTTTCTAATATAGATGAAAAGAGGGCTCATAAACTGGTTAAATCTTTATATAGTCTCTAACAAGCTCCATGACAGTGGAATCATATATTGTCTCATCAGGCTGGGTTTGTTCAAAGTAAACATGATCACTTAGATGGATTATTTCTTGCACTTTTGGTGTATGTTCATGATATTTTTTTATCGGGAACATTGTAACTGAAATTGGAAAAGTTTAAAATTTTTTTGACTGATGAATTCAAATTAAAGATCTCGTTATGTTAAAGTTTTTCCTTGAAATTGAAGTTTTAAAAACTAAGAATGGTTTATGTTTATCTCAGATCGAGCTGATATTGTATTGAACTCTTACATGAGTTTGGTCTTTTGGCTTGTAAACATGTTTTAACTCCTATGCCAGAATATAATCAGCTAGCACATAAAGAATCGTTGAGGATAAATATTTGAAAAATATTGCATTGTATCAAAAAATTGTTGGCTAAGTCATTTACTTGTGCATGACTATACCAAATATTTCATATTTTGTGCACTGCTTGAGCCAACACATGCATGCTCCTCTTCAGTCTCATTTTGAGGCTGCTTTAAAAGTTCTCAGGTACTTGATGTTAGCTTCAGGCTCTGGTGTTAATTATACGAAATCAAAATTTGCATTTGTGTCTGCTTATGTTGATTCAGACCAGGCTAAAAGTAAAATGACCATAAGGTCAGTTTCAGGTTATCATGTATTTTTTAATGGTTGTTTAGTATCTTGTAAGAGTAAGAAGCTGTCAACTCATTCAAGATCTTTTGCAGAAGGCAAATATAGATCTATGGCTTCTGCTACATATGAAGTCAAGTGGATTTTATATGTTTTAAAAGATTTAAATGTGCATAAAGCTATTCATATAACTTTGTTCTGTGATAACAGATCAGTTATTCAAATAGCTATAAATCTAGTTATGCATGAAAGAACCAAACATTTTGACATTGATGTTCATCTTATAACGGAAAAAGTTGCTTCTGGGTTGATAAGAACTGAAAAAATTGAATCTAAAAATCAAATTGCAGATATTTTAACTAAAGCACTTCGTTGTGCTGCTCATGGTGATTTGTGTTTCGAACTCACTCAATGTAACATATCTGCTTTATAAAACTTGACGGAAGGTGTTGGAAATACAAGTTTTATACGTCTATAAATAAGTCCATAGGCTGTTTATGTTATTTTTCTAACAAGTTTCAAAGCTTGTGCTGTTTTGTCAATTTTGATTATACAGGGTTCTAAGTGAGACATCAACCTATATAAGCAAAATAACACCCGATTTAGGGTCATTATTCAGTTTCCACTTTCTTTTTCATATTTCAGTTTCACTCTCGATTGTATTGTATTCTTGAGTTTGTAATCTCTGGTTTACACCTTAATCGTTCAGTTATGAAACATGTAGTAGTGTGAGTGTATTGGTATTCTCTGATTGCATTAGTGTTGGGGACAATCTTATTTCTTTTGTATCGTTTGGATCACATTTGTTTTGAGGACAATTCTTCTTGTGTTTTTTTTAATAAAAAATAAATGGATGGTTGGTTGTATAAAATCATTTAGTTAAATATTTTTCATATATATATATTGTGAGAAATATCATTAGAAAAGAAGAAGAAAACATTTAGAAATATATTAAAATAACGGCATTCGATATCCTTATTCAGTGGTACATAAAGGAAATTAAGATTTAAAACACAACAATCGCAATAAGTCTTAATGGGGAGGAGCACCTTTTACTTCCTCTCCTCATATAGACCCTTTAACAGAAAAAGAAACATATTATATGTGTGGCCCCACCACTATCTCCCCATTAAGACTCATTAACATAAAAAAGAAACACCCAGCATTACACGGGAACTGAATCGAGGAACAAGAGTGTAATATACTTTTTGAAAGTCTTTTCTGGAAATGTGAATCCATCGTTGTACCTGTATGCAACATCTATCATGTGTGCTAGATTAACAATTGGAGCAAGTATATCCACTGGGACCTCCGTTGGCTTTAGACTTCCTTCATTTATATCTTTCCATGCATTTTCAACTATTTTCTTGACCTCTTCAATTGCTACTTTTTCGGAGACCATAAAAGTCTTCATATATGCGTCTACACCTGTGGCTGCTTGATCTCTTTCACGTTCAAACTTCAAATTAACATTTCACGTTGTTAGATTACATAAAACGTACTACTTACTCTAAAGTCATATACACGCGATTTCCATTGATATTCTTGATTCACCATATAAACTCTACGGTATGTGTTATAGACTTGTGCATAATTTAGTATTTGAGGGTACAAGAAAATTAAAATGAACTTTTCAATACTATTGACCAAATTCAAGTTGTCTAACAAGTGCCCTGGAGACATTGGTTAAACTACATTTATTAAACACAAACTTTTCTTTTATATTACAGGTTGTATTTTAATACACTTTAATTAAACTTATAAATTATCATAATTAAATCTAATTTTTAATTAAATAAACTCAAATTTTCTTTTTATACTCCTTTAAACCTTACCCGTACCTGTTAGACAAACTCATTTGTTAATTCTTAATTGAATCTAGATACTATAAGAACCAAATATAATATTCTTATAATTATTTACGAGTGATATTCGCGTTGGCAGACATTGGCAGATAGACTAAAAAAAAAACTAAAGTCACAAAACCCGTTGTAAAAAACTTTGGATTATTGCTACAAATGACTAGTAAGATAATTTTTTGTGTCCATTATATGTTTGATGTAATATAAAAAATAAGGGCATTCACATATATCCTCAACAAAAGTTCGATATTTACATATATCCCTAATACCATTGTATTTAGGAGAATATGTAATTACTAAAGTTTCATTGGATATATTTAATCCTCCCTAAAAACTATAATGCATGCAAAGTTTATATAAGTACCTCAAAGGTCATCACATCATCATGGAGTCTTGAAATTGTCTCTGAAGCTGTCAAGATCTTTGGATGACTGTTGTACCAAGCCAAAGCCTTTTCAGTGACAATTTTGCCCATACCAATTAAGGCAGACTTAGAAAGAAGTTCGTGGGTAGAAGTAGTTAGCCCAGTCTTCATATACTCTTCAAATAAAGGTACATCTCCTCTATGTCTCCATTCAGCCTCTTGAAGGTAGGCTCTAGCTAGTTCTTGAAACTTGGCTCATAAAAACAGTGAATGAAAACAAAAACACATAAATGACATGAATCATAAGCATGAATTTATTTTGATAAACAATATTGTAAAATATAATCACGCATACCGCTTGTTTTGAAGCATTAACCAGATCTGATCTTCCTTCTTTAGCTAGTTGTTTGTCTAGTTCAGCATATTCATTCAGTATAATTTCATAAAATGGCTTTACATATTCCGGAAGTTGATCCATTGCACAATGTTCCCACCTATAAAACAAAAGGGTACGTAACCATATAGAAACAACATGTGAAGCGAATGCAGGCCAATTAATTATGTTACCATTGGCAGAACCAGAGCGACTGGTTCACGAATTTTTTCGATTGTGCTGTATTGTATTTAAAAAAAAAAAAAGGTTTCAATTAAAGTGATTGAGTTTAGTGAAAAGTAAGTTCATTTTTCACCTATTGATGGACTTACTAAACAATAACTAGAAACACATTGCATTAGGACCGGGTGCGTTTTAGTAAATTCAGTGTTTTTTTACGAAAATTAGCACTTCAAAACAAAATTCAATCGGAGTCCACTGACACCGCGAGACCCCCTAGTATCGTCCCTTATTACCATCATGCCACTAACAATAATACCTTAAGATGATGCACACGCAGCTAGTATATAGTTTTAAGGTGGGATGAATAAGCACTACCTATTTATAGCATGTGTTAGAAGTCGAATCTCCTCGATTGTAGCATAGGCATCACATGTGTCGTCTAACAACAACACAAGAACAATAATCTTGGTTGTTATTATGCGAACTTGAGAGTAATATGGCTCCATGAATAACGCCAATATCCATACATAAAGCTCGGGTACTCTGTCTCTTGCATAAGGAGTTACTGCTTGAAAGTCCATATCCTTCCACCACCTAAAATAAGTAAGAGTCAATAAAGTTTTACATTGTTATGGTGCAAGTATTCTATTGCATTTGGGGAAGAGTCTAATTGAATCAACAACAAGCTAGTAACTCTTTTGAAACTTTATGATAAGCGACGCTGATTATTTACTTGTCATTAAGATTTAATATAGCACATAAACAAGTTTGAAAGGGTTTCACAATGCTTAGCATCACCTAATAAGCTGAAGATTGTGTACGATATTTATCCATCACGAATAAGTAGGGTGGAATTTTGATATAT
>BPTQ01000006.1:319676043-319706236 GCA_019973895.1 Chrysanthemum seticuspe
CAACTCTAACGACACTAACTAGTACACCACACTATCACCGTCAACTAACTTAACGACTAACTCCTCCTATTGACAAAACTGGTATGTTCCGTTCAACAACTAAAAGGCCTACACTTCTACTTCGTTAAACTCGTGCTTCTTAGGAAAGGAATAGTTGAAGGAAAACTACTCCGAAGTTCATTAGCATGTTGTTAGGCATACATCTTACTACGTACAAGAAGCGAACTGCCTCTTTTTACTGTATGAAGAGGGTAAGTCCTGGTTCTGATGAGTCCTTGAATCATAATTGACGTTAAGAACCGTTACTTGGCCTATGAACACTTCATGATTGAACCTGGAGAGACACTAGAGTCTTATCATCATCGATTCTCAGACATCATAAATGATTTGGATAAACACAACATCATCATGCCAAGAATTGCAGTTAATACTAAGTTCCTGAGTAGTCTTGGTCCTGAATGGGAGAAGTATGTCATTTTTCTCCGTCAAGCGAAGAACATGCATCATTCTACATACGGATTGTTGTACGATTACTTGAAGCCTCATCAAAAGGAAGTTGATAAGGAAAGGATTCTTCGTGCTCAAATTGCTTCATCTTCACATCCGGAAAATCAACAACTTGCCTTGTATGGTCAAAACAGTTATCCTCCTCAATCAGCAATTCAATCAACTGCCACTATCACACCACATGATCAATCACAGCAATCTCAACAAACTCAATTGGTTCCTTACAACAACAACAATGATCAAGCACTTTATAGTCAAGCTAATGAGGAATCCGATCCGTTCGAAGCATTGCAACAAGGATTTGTTATGATTGCTAATGCTTTTGGCCGTTATACAAACAAATCCAACAATCGCATTCGTTCCTCATCTAACACAAGGAATCAGGCTGTTGTAAACAATGGACGCGTTGAAGTTCAGAATCATGGTTATGGTCGTCAGATGGGCGGTGGTCAAGGGTTTAATGCTATGGGTAGGAATAACAACAGAGCTCAAGTGGTGGAACAGGGAAATGCTCATAATGGGTTGAATGGTCTTCGTTGCTTCAACTGCAATGAGAAGGGACACCTGGCTAATACATGCCCAAAGCCGAGGACTAGGGGCAGTGTATCACAAAGAGGCTCTTCTTTTGGCTCTTAAGGATGAAGCTGGTGGAACTCTCACAGACAAAGAACAGAGTTTTATGGCAGATGCAGACTCAGATGATGATATGGAGGACTTGCAGGCCAATGCAGCTGTTATGTTGATGGCTAATATGCATGAGTTACACATGAGTGACACAGGCCCAGTGTATGACACTGATGGCTTGTCTCAGGTACCCGAACAAACCATATTTATCTCTGATCTAATATCTCCGCCAACATCTGAATCCGGCAAGGCTCAGAATGTTCAAAATAAGTCGTCCACATCTCATTCCGATGATTTTCAACTAGACCCCGTAGTTACATTTGACAATCAAGATGACCTTATGGTTTCCCTTGATAATCAAATTGACTCCGTGGTTATACTTGAGGATCTAAATAATGATCATGTTGTGACTCACGTTGAACACACCGAACTTTTGCCTCGTCCAAATGTTGATCTGTTGCTTAAAAACCAACAATCCATAGTGGAAGAATGTCGTGCAGTAAATCAGGACTTAAAAAGTAAAAATGCACTGTTAACCAAGGATTTTGAATGTTTAGAAATGCAACTCAACTTTTTCAAAACTCAAGAAAGACGTGAAAAAGGTTTTGAAGCCGCTTTTGCTAAATCTCATCAAAACAAAAATATTTAGAGCGATAGATGCGTGATCTAGCCGCTTCGAAGAATCCTTTGTTGTCTGAAATAGAACAACTGAAACATGAACATAAAAAGAAAATTAACGCTCTCACCTTGGAAAATCAAAAATCTAAGGCTGAGTTGTTAACTTGTCAAAAACAGTTCTCTGCATACAAAATGCATTCAACGAAACGAATAGATGATCATCTTGAAGAAATTATCGGCTTGCAAAACAAACTTAAAGAGTTTAAAAATGTTGTTTACAAACATGGTGAGTCAGTCACAGCTATTCAAAAGTTTACTTTAAAACCCAATCCAAATGGATATGGACCGAATCTTGCTGATTACAAACCTAAGCTTTCAACAAAAGCATTCAAACCAAATCCTGAAGTTTCCAGTGCAGAATATAAAATTGATAATTCTGTTATGAGTGTTGTTGAATATCATCGTCAAGAGGAATTAGATGCAGAAGACGAGAGTCGATCAAAATTAGAAACTGTTATTTACAACAAACCTTTTAACTATTCAAAACCGGTCACTTTCGTCACACCAACGGATTCTTCTAACACACCAAGGATTATCATAAAAACGTCTGAGTCTTCTAATGTTAATCCCCAACCAGATTATGCACAAATTTATGGTCCTTTACCTTCCATCAGTGAAGTAAATTCAAAACCTGAAAATCGCAAAATTCTTAGATATTTTGACCTTTTCATGGCTGACCTCAAACTTTTACAACATGAGATAGAATATCATTCTGAAATCAAAGTTCAACACTTTCAATCGCCTCTGGCGCGAGAACAAAGAGACATTTTTCAGAAAAATCTTTTACCAAATGTTAAAAATTTGAAACTTTGTGCATTGTCTTGGGAATGGGACTTTCATAAGGAACTTGGATTGATGAAGGTCATTTTCGAGAAAATAGAAACATCTATTTCTAATACTAAACGTAAAAAGAAAATGTTGAGAAAAGATGTTGATCGACTCTTGAAAGATGTTATCTCTGCTGATATCCATAATGTTGTGTTATTCAATTCTTTGCAACATGCATCTGATTATATCTCTGCTGATACTGTTGATAATGTTGTAACTGTTGAGAATACTGATAATGTGCTTCAGATCGAGTCTTTAAAATTTGAAAACGAACGTCTCTTAAATGAGCTTTCAAATGCAAAACGTCGTCTTCAATGGTGTCAAAAAGATTGTCAAAATCGTGAACTTGCTTTGCAAAACAAAATCCACCAGTTGCAATCAAACAATTTTAATCCAAAATTTGAGCAACTGGATGATCAAAACGTGTCTTTGAAAAGTCAAATCTCAAAATATGAACAAGAATTTGTAAAAGTTAAACAGGAATATGGTGTCATATTTGATTTACTCAATAAGACTCGTCATAAAGCATCAAACGAACTTGATCATTATCTTGCACACACTAGAGAAGTAATGAATTTTGCTGGTAATATTCGTTCTGAAAATCAAGATTTGATTCACACTAAGTTAAGAGAAATGTTAGGAAAGTATGAACAACTTCCGCCAACAATCATTAAGAGAATAGCACATGCAACACTTAGTAAACGTGAACCCAGAATGCCTACTGCCAAAACACAAGTTGCTAACGTACTTCCTTCTACTGAAACATGAATAGTTGCCTATTTTCCAAACGTCCGCACTTCACAGCCTAGGAGCACTACATCGAAGAATAGGAAGTTGCGACCTAAGAAAAGATCAATAACTAATGCTAAAGTAGAAGAACACCCTAGGACTATGAATAAGACTCACGTTGCTTCCACTATAGATATTGCGTCTGGTAAATGTAATAGAAATAGTGATGTAACGAATGCTAAACCTTTAAGTACTTTTGATATTCAGTCTGATGCACCTTGTGTTATTTGTCATAAAAGTATGAATTCTGATTGTCATGACAAATGTGTTGCTAAAGCTATCATCTCTCGTTTACGAAATCCTAAGAATCAGAATAACTCTAGGCCCACTAATCTTTCTAAGTCTGTTCTTGGTAAACCGCCCTCTTTAAATTCTAGGAAACGTATTGCTGTCCCTGTAGCTCCAGTTTCACCTCTAAAGAATATAGTACCACCTAGTGTATTCACTAAGACTAAAGCAAATACTAGTTATAGATGGCAGAAATGGATATATAACACACTAGGATTCAAATAGATGCCTAAAGTTATTGATGTGTGTATGTCTACTATAACTGCTTCGGAACCCTCTAACATTTCGGGTTCCACATCTACTTCTATTCCATCTGTGTCGTCTGTGTGTAATGCAGGTGATACAGATCATTCTTTGGATTGTTGATAGCGGATGTTCCCGACACATGACAGGCAACCTTAAACTGTTATCAAACTTTATTGCAAAGTTCATTGGCACTGTCGGATTCGGGAATGATCACTTCGCAGCTATCATGGGCTACGGAGATTACATCAATGGCAACATCGAAATTAGCAGGGTTTATTATGTGGAAGGCCTCGGTCACAATCTGTTTTCAGTAGGTCAGTTATGTGATGGAGATTTTGAGGTTGCTTTCAGGGAGAAATCTTGTTTCATTCGTGATCTACAAGGAAACGACCTTATGTCTGGCTCGCGTAATTCAAGTCTTTACACTATCTCTATGCAAAACATGGTTGCTTCATCTCCCATCTGCTTACTTTCAAAGGCAACATCAACAAAATCCTGGCTATGGCACCGTCGTCTATCACATTTAAACTTTCAAACTATAACCAATCTTGCTCGACATAAACTAGTTGAAGGTCTCCCACTATTCCGGTATTCTAAAGATCACCTTTGCTCAGCCTGTGTATAAGGGAAAAGCACTCGTGCTCATTTTCCTTCAAAGGTGGAACACAGCGCTCAGAACCGTCAAGTTTTATCACGCAAGCCGACCACTTGTGAATGGCCGACCGTAACAAACTTAAAACAGTTTAAGCACAAATGCAATGAAGATCAGGAGAGTATAGTGTTTCCACAGGTCGTTAAGTCCCAACGAGCTGTGCGAGAATAGACAAACGTGTAGTGATCGAGAGATTTGAACGGAAAAGGATTGTGATTTATTATAACTAAGGAAAAGGTTCATAAACTACAGGGGCTTAAATGCAAATTAAAGGAAATTAAAAAGATAAAAAATATTAAATAAACGCTATCACTATTTGCAAAATGATGTTTTTGATTTTATGTTTTTATAAAACTTAATTAAAAACTACGCAACGTACAAATGAAAATGTGAAACTAAAGCAATATAAATCCTAAAAATATGAAAATGACATTTTTACAAACCTAATGATAAAAGAAAATTTATAGAAAAATAAAATTATTTTTATAACTATTTATCTAATTATTATTAATTAAAAACTAATTTTAACTATTAAATAATAACCTAAAATACAAGAAAATAGGAAATAAAGATAGAAAAATAAAATTATGAATTGGAAAAGTCTAAAATATCAAAAGAGAATTTTCAAAACTATTTTTGTATTTTTCTGATTATTTTTCTATTTTCTATGAATTTTAAACTATTTAAAACTACTTAAATTGCTTAAAAATACAAATTTAACTAAGAAAAATCTAGAAAAATAATTTTTTGTCTTTTTATATTTATCTTAACTTAAGAAAAATGAAAAATTATTTTTTTGAAGCTTTTCTTAATTAATTGTATAAAATGCTAATTAAAAATGCTTAAAAACTGAATTAAATCAAGAAAAATACTAAACTGACTTGGAAAAATCTGAAAAATTCAAGAAAAGTCTAAAATAATATAAGGAATCTAAGAAAAATGGAAAAACAGGTGGTTGTGTGAAGGATTATGAAACTGATGCACAAAGTGCTTAGAAATAAGCACTAGAAATAAGCCAACAACCACAAAAAGCCACCAACTTGATACAGAAGCTGTACTATGCTAAAATTACTCTAAATGAACTAAAAACAACAGCTCTTATCCTCTGAATAGCCAACTGCAAAGATTTGAGTATTTGGCTTAAGTGCCAAAAATCAGTTTTTGGCCACTGCTTTGGAGATAAAAAATAAGCACTTAGACAAGCTGGTACTAAAAACTAAAAGCTGGAACCTAATCTAGACTTGGCTGGGACTTTGTAAACCAAAATTGAGCCAAAGACAAGCTGTCAAGAGCTGGCTGCAAGGTCTGCAAAACCCCTGTGCAAACTCAGCTTTCACTGAGTCAGTTGCACAGGGCAATTACACCCATTTTGCCAAGCAATTTTGAGGGTTATAAAAAAAATCACAAAAATCTATAAAAATGACAATAAGAAATTAGACCAGTAGGACTTTTTAAAACCACAAGTTTCATTGAAATTGACTCAGAAATGAGTCCTAGAAAAATCACCCTATTTGGGCTCAAACTGGATATGTGCAATTTGACTTTTTGAAGCAGTTGTGATTTGTTGACCAAAATGAAATTTGAAACCAATTTTTGAACTGATTATGTTATATTATGATGAAATAACACTACTGCAAGTTAGCTCTATGAATTTCAAGCACAAAACAAGAATTTGATTTTTCAAAATCACAACAGATTTGCTAGTGAGACAGATCTATGGTGGAATTGACTTATGTGGTTTGCAGGCACAAAATGAAGACAGAATTGAGCTTAAATGAACTAAACAAGCAAATAACAACAAGTCTTAAGCACTGAACTAACCTCTAAAACAGTTTACATGCATAATCCAAACACCACTTATTGGACTGATTTGAGCTTAAACCTACACCAGCTACTGAACCAACATGTAATAAAGATCAAACTAAGTTACTAGACCTAAAAACAACTTAATAAAACAGGTTTGAACAGGTTATAACTACAAACACAAATATAAACACAATCTGCAAAATGGATGAAAACTGAAATTGAGAAACTCACTCACCACTGTCCAGCTAGTTGCAGGCTAAAACCAAATCCAACCTACTCTAATCTAGTCTAATCCACCCCAAATCCATGCTCTGCAACACCATTAACCATTTCAATGCCTGTTTGACCATATTTCCTTCTCAGTTGACTTTCATTGACCATGGAACAAAGTTGACTAAAATTAATGTATAAGCTTACAAAAAGCTTTAAATGGCTTAAATATACTTATTGTAACTTAAAAATAAGTTGCTAGAAGCCTGGAAATAAGAGTTGGAAACTGAACTTCTCAACAGTAAACATCAAAACATGAATTTATATAAAAACTTGAGATTGTTACTTAAAAGTGAATTACAATGATACAATGACTTGAGTTTAACACATTTAAAGCTTAAAATTACATTTTAGATCACTAATTAAGTTAACTTAAAAAAACGACATACAAAGAAAAGTAAAAACTAACTACCACCACTCTTCTTGCTTTTCTTCTTTCTTTTATACCCAAACAGCTTCCACGTGTCCTCTTGATCAAATCCCACTTGGTTCCAGGGTCATTGGATGTGTTGAGTGTATTTTGGCCATTGGATGGTTTTGGCGGGAAAGTCTGTTTTTGACAGTGGGAGCTTTTAGACTGCAACTAGGGGGGGTGGACTAGGTGTGATGATGAGGGTGAGAGATAAGGTGATAAGGTGAGGTGAGTGGTGAGTGGGAGAGGTTGCAGAGGTTGCAGTCAAGTGGGGGGGGGAGAAAACCATATGGGAGGGAAACTGCTTGTTTGACTTGGGTGGTTTGACCAGGGGGTCAAAAAGGGAAGGGGTCAAAAGGGTTATATGGCAGGGGTCAATTGGTATTTTGACAAGGCATGGTTTGTATAATGACAAGGACTTGTTTGCAATTCTGCCAAACTAGAAGGACCAAACCTGTAATTTTCCAAAGTTATCACAAGGGACCAAAATTGACAAGTTTCAATAGTACAAGGACCATTGTTGACATTTTCAAAATTCTAAGGACCATTTGTGACAATTTTCAAAGTTGAGGGACCTTTTCTGCCATTTGACAAAAGATTTATTCAAGGACCATTTTTGACAACTTAGAATATTTCAGGGACCTTGAATAACATTTTTCTTTATTTTGTTTTACCAGGGACTATTTTTGACAACTTTTGAAACTTGGGGGACTAAAACTGCCAATTATGCAAACTTGATACGTTTTTCACCAGATTTTGATATTTTTGCATTTAAAACACATAAAATACTTATTTGTGATATTTTTATCATTTTGATGCATTTCTGAGTGTTTTCAGATGTTTTTACAGTTTAAATGGTACAAAAATGATGAGTATTTAGACACTCATCACATGTGCTTCATCTTCTTCACATGGATTTGTGTGGCCCGATGCGCGTGCAAACGATCAATGGCAAATGCTACATTTTAGTAATTGTTGATGACTATTCACGCTGGACTTGGGTCTACTTTCTTCGAAGCAAAGACCAAGCTCCAAAGATGATCATCACCTTTCTCACAAAAATACAGGTTCAGCTCCGAAACAATGTCAGACAAATCAGAACAGACAAAGGAACTGAATTTGTTAACCAAACTCTTCGTGAATTTTATGAGAAAGAGGGAATTCAGCATCAGACATCTATTGCACGTACACCAGAACAAAACGGAGTTGTTGAAAGACGAAACCGAACGTTAGTGGAAGCTGCAAGAACAATGTTAATCAATGCTAAACTCCCAGATTACTTGTGGGCAGAAGCTGTATCTACTGCATGCTATACTCAAAACCGTTCTATGATTACAAAACTCCACAACAAAACACCTTTCGAGCTTGTCCACAACAGAAAACCGAATCTCAAACACTTTCATATATTTGGATCACTTTGCTATCCGAATAATGATCGTGATGACTTTGGAAAGCTCAAAGCCAAAGCTGACATTGGAGTCTTTATTGGATATTGTGATAATTCTAAAGGTTACCGGATCTGGAATCGTCGTACAAAGCAGGTTATGGAAACGATTCATGCTAATTTTGATGAACTTACGGAGATGGCTTCTGAGTATAACAGCTTGGAACCCGGTCACAACCGCTTAAACCTCCCTCAAATCCCATCATCAGCTGAACAAAGCCCCCAGCTCACTCGTCAACAAATGGAAAGGTTATTTGCTCCACTATTCAGTGACGATATTAATGAACGTGCTCCAGGTGTATCCGCTGTTTCCGCTGCTCAACCTGATACTACTCTTATACCTGATACACCTGCTACAACAACTACGGTTGAAGAAGCACCACCAGTTGACTCCAACACAACAGTTGAACAAACCGCTTCGAACAATGATGAACCAACTGATGATATTCTTAATGAAGTACCTCCACCTGCATATTTTGATACAAATGCGTTCTTTAACCCGTTTGCTAATGAGACTGCTGCGCCTGATGTCGCGGAATCATCTACAAACCATTTGAATCCTCAGAATCTGCACAATGTATACCAACATCAACCCTCTACACATCGATGGACAAAAGACCATCCTCTGGAAAATATTATTGGCAACCCGAATCAACCAGTCGTTACGAGACAACGTCTTCACACAGATGGTGAACATTGCATTTATGCACTCACTGTCTGCCAATCTGAGCCTAAAAACATTAAAGACGCAATGACAAAAGACAACTGGATTGAATCCATGCAGGAAGAACTCAACCAATTCAAACGTCTTGAAGTATGGGAACTGGTTGAAAGACCAACAGGGGTCTACGTCATTGGTCTTAAATGGATTTGGAAGAACAAATTGGATGCTGAAGGGAACGTAATCAGAAACAAGTCACGTCTGGTGGCTAAGGGTTATCGACAGGAGGATGGTATTGACTTTGAAGAATCATTTGCTCCGGTTGCTCGTCTTGAGGCTGTTCGGATATTTCTCGCGTTCGCGGCTCATCTGAATATGACGGTCTTTCAAATGGATGTCAAAACTGCGTTTCTAAATGGACAACTGAAAGAAACGGTTTATGTCAGCCAACCAGAAGGATTCGTTGATCCCGAGTTCCCGAACCATGTCTACAAACTGAACAAAGCTCTGTATGGTCTCAAACAAGCTCCTCGGGCATGGTACGATAAGCTATCATCTTTCCTCATTGCCAATAATTTCACCAAAGGTTCGGTCAACCCTACTCTTTTCATTCAATATCACGGGGCACATATCTTAATTGTTTAAATTTACGTGGATGGCATTATTTTTGGGTCTACACATAAAAAGTACTCAATCGCTTTTGCAAAACTAATGAAGAAAATTTTTGAAATGTCCATGATGGGTGAACTTACGTTCTTTCTAGGACTGCAAGTTCATCAATCACCCCGTTGTATTTTCTTGAGTCAGTCCAAATATGCCCTTGAATTGTTAAACAAATTTGGAATGAAAACCTGTGACACTTATGCTACACCAATGACTCATACCAAGAAGCTAGACGCTGATTTACATGGGAAATTAGTCGACCCAACAAAATACCGAAGTATTATTGGGTCTCTCATGTATCTAACAGCTAGCAGACCTGACATTGTCTTTGCCATTTATCTCTGCTCCCGTTATCAGTCAAGACCAATTGAAACCTACCTCTCTGAGGCTAAAAGAATCCTCCGATACATCAAGAGAACCATTAACTTGGGGATCTGGTATCCGAAGGATTCTGGTTTTGAACTAATCGCTTTTTCATATGCTGATCACGCAGGATGTTTAGATACACGGAAAAGTACTTCAGGAGCACTACAATTTCTTGGTGATAAACTGGTGTCCTGGCAATCGAAGAAGCAGGATTGTACATCGCTGTCATCAACCGAAGCAGAATATGTAGCCATGTCGGCGTGTTATGCTCAAGTCATCTGGATGAGAACACAACTCAAAGACTATGGTTACGTATTTGACAGAATCCCGATGTACTTCGACAATCGGAGTGCCATTGCAATCTCGTGCAACTCAGTTCAGCACTCGAAATTTAAGCACATCGATCTTCGCTATCATTTCATCAAGGACCATGTGGAACAGGGTACAGTTGAATTATACTTCGTGGGTACAGAATACCAATTGGCAGATCTTCTCACCAAAGCCTTGCCTCCCGCTAGGTTTAATGAGTTGGTCCACCGGATTGGTATGCGGTGTTTGACTCAAGAGGAATTGGATGAACTCTTAAAACAGTATTAAAAACCAGTCAAACACCAAAATCTCTTTTGTAAATAATTATTCAAAAACAAAATACAAAAATAGAAAATCAGATAAAACAACAAAAATATTCTTCTATCTATATTTCTTCAAACATGGTAAGTACATTTCTTCCATCAACACTCAAATCTTTCAAAATTAAGTATTTTTTCAATCAAGTGTTGAGGGGGAGAAAATAAATTCTTAACTATTTCAAAATATCACTGTACTTGCGTGTTACTTTATCCCGGTTGATTCTTTAATAATGGTGGTCACATTTCTGGTTTCTGACACTCCTCGGACTAAAATCTATAAACTTTCATTATTTCTTAAGTCGAGGGGGAGTGTCGTCAAAGTTATTTCTAAATATTCTTTGTTTGGTAACCAAAATGGAAGTTAAAAGGCTTTGGATGAAAATGGAAAAGGTGGAGGGACTAAAACTGCCAAAACCTCAAACTCCTTTTTAATAAAACTTCCACCTAACTCTAACCTTTCACATTTATTATCCTCACCAAACATATCCTACGCACTAAAATCGTTCTTCAAATCCGTGTTTTGGATCATCAATTTGTAAGTTGTTTCATAATCTTAACGTGTTTACATACATTGGTTTTGATTTTTATACGAATCCAACGGTCAAATTTTTGTATATGATTGATTTTGTGTTCTACGCATATGCGTATGACCACATGATCAAGATTGTGTGTTTATGGTTAAAAGATAGTATCAAAACGTTTCTATAACATCAATGATATCATTTTTATCCTCAAAATGCACCCAGATACACGAATTGATAGATTTTGGAAATTAGGGTTTATGCGTGAGTTTGGGTGTTTTCATTTGTGAACGTGTCTGGTGATAAAGACTGTTGTATGAGGTTGTTTTCAAGTTGAATTAATCATAACTAAACCCAGAAACTACCCAGAAACTCTAATGATTCATTAATTGGAATTTAGGGTTTATATTCATACGGTTTGGGCATTTTTGATCCATGGCATATTTGATGTTAAAACTTGGATAGGGCAACTTACTATGCATCTAACACCTCCCAGAAAAACTTTGGTGCAATTTCCATGGCTAGATTTCTTACGCGTAATTCTTGAAACTAGGGTTTAAGTTCTACGCATAAGGTCTTTTACGCGTAAACTGTTTGATAAGTATACATGTCATGATCTGTTATAGAATGAATGTATGTGTTAAAATTGATGCTATGATGATTTTATTTTAGGTTTGCTACACGTAAAAATCAGAATCAAGGTTGTTAGACATCTACGCATAAGGATCACCTTACGCGTAGCATGTTATGCGTAAGAGAAATCTTACGTGTAGCTTTTACGCGTAAGGTTCTACATAAGGGACTACGCGTATCCTGTGAAGGATATGCGTAAACAGTGACCTCTACGCATAAGGTCTACTCTTACAAGTAAGCCTTACGCGTAAGGTTTTATATGCGCTTACGCGTAAGCTCTACGCATAAGGTCACCTTTTTCCTACGCGTAATATTTCTTACGCGTAAGTCAGGGTCCTACGCATAAGCTTGCGCCTTTACGCGTATATTACGCATAAGCTACCATTTCTACGCCTAAGCCTTGATCAAACCTTCATTATGAATTGTTACGCATGCGAACTTGTAAATAAATAAATCATAACGTCACGAAACCAATAATGTCACTAATAAGCTTAAATGTGTAATATGTTGTGAAAAATATGAGATAACATAAACTTTAAAACCTAAAGTTAACTAACTCTCAAAACTTATCACGACATGTCACAATTCTCAATTTCCGGTCATTTCTCATACTCCATATTCATCATTTCATAACGGTTCATTCATGATCTTTGCATTTCACATTAAACGTGTAAATTTTATATTAAATAAACGTTATCGCGTGAGTTATTATTTTGAATATTTAATCCGTTACTTCTAAAAATGATCCCGACATATTTTTATACTTACATTGGTTTATAAAAACTATATTTTGAGTTTACCGAGTGTTTTAAATTTATTTTGTATATAAATCGTTGAATTTATATTATTACGACGTTTTTCTTAAAAACTATACGATAATTATTTTATCACTCAAATTTCACAAGGAATGTATTTTTATAATTTTTATAATATCATTATACTCTATTTTGATCTATTAAAAATTTACTTGTACCTAAAAGCTACCAAAACCTTACAAGTTATTACTACTTACATATTTACTTACACATTCATTTTTTAACAAATTTTACACAAAGTATATATATATAACAAAGGAAAAAAAAAATAATTTTTACCAAATCCCTCCCCCCTTGGCCGACAAGGGGAGGGTTGGCATTTAATTAGTTGGTAGAGTTGTGATTGTATAGATTTTTACTCAAAGATTTCATCCATTTCTCACTTCATTCACATTATTACTAGTCAAGATAATAAACTTTTTCTCTCTTGGTTTTGCTTCTTCTTCAACCGGCCATTCAAGAGGTTTTCAAGGGATCACAAAATCTTTTCAAGCTCAAATTAATCACAATCTAGATCACACTCTTTATAAGGTTTTGAAATAAAAAAAAAAACCTAGAGTGTTTAGGTTAAACCTTGTTCTTTGCACCTCATCATATTAACTTGTAAGCATCTCATTTATATTTTTCATCTTTCCTTTTCATTTCATAAGTATCTCTTCATTTTGGAGCAAACATGCATGACTTATGTTGATTTATACCATTTTTACATGATTTTTAGAGTTATATATATATAAAGTCATCCTATAATTATCCCCTTGGTATATGTTGGTCTTGATGATGTTTAGGAACCCATGACACCCTAAGAAGGTGTATGGTAGGATTAGATTAGCTTTGGAGTTGATTTGAAGGGATTAGAATAGGTTTAGTACGAGAAAAACTATTTTCGATAAGTATATATAAGTGTTCTGTCCTTGTTTTGATTTTCTGGAAAATCCGACAGTAGGCACGAAATTTTGGCCATGATATTTAGAAAATATACTTTAAAACGAATCCGTGGCCGCCTGAACGGATTAAAACGGAGTTATAACGAAGAAGTTATGAATTTTTAAAGTTTGACGACGAAATATATATTTTTCAGAAATTTCAGCATACTATTTTTATCTTGTACGAGTCAAAAACGAGCCTTAAGCTTCATAAATTATTTCGACTTGTCAAAAATATATTAGTATACTTCGATACGAAGCTAAGGACGTATTATACGTAGAAAACGGATTTGAAACGACAAAGATATGCACGTTTTCATAAACTTGCCGTAACTATTATTTTTAGAAAAACTATATTATTTTTACGAGATAAGTGTTACGGTAACTAAAATGACCATGTTGACGGCTGTTTTTAACTATGATGTAGAAATTTTTAGAACGAAATGTCTTCTAATGAAATCAAGATCACCGAGCATATTTTTCAAAACGATCGACCGTTTGTATAGCGGAGTTTTAATAAATTATTTACGGATGCTTAAAATTGGCCGAAACTCACTTTTTACACAACAATTAGACAAAATCACCATCTTTAACCCTTATTATCTTTATGGTCGAGACCTTTATGACGAAAACTCCTGAACTGAAACTTCTAGATTTTGATACAAACTTTCCAAAACCGTCGAATTCGTTTCCTAACGATCGACGTACACCATTTTACGACTAGTTTTTCGAAGCCATTTTTGTCAATTTCATGAAATTTCCGACGACTTTATTTTACAACGAAAAGTGATAATTTCACTATAAATCATTACGAAACTATTGTAGGATGACATTTTGACGTAAATACTTGTAAAGTAATTTAAGATTGGTCAAGACGTCAAAAGAGTATTTTTCGACGATAAGTATTATTTTCAAAACTCGCAAATGGTATAAATAACATACGAAATGCATGCATAACATTACATCATAACTCAAGTCATAACATTCATTTTAGGTCGCGGATAGTTTCCGAGCCTCACTTTCGTGCACTTCATTTTGTTATCATATCAATCACACCAGGTGAGTTCATACCCCGCTTTTACTCGTTTGAATTCTTATAAACTATTTGGGGCGAGATACATGCTTATTTATCAAAACATTTAAACACTTTTGCCAAGCCACATTACTATACTTTAGACTTGGTGTGTGTAGTGACTATACTTAAATAAACATCCCAATATTTATATGTTGGAAGGCCATTAATTTGGATACAGCCCAACGTGCGTCGTTGGAGGAACATCCAAATATTTATATGTTGGAAGGCCATTAATTTGGATACAGCCCAACGTGAGTCGTTGGAGGAACATCCCAACACGTGTTGTTGGAAGACCCTTGTGGTGACATTTATACTTTTAACTACCATATTGCGCATATTCATGATTGTCATTCTATTTTAGGCAATGGGTTGTGAACACACAGGTTGCAAGTTTTGTATGGGCGGAACTTGGAACTGAGTGGATTTACAATGCCTTTGCTGTGTGAGCATTACTCAAAGTATTTTGATCATTTAACTACAAACTTATGAACTCACCAACCTTTGTGTTGACACTTTTTAGTATGTTTATCTCAGGTCTTAAGGTGATAGCATTTCTTGGAGCTTTTGGGTCACATGGCATACATTGGAGTCTCGTGCTTTTAACAATTACCATTCGACATGTTTTGTAAACTCTTTATGTATTATCAAACCTTGTGATTTCTTGTTGTGTAAACTTTAACTTATTTATCGAATGGTAAACTTTTCAAAACGTCTCATTATAGAGGTCGTTTTCTGTATCCATACTTTGTGCTATGACGTTATACCCCAGTGACACTATCGTTCCGCTGCGATATTTTGGGGGTGTGACAGATTGGTATCAGAGCCTTGGTTATAGAGAACTAGGTTGCATTTTAGTTCCTAGACTATAACCGCTCTCACGTCGATCCTTTCTTTTCCTATCACCTTACTCACTTTTCGTGCGCATATGTTTTCTTAAGTATTTCTTCTAGAACCACCTCATTAGATAACGTAGTTTCCTTGTACCAATAGGGGAGTCCCAAAATCTAGTTGGGTCATCAAAGATATGGAGCTCAGTAATGAGCACTTATCTAACTTGATCTCGTGACAGTTCTTGTTTGATGAGATGCGAGATCGAGCTAAATAAGTGTTACTATAAAGCTGGATAGATTTGATGATTTTGCCCGAGGATGGGAGTTCTCTTGAGGATACTTTGGGAACTGCTGGCGACTAAACCTCATAGTGACTTTAGCACCTAAAGGAACTTCTTATACACCAAGTGCGACTCTTCCTAGATACCTACCCTAAATTCCTCCTTCACTGTTTAGAATCGGATGATAGACTGGCTACCTATTTAAGTAACACCAATCGCCGAGACATGTATGCTTGGTGGTATGTACATGTGTGAAATGAGGCAATTATAATTATGGTGGCCAACATAATTATAAATGCGTCACAACTCACGTGGACATATGCGACCACGCATACGTAGATCGGTGTGGACACCTTAGGAACCAATTTGTGGCGTGATATTATGTTTGAGGACGTTAAGTATAGACATTGGGAATTCAACGGTTCTTTCCCTTGCAGAGATAATGGCACCAAAGAGAGTAACACGCAGTACTGGCCGAGGTGGTGCGGTACCAAGGGGTGGAATGACAGGTGGGCGTGGAGGTAGAGAAGGCGGTAACGACATGGGTAACAATGACAACAACACTGGCGGAAACCCTGATTTTGCTGCCATCATCGCTCAACAACTTCAAATCTTGCTTCCCACTATTGTCACACAAGTTGGGAATCATATGAATAACTCGGGAAACCACGGGAACGGGAACGGTACTGGCGACACCAACAATGTAGCTGGCAGTAACAACAACAACAACACCAACAACAACAACAACAGAATTGGATGCACATATAAGGAATTTTCGGCATGCAAACCTGTGGAGTTTGATGGTATAGGAGGTGCTTTGGCGTATACTCGATGGGTAGAGAAGACAGAGGCAGTGATCGACATCAGCAATTGTGCCACACATCAAAGGGTGAAGTATGCTGCTTGCTTGTTATCAGGAAAGGCATTGACATGGTGGAACACACAACTACAGGCTAGAGGCAGAGAGGCAGCTATAGGTATGACATGGGATGAATTTAAGGCGTTATTGAAAGAGGAGTACTGCCCGGACAATGAAATGCAGAAATTGGAAGATGAATTTTATCACCACTCTATGATAGGGGCTGGTCACGCAGCCTACACTGACCGATTTCATGAGTTAGCCAGACTAGTTCCTCATCTAGTTACCCCTGAGTCCAAGAGAATCTCGAGGTACATATATGGTCTTGTCCCCGAAATCCGTGGAACTGTGAAAACAACTGAGCCGTCTACAATACAAAGTGCGATACTGAGGGCAGGAACCCTGACAGACGAGATGGTTAGAAATGGTACTTTGAAGAGCAGTGATAAGAGGAAGGAAGCAAGTGGGTTGAATAAGCAGACAGACATGGTAGCAGACAACAAAAGGACAAGAGTTTTTGTGGCAACTGGTACTGAACAAAGAGAGTATGCGGGTACACACCCCAAATGTGCTAAATGTGCTTATCATCACCCGAAGTCCAAGCCCTGCCGCTTATGTACAATATGCAATCAGTCGAATCATTTTTCAAGCCAGTGTAGAGAGCGTGCAAGACCAATAACAACGGTTAACACGGGCAACATGAGGAATAACCAAAGGACTTGCTACGAGTGCAACAGCCCGAATCACTACCGGAATAATTGTCCTCAGTTGAATAAGCCACCGATGCAAGCTCCTCTAGATGTGGCAATTGAAGGAAATAACCCGAACCCTGTACTCAATATCAGTCCACCTCGAGGTCGAGCATTCTATATAGGGACCGAGGAAGCCCGCAATGCGTAACTGGTACGTTTTTCCTTGACCATTAAGTGATCCACCGTATTATTCAGATTCAGTGAGTCTCCTTAGATAAGAAACCTAGACGCGTAAGTTTTGACATAAGCACTTTGACCATACATCCTGATTTCGCGAAACCTAAGGGTAGAACTTTAAGTATCATCGATTGAATCTCGAGGACGCGATTCCTCTAACAGGGGAAGAATGTCACAATTCTCAATTTCCGGTCATTTCTCATACTCCATATTCATCATTTCATAACGGTTCATTCATGATCTTTGCATTTCACATTAAACGCGTAAATTTTATATTAAATAAACGTTATCGCGTGAGTTATTATTTTGAATATTTAATCCGTTACTTCTAAAAATGATCCCGACATATTTTTATACTTACATTGGTTTATAAAAACTATATTTTGAGTTTACCGAGTGTTTTAAATTTATTTTGTATATAAATCGTTGAATTTATATTATTACGACGTTTTTCTTAAAAACTATACGATAATTATTTTATCACTCAAATTTCACAAGGAATGTATTTTTACAATTTTTATAATATCATTATACTCTATTTTGATCTATTAAAAATTTACTTGTACCTAAAAGCTACCAAAACCTTACAAGTTATTACTACTTACATATTTACTTACACATTCATTTTTTAACAAATTTTACACAAAGTATATATATATAAGAAAGGAAAAAAAAATAATTTTTACCAAATCCCTCCCCCCTTGGCCGACAAGGGGAGGGTTGGCATTTAATTAGTTGGTAGAGTTGTGATTGTATAGATTTTTACTCAAAGATTTCATCCATTTCTCACTTCATTCACATTATTACTAGTCAAGATAATAAACTTTTTCTCTCTTGGTTTTGCTTCTTCTTCAACCGGCCATTCAAGAGGTTTTCAAGGGATCACAAAATCTTTTCAAGCTCAAATTAATCACAATCTAGATCACACTCTTTATAAGGTTTTGAAATTAAAAAAAAAACCTAGAGTGTTTAGGTTAAACCTTGTTCTTTGCACCTCATCATATTAACTTGTAAGCATCTCATTTATATTTTTCATCTTTCCTTTTCATTTCATAAGTATCTCTTCATTTTGGAGCAAACATGCATGACTTATGTTGATTTATACCATTTTTACATGATTTTTAGAGTTATATATATATAAAGTCATCCTATAATTATCCCCTTGGTATATGTTGGTCTTGATGATGTTTAGGAACCCATGACACCCTAAGAAGGTGTATGGTAGGATTAGATTAGCTTTGGAGTTGATTTGAAGGGATTAGAATAGGTTTAGTACGAGAAAAACTATTTTCGATAAGTATATATAAGTGTTCTGTCCTTGTTTTGATTTTCTGGAAAATCCGACAGTAGGCACCAAATTTTGGCCTTGATATTTAGAAAATATACTTTAAAACGAATCCGTGGCCGCCTGAACGGATTAAAACGGAGTTATAACGAAGAAGTTATGAATTTTTAAAGTTTGACGACGAAATATATATTTTTCAGAAATTTCAGCATACTATTTTTATCTTGTACGAGTCAAAAACGAGCCTTAAGCTTCATAAATTATTTCGACTTGTCAAAAATATATTAGTATACTTCGATACGAAGCTAAGGACGTATTATACGTAGAAAACGGATTTGAAACGACAAAGATATGCACGTTTTCATAAACTTGCCGTAACTATTATTTTTAGAAAAACTATATTATTTTTACGAGATAAGTGTTACGGTAACTAAAATGACCATGTTGACGGCTGTTTTTAACTATGATGTAGAAATTTTTAGAACGAAATGTCTTCTAATGAAATCAAGATCAGCGAGCATATTTTTCAAAACGATCGACCGTTTGTATAGCGGAGTTTTAATAAATTATTTACGGATGCTTAAAATTGGCCGAAACTCACTTTTTACACAACAATTAGACAAAATCACCATCTTTAACCCTTATTATCTTTATGTTCGAGACCTTTATGACGAAAACTCCTGAACTGAAACTTCTAGATTTTGATACAAACTTTCCAAAACCGTCGAATTCGTTTCCTAACGATCGACGTACACCATTTTACGACTAGTTTTTCGAAGCCATTTTTGTCAATTTCATGAAATTTCCGACGACTTTATTTTACAACGAAAAGTGATAATTTCACTATAAATCATTACGAAACTATTGTAGGATGACATTTTGACGTAAATACTTGTAAAGTAATTTAAGATTGGTCAAGACGTCAATAGAGTATTTTTTGACGATAAGTATTATTTTCAAAACTCGCAAATGGTATAAATAACATACGAAATGCATGCATAACATTACATCATAACTCAAGTCATAACATTCATTTTAGGTCGCGGATAGTTTCCGAGCCTCACTTTCGTGCACTTCATTTTGTTATCATATCAATCACACCAGGTGAGTTCATACCCCGCTTTTACTCGTTTGAATTCTTATAAACTATTTGGGGCGAGATACATGCTTATTTATCAAAACATTTAAACACTTTTGCCAAGCCACATTACTATACTTTAGACTTGGTGTGTGTAGTGACTATACTTAAACAAACATCCCAATATTTATATGTTGGAAGGCCATTAATTTGGATACAGCCCAACGTGCGTCGTTGGAGGAACATCCCAATATTTATATGTTGGAAGGCCATTAATTTGGATACAGCCCAACGTGAGTCGTTGGAGGAACATCCCAACACGTGTTGTTGGAAGACCCTTGTGGTTACATTTATACTTTTAACTACCATATTGCTCATATTCATGATTGTCATTCTATTTTAGGCAATGGGTTGTGAACACACAGGTTGCAAGTTTTGTATGGGCGGAACTTGGAACTGAGTGGATTTACAATGCCTTTGCTGTGTGAGCATTACTCAAAGTATTTTGATCATTTAACTACAAACTTATGAACTCACCAACCTTTGTGTTGACACTTTTTAGTATGTTTATCTCAGGTCTTAAGGTGATAGCATTTCTTGGAGCTTTTGGGTCACATGGCATACATTGGAGTCTCGTGCTTTTAACAATTACCATTCGACATGTTTTGTAAACTCTTTATGTATTATCAAACCTTGTGATTTCTTGTTGTGTAAACTTTAACTTATTTATCGAATGGTAAACTTTTCAAAACGTCTCATTATAGAGGTCGTTTTCTGTATCCATACTTTGTGCTATGACGTTATAGCCAGTGACACTATCGTTCCGCTGCGATATTTTGGGGGTGTGACACGACATCATTGGACTATTGAACAAACAAGTGATTTTGGACTTGTAACAATCATTGACATATCTCATTCAAATTATTAGACAATAAAACAATCTGTTGACTAACATAATGTCTTTCGATATGTTGGTTCTTTTACCTAAATGTATTTCAGATCACGACATGGACGCTCAAATGAATGTGGATGCACCAAATGTACCCACCATTGCTGATATCTTCCCTCATGGATATCCAATGAAGATTGGATAGAACAACCTTCGTGTTGACTTTGAAAACCTCACCTATTCAGAATCTTCTTATCTCATTGCTGTTGATATTCTGAAGAACCATCCTTATCAGAACATGCTCTCCCACTCTGCTACTATTCCAGAGATCTACATTCAACAGTTTTGGACTACAATGCAAAAGATCAAAGGACAAAATGCTGTGACGGTGACACTCAATCACAAGCAAATCACCATCACTCCTGCTGATTTAAGAGCCGTTCTCCTCATTCCTGACATCATACCAACTGAATACTCTGCTGCACCTACTGAAGAGACTGTTCTGCAATTTTTAATTGATTTTGGGTATGACGAAGCTTCAGGGGTTATTAATAAGCATTCTCACGTGGACCTTAAGAACATTCCTCAGCCTTGGAGAACCCTTTATATCATCATCACAAAATCCATTTCCGGTCGTGACAGCGGCTATGAGCATCCCAAGCTCGTGGAACTGCAAATCTTTTGGGCTCTAATCAACATGAAACACATCGAAGTTGAAGCTCTGATATGGGATGACATGATGACATTCCTCAAAAAGCTTGGCTCAAAGATTCCTTATATAAGATATACTAAACTGTTGATCCAAAGAGCACTTGGATATAACCCTGATATCCCCAAGAGAATCAATGACCCCGACAATCTTGACGTGTTGTCCGAACCCACTCTAACAGTCAGATTTAAGGAGTCAACTACCAAGAAACAAGGTGTTGTGTTGCCGGATCTCCTTCACTCAGATGAACTCAAACAGCTCTACTCTTATAAAAGATATTTGGTAGCTGTGAAAGAGAACAAAGGTGGTTTTCTCGATGATAAATCTTCTGGTACACCTACAAGGAAAACCAGAAGAGGGAGTGCAGGGAGTGCTGCAAGCACTGAGAGTAAGAGGAAGTTCCCCAAGAGGAATCCTCCACAAAAAAGGACTGTTCCTTCTAAGGAAGCTGTTCCCATTCATGTGCCAAAGCCTGCATCGCCAAGAAAGCTAGTGGACGAAAGCTCTGAAGCTACACAATCAGACGAAGAGATCTTCTACTCTGAAACTACAACCGATACTAATCCTTCAGCAGTCAAACCTCCCAGTCCTATAGCTGAACACGGCAAAGGGAAGACTCCAGTGATTGAGCATGAAGAGGAAAGCTCAGAAGAAGAGCCACTGGAAACTGATTACAGGAGGAAGTTCAAATTCGTTAGACTCCAACACGTTGCGAAAGAGTTTGCAAAGGATCAAATGGGTGGCCTCGGAGGGTCAAGTGGTGATGTTCAATCCACACCAATTCCTGATGCGGTTAATCAACCCGATAAGGGAACTGGTGCCACCACTCTTGAGCAACAACAAAAGCGCGTGGAAGATTCTATTGATTATGAATTTGAGGAACCAGAAACGGAAAAGACTGAGAAAACAACTGCTGATGATACAAAGATTGATGAAACGGACGATTATGATCATCTTTTTCTAGACAGTCCCGTCCGTTCCAAGGAGAAAACTTCTGAGCCACCAAAGGAGCCGGAGTCTCCTTACATCTCATCATCATCGGATTCATCTTCTCACTCCTCACCACCACCATCAAAAAGAACAACCAGATCCACATCCAGATCAGTGAAGAAGCTAACTTCCTCTTGGATTTCTCAAGCTAAGACATGAATCGTTAAAGCTGTCAAACAGGTCAGAAAGAAAGACGTGCTTTACAAGAAGCTGAATTTTCTTGCTGATCAGGTACAGTACCTTCATGACGAGAATGACGAGATGAAAGTTGAAAGGGAGTATGTCCAGAAGCTCATGAAAGATGATCTTCAAGGGAAAATGGACGAGATGATCAAAGGATACACTCACAAGTACCTTCTTGACATCGTTCCTAGAGTTACTAAGGAGCTGTTCACCAAACAACTCTATCCGAATCTCTTACACCTGGCCAAACAGACTATGAAATAAACTCCAATGCATGTGAACATCAATCCAGTTGATCCCATAATCTTCTTAGATGCTGAATTGGTTAACCGGCTGGTAGCTCAAATGTCAAAACGATCTGCAACATTTGCCTTCTACGAAGGTAAATTGTTTGAAGCATTGCTGGAATACTAACTAAAATCAGCATGCAGAGAAGAAGCTGGAAGGCCTAAGCGTCCACGCGATGATGAAGATAAGGATCAAGATAAGAATGACGAGCCTAAACGCCCGAAGAAGTCTGATGAATCATCTTCTATGTAACCTCCACCCCAACGGACTCCAGCTCAACAACGGTCTCCTCCTCGCTCTTCTACTGAAAAACCTCATGATTCTTCTGAGTTACCACCCCAAACTCAGAAAACCGGTGATCACTTTGAGTATACGGGTGGTGACGATGAGGAATTCCATGAGCCCCAACAATAACCCACCTCTCCCGACAAAGTTAAGAAACCAGAATCCTCATCCAGGCCTAAGAAAAAGAAGAAGAAGGCGCCTAAGGCTGACGTCGTATCATGGCTAGATGAAGATGACACTGATGAATACGACTGGTATTCTACACTTGCTAATTCTACTCCCTACCCACCTGAAGGTCAAGATCTGGAAGACAATATTACATTGGAGCATGCTAAGTTCTTGCAAGAGAAATTCCGTGTGAAAAAGATGACGAAATCCAAGTTGAAGCGCATCAAGAAGGAAGCATTTCAACTGCTCAAAGACAGCTCGAAAAGTGCTATTGAAGTTGAGTATCACCTTGATAATATAGCACGTGCTATGTCTAACAACATGGATTGGCTCAACCCTGAAGCAAACATCGACTTCACCAAACGGGACAACCCTCCATAATACACCGACTGGTCTAAACCTCTACCAACAATTGGCCAACCAGATCAGCCTAGGATTTCATTCCGATATTTCTTCAACAAAGACTTGGAATTTCTTCTACACGGTGGCGATGGTTCAAGGAAATACGCTACATCTCTGACACTTCCATTCCCGGCAGCCATATACTCTAACTGCATAGCCATCGAGGAAAGGGCTAACCACATGTTCTCCAACAATGTGGAAGTATATGCCCGTGATGCATTGTATGGGATTCACCATTGGCCGGAACGCTGACGAATCTACTACAGAAGCTGCCAGGTTCAGAAGTCTCAACATGAAGTGTTCAGTACTAAAGCAATCGTGGCTATTAAACATGTTGATCTTTCATCTAAATGGGACTACACTTTCCTCAAGAATATCGTGGTCAAAAGGCAAGACGAAAGGGATTATGCATTCTCTGAAGCAGACTTTGAGAATTTGTCTATCAACGACATTGAAGACATGTACATTGCCAAAGTACAGGGTGGCATGAGACAATTCTCGACTGAAGTGCAACGTGAATACATCAAGTCCTTGCTTATCTTCATCAGAAGAATAGTAATCAAAGAACATGTAGAAGATCTCCAGCTTACAGTTGAATCATATCAGACCCGTGTCAACTTCACTCCACCTCAGCTAGATCTTCCCGACATCAACCAGCTTTCACAATACACCCTCATCAGCAAACCATTCGGCGTCGTTTATCGTAGTGAACTTCAACGAAATTGCTTGATGGCGTGTAGAGATCTTCATAAATTTGGGGATCACACATTGAAGAAGGTTAGGGATGGCTTGGCTTATTGGTTGAAGGCGATACATGAAGGCATTGGGTCCCCAAAGCGATGGAATTCTCAAGACAGAAGGGATGTGAAGAGGATCATCACCATGATTGATGAAAGGTTGTATCGACGGGACCAGTTCAAAACTCTAGAGAGCTTTGTAGGTGGTCGTCCCAGGATTGCTCTGGCCGACTATCTACGCCTTGTTCGCATTCCTGGCAAGATTGATGGACTTCCTGGTACCCCTTGAACTGCTTCTATTTCATAATATTTTGGAAGTGTGATTTTATTATGACGATGGCTTGTGCACACATTACAGTGTACAACCCATTCTTGTCAAGAAAGGACCCTGTGGTACGCTTTAGTGCCACAATCCTTATAAAAGGAGCGAAAGTTTCTTACTTTTGAGTAAAACCTATCAAACCTTTCATTTTTCAAAGGTTTTGCTCAAAAGAACAAGTACTTCCCCCTTATGATTTTCAAAACCTCAACCGTTTATATCACTTGTTGAGGGGGAGTATTTGACTTTATAAACTTTGTTCACAAATTGTTCACTGTGGTCATCTTCCCATAAAACTCAAAATGGTCATATTTATTCTCAACATATCTTCAAAAATAACATTTATATGCCATTTTTGAGGGGGAGAAAATTATGTGATAAGAAATATGTTGTGATATTGCTATTGAATCATCGTATGAAAAGACTTAATCCATGAATTGACGGGATCTGAATAGTCATACATTGAAAAGATTTGTCTTCCAAAGACTTATCTAAGTAAATTGTACCTATTCGAGAAACTCTTGATAGACATGAACTTTGACGGGTTTGACAACCTTTCGAGGTTTGTCCACACCTTCAAGGTAGTTATTAGAGCTAGTTGTCACCTAAAAGCTGACAATGTATCTCTTTAACTATGCAACGTAACCGTGTCCCTTGGGGAATTATCTATCTTGAGTCAATCAATTCAAAAGTGCGAGCTCTTTCCTCACTGTACAGATTTCTGTTAAAACTCTTAAGCACATGTGGAGGGAGAGTATTTCTGAAAAATCTAAAACTCTTGAAGTGTTCAAACATGTTTTTCATTCACAATCACTTCGAGAGATTTTCATGAAAAATGGTTTTATGGCAATGGAGTTATAAGGTGATTAAGGTTAGGAATAACCGTCCTATGATCCGTGATGAGTGTCTAAATACTCATCATTTTTGTACCATCTAGACTACAAAAACATCTGAAAACACTCAGAAATGCATCAAAATGATGAAAATATCACAAATAAGTGTTTTATGTGTTTTAAATGCAAAAATACCAAAATCAGATGAAAAACGTATCAAGTTTGCATAATTGGCAGTTTTAGTCCCCTAAGTTTCAAAAGTTGTCAAAACTAGTCCCTGGTAATTCAAAAACTTGTAAAAATATCATTCAAGTCCCTGAAATATTCTAAGTTGTCAAAAATAATCCTTGAATGAATCTTTGGAGAAATTACATGTTTGGTCCCTCAAGTTTCAAAAATGGCAAAAAGTACCCTTGGACGTATAAAATTGGAAAATTAAACATTTATAGTCCTTTGGTAAATGAAACTTGGCAAGTTTAACCCTTGTGATAAGTTTGGAAATGTTGACAATTTCAGTCCCTTAATTTTCAGAAGTTACATGAATGGTCCTTGTGTTTACTAGCTACAAAAACCAAATGGACCATTGTTATTATCTAAATCCAACAAATCCAAATCCAACCCAGTCCAATACCCAAACCCGGCCCAAAGTTTTAAAAAATAGAAAACCGCCTAACACTGTACACCCCTCTCCCTCACAGCTGCAATCTCAATACCACCATGGTTTCTTCCACTTGACATTTCACCACCACTTTCCACCTCACTCCCCAGCTGTATACCAACCCCCCTCCACCTCCACAAACACCAAAAAATCATTAAATGCAAAAACCTGCTAAAGATATTTTTGGCGCCAAATTGCAAATCAAAGGCTGAGATGAGTTTGACTCATCCAAAGGCTGAGATTATTGATGGGAAAGATCAAGTGGGACCCACAGAGTTCAAAAGATCTATAAAGAAGAGGAAAGAAGCAGTGTGGGAAATGTATGTAGAGTAGTTTAGTTTTTTACATTTCATAGGTAGTGTAATTTAATCTCTAGTGTATTTTAAAGCTTTTAAGTGTTTTGTTAAGTGATCTCAGTGTAATAAAATCCTATTTTCAGTTTCAATTTCAGTTATTGTATTCAAATTCAGTTTATGTAAATTTCATTGTCTAAATTCTCAAAATATTCAAAGGTTGTTATTAGTTATTGCTAAAGACTGAAAAAGCTCTCATAAGCTCTCCATAAAGCTTTTAAAAGTTTTTAGAAACCATTAAATTCAGTTTAAAGCTAAAAACTCAAAAATACAAAAAAATAGGATATGAAAAATAAAAAATCAAAGACAAAGAATCAAGACAGCTGTACCAGTGTTGAATGTTGAATAAAAGTTGGTTTAGAACCTCATGGGAGGTAGTAGGATGGTCCTTGGTATCTAGTTCATGATCTTTGGCTGGAAAACAATTGTAAGCTTTTTATAAGCATTTTAGCTTTTCACTGTTTAAGTCATTCCTTAGCTTAAGTCTATGTATCTTTATGTTCCCTAGTTATAGTTAAGTGAAATAATACATTAAATCAAGTTGCTTGTTCTTTTTAATTTATAGTTGTTAAAAATTTTAGTTTGACAGTCAAAATAGCTTAATTGTCATTTTTGAGTTTTATGTCGTTATTTTTATTGTTAAAAGCTTCTACAGTTTCATTAAGTGATAATATAAAGCCTTGAATAAGTTTCATGGATTAAATTAGTCTTAAGCTTTGAAAAAGTTCAAAACAGCTTGTTAAAAGAGTGTTTGGATTCACTGTGTTAATGGTATTAGAGGGCATCTGTGTCATTGCTTGTTGATGTTTCATGTCATTTTAGTGTTTAATAGCTCAGTTCAAGCATAAACTAGTCCTAGTTTAATAGAAAGTCAAAATAGCTTTAATCTCATCTTATTTGGTAACTGTTAGGAATTTGGATTACCAAATTCATTTTACATGCTTAAAAGTTGTTACCATAGCTATAGATAATCTCATTTCACCTTATAATAACATGTTCAGTCCATAGAATCAAATCAAAGTTCATAAAAGTCAAAGTTTCATTTCTGTCTTAAAAAGTCAAAAGTTGTAAAAGTCAGTTTTTGCAAAACTTTGTTGATGTCTCAGTTGTTAATCCTTGGTCAAGAGTTTTTGGTATTTTGGATTTTACAAGTTCAGTTGGTCTAGTTTAGAAATCTCATCTTTGTTGAATTTTCTCAAGTCTCTGAAAGCCCTTAATCAGCTGTCCATTAAGCTGGTTTGTGCCCTGTGTCAAACTCAGTATTAGCTGAGTCATTTCAAGCTTTTTGTAACCTTTGCACAAGATTCATTTAAGCTTGTGAGGAGCTGAGATTTGGCCCATGTGTAGTCTGCTAGGTGATCTTGAGAACCCAATAATTATTTTTCACCTTAGCTTATTAGGATTGCTTATGCATGTGCTTAAAGGTGCCCCCATGAATGCTGTTTTGCATTAATAATCCCATAAGCTCAAATCTAGTTTAAGCTTATTTAGTGATCTAGAGTACTGATAATTAGTTAAGTTAGACTTAATTTAGCAATAGTTAGCTTCTGTAATCATTTGGTGCATTTTAGTGCTTTTTAGCTTATTCTAAGTGCTTATTCTCAAGTCATTTACACTACAGTTTCATTTTCTCACACACTAGTATATGTTTTTATATTTTTCTTAAACTTAGAATATAATTTTAGACTTTTCCTGAATTTTTCAGATTTTTCCATCACTGTTTAGTATTTTTCTTTATTTAAAACAGTTTTTAGGACTTTTTAATTAGCTTTTATTACAAAGAAATCAGAAAAGCGTCATAAAAATAATTTTTAATTTTTCCTAGATTAAGAATAATATTTTAGATTTTCCTGTAAAGTTTCATTATTTTTACTGTTCATTTGTTATTTTTCTTAATTTTAATTAGTTTTAAATAGTTTTTAATTAATAATAAATAGATAAAAAGTCTAAAAAATATATTTTCAGTTTTAAAATTTGTTTTATAATATTTTAGATTTTTCTAAGTTATAATTTCATTTTTCTAGGTCAATTTTGTATTTTCTTACATTTTAGTGCATTTTAAATAATTAATAAATAGTTTTTAATTAATAATAATTAAATAAATAGTCATAAAAATAATTTTCTTTTTCCAATAATTTTCTTATGTATTTAGGATTGTAAAAATATAATTTTCACATTTGTAGGCCTTTTATTTCTTTAATCTCACGTTTTAATTTTGTATGTTTTAATCGTTTCTAAGTATTTTGCTTTCACGTACTTGTTCTTATAGCTTGTTTAAGCTATTTTCTTTTATTCCTTAGTATAAATCACTCAAAACCCTTTTCCCATTCAATATCACCTGATCACAGATTCGTTGTACTATAGTGTTCACACCTCGTTGGGACTTAACGACCCGGGGATACACTATATTCTCCAGATCTTAATTGCATTTGGTTCTAGACTGTTTGGATTTTTATTACGGTTGACCATTCACAAGTGGTTAGCTTGTGTGATAAAACCTGACTGTTTGGGAGCCAATCAAATTTTGGCGCCGCTGCCGGGGAGGTGTGCAGCGTTCTACGAATTTGAAGCATCTGTGTTGTTGAATATACACCCATTGTATATTTACCATCTTTGTCCATATTTCCTTGTTTTCATATAAAACCAAAATTATCGTGAAGTTAATTCATTTGACGGATCGATTACCAAAAACATTTTTTTCAAGTTTTCAACAAACACAAAAACCCAAAAAGATTTTCTTTCTTATTTTAAAAAAAATGTTATCCAAAAATCCAAAAATATCCATCTTTACCCTTTCACATCTTTTGATTCTACATTTCTTAACTAAGGTGGTACGATGTTGACCCCGTTAACGGTGGTAATATTCCTGGTGGTGTGGTAACTGTTGGTTCTCCCACTACTATTCTGTATCTTTCTTAGTTTCCCAAAATCTCCCATTCTTTACATCTTAGTTTTCTACACTTTCCCATTTCTACCTATAAAAACCTAAAAACCTATTGTAAAAAAAATTTTATTCTTTCTTTTAGAAAAACCCAAAAACACAAACAACTTTTGAACTTTTTTTACAAAAACCATTAGCTAGGCAGTTTACTTAATTGAAGTGCTATTAAAACCAAAATATACTTTTGTTCCTTTATACCTGTTTCTACCATTTATATGTTACCCACATATAAGTTGTTGTGTCTACGAAGTTTAAGCATCTTGCGACGTGTGGAGGGGCCGTCGCCGCGGTTTTAAACTAACCGAGGGTTTGTCAGTCCAAAATAGTGTGGACAGAGAATATGTGT
>BPTQ01000006.1:319721298-319775169 GCA_019973895.1 Chrysanthemum seticuspe
GGAAACCACTTTTTATATGTTTCAAACTCTTTAAATGTTTTTACCAGGAAGTTGAAATGAAGCTTGGAAGGTAGTTGTGGAGTGGGGAACACTTTGGATGAAAATGGAGGAGGGGGGATGGGAGCACCTTCAAAGTTATAAGACTCTAAACTGCCATTTTGCAATTTTCCAGGGGCCATTTCTGCCAATTTTGAAAGTTGAAGGACCATTTTTTGTAAATTTCTCAAACTTTGTATATTTTTCACCAAAGGACTTATTTTTGACAACTTTTGATTTTAAAAGGACCTTTGGTGACCTTTGCTTTTGAAATTATGGCTCAGGGACTATTTTTGACAATTTATGAAACTTGGGGGACTGAAACTGCAATTTTTGCAAATTTGATATGTTTTTCATCTGATTTTGATATTTTTGAATTTGAAACACATAAAACACTGATTTGTGATATTTTGATCATTTTGATGTGTTTCTGAGTATTTTCAGATGATTTTGCAGTTTATTTTGTATAAAAATGATGAGTATTTACACACTCATCAGCCACTTCCTCAAAATCTTCTCCTTGATCTTTTTGATTTAGTGAAAGATTTGAAGGAATGTAAACACTCCCAAGATAATCCAAATGAGAAATCCATGGAAGAATTGCTAGCCGAAGAGCGGGCTGCTAAATTAAATTCCCAAATTGCCTTTGAAAAATCTATTAGGGAATCAATTGCAAAAGAAAAAGTATCCAAATCTAGCTCTCGATTCCGTTTCATTCCTGATGACGATGATGATGAAGTTACCCTTGATATTCGTCAATTTTGTACAGGTTCATCAAGTTCATCAGTTAAAATTCCTTCCATGAAAAATCAGGGAGAAAAGACTATGATGGAATTACTAGCAGAAGAACAAATGGAAAGTATAAAACATATCTATGCTAGTCCTTCTCAACTCCCTCAGTCTGTTGTTATCACACTCGATATTCCCACTCACTCTCTAAACATGGGGAATGAGCATCTTGACACTGTTCCTGAAAAGGAATCGGACGAATTCATAAAGTCTAGTGTTGAGAACCTTGTCCCAATCCCGAGAGAGTCACAGGGAACTTCTGATCATATGTGTGATTCTCTTTTCCCTCTTGAGTGTTCAAAAGATCATTTTGAGACTTTCTCCGATTTTAGCGATGATTGTAAATCTTATGGAGACATCGAGTATGTTGAAGCATCACTCCCACAATCTGATCCTCTTCTTGAGGAATTCACCGATGAACTCACTCACATCATTCCACTTTCATCAGAAAGTGATGATGATCTCTTTGATTTCAAAGCCGATCTTGGAGAAACTAAAAGTCTCCTATATAATGATCATCCACTCATTTCTTGTCCCATTTCCGACTCTTCCATTCCTTCTCTCACTCCAGATGAGGAAGATGACAACTTTTGGAAGGAGGTCGATGCTTTTCTTAGTGATGAGTCAATTCCAACAGGGATTGACAATACTTACTTTGATTCGGAGGGAGACATCCTCTTTCTTGAAAATCTGTTGATTGAAGAACCGTTTCTAGCTCTCCCTCCCAGAAATTTTGTTGCCAATCACCATACAAGCTTCAAATTTAAGCTTAAAAATGTCAAAAATGGTGATTTGCTCCTCACTAATGAAGAATGGGATTGCATTGTGATGCACATCTTTATTCCATTTTTCACAGATGGTGTGGTTTCTCGTTCCCTTTTCTCCTTCAGGAATGAGGACACTATTTTTGATCCCGGCATTTTCATTTATCATTTGTGAGCCGGTTCTATGTATATCTCATCGATGTGGAACTTTCACGTACTTCAATGTTTATACAAACATCTTGAATGAAAGTCCGATGAAGATTGTCACTTCCACTTACTTCCCCATGAACAAATTAATTCGGGGTCGAGTCAAGCTAGCGACTCGGTAATCAAAAACAGTAGTTAAACATGGGTTTTCACCCGTGTGTACCACCTTAGTGTGGGGGAGATGCCCCACATGTTGTATAGAGATCTAAAAAATGAATGAAAATTGTAAATATTAAAAAAGAGAATAATTGTTGTGTTTCTACACTTAGCTAGTAATGTTATCTTTTTACGTTCTAAGTTTCGGCATAACAGCCGGTACTTTGAATATTGAGGACAATATTCATTTCTAAGTGTGGGGGGGAAATTCTGGCGAATTTGATCATAAATGTACCCTTTTAGTCCCTTTTTCCCTCAAAATGGCCAAATTTAAAAAAAATTTTTTAGTGGAAGTACTATGTACTAAACACAACAAATGGTAATCAGTCCACCATGTCTAACCCACATAAGGATTGGCTAATCCAGGAGCAAACGACTCTTGGTAAAGATATATCAAACCCGTTGATGGCTTGCAATTTGCCCAAAATTGTATGGTGTTCAACTCACCATATCCTTAAAAGTAAAGAGTTGGCTAGCCCGCAAGTTTATGGCTTGTGGTAAAGGCAGTTGGAAAGCCATAATTGGTAATCGACTCACCAAAGATATTTTATCTAAGAGTTGGCTAGTCCAGAAGCAAACGACTTCTGGTAAAGACAAATCAAAACAATTGAAAGCTGGTGATTTGCTCAAAATCATTTGGTTATCATTGTACCAAGGTTCTTACTTGAACTAAAACAATTGGCTACTCCAGAAGTAATGGCTTTTGGTAAAGAGATGAAATCCATTAATTTTTCTCAAAACATTGCTAGGGACTAGCAATATCTTAGTGTGGGGGATTGATGAGTGTCTAAATACTCATCATTTTTGTACCATCTAGACTACAAAAACATCTGAAAACACTCAGAAATGCATCAAAATGATGAAAATATCACAAATAAGTGTTTTATGTGTTTTAAATGCAAAAATACCAAAATCAGATGAAAAACGTATCAAGTTTGCATAATTGGCAGTTTTAGTCCCCCAAGTTTCAAAAGTTGTCAAAACTAGTCCCTGGTAATTCAAAAACTTGTAAAAATATCATTCAAGGTCCCTGAAATATTCTAAGTTGTCAAAAATAATCCTTGAATGAATCTTTGGAGAAATTACATGTTTGGTCCCTCAAGTTTCAAAAATGGCAAAAAGTACCCTTGGACGTATAAAATTGGAAAATTAAACATTTATAGTCCTTTGGTAAATGAAACTTGGCAAGTTTAACCCTTGTGATAAGTTTGGAAATGTTGACAATTTCAGTCCCTTAATTTTCAGAAGTTACATGAATGGTCCTTGTGTTTACTAGCTACAAAAACCAAATGGACCCTTGTTATTATCTAAATCCAACAAATCCAAATCCAACCCAGTCCAATACCCAAACCCGGCCCAAAGTTTTAAAAAATAGAAAACCGCCTAACACTGTACACCCCTCTCCCTCACAGCTGCAATCTCAATACCAACATGGTTTCTTCCACTTGACATTTCACCACCACTTTCCACCTCACTCCCCAGCTGTATACCAACCCCCTCCACCTCCACAAACACCAAAAAATCATTAAATGCAAAAACCTGCTAAAGATATTTTTGGCGCCAAATTGCAAATCAAAGGCTGAGATGAGTTTGACTCATCCAAAGGCTGAGATTATTGATGGGAAAGATCAAGTGGGACCCACAGAGTTCAAAAGATCTATAAAGAAGAGGAAAGAAGCAGTGTGGGAAATGTATGTAGAGTAGTTTAGTTTTTTACATTTTGTAGGTAGTGTAATTTAATCTCTAGTGTATTTTAAAGCTTTTAAGTGTTTTGTTAAGTGATCTCAGTGTAATAAAATCCTATTTTCAGTTTCAATTTCAGTTATTGTATTCAAATTCAGTTTATGCAAATTTCATTGTCTAAATTCTCAAAATATTCAAAGGTTGTTATTAGTTATTGCTAAGGACTGAAAAAGCTCTCATAAGCTCTCCATAAAGCTTTTAAAAGTTTTTAGAAACCATTAAATTCAGTTTAAAGCTAAAAACTCAAAAATACAAAAAAATAGGATAAATAGGATGAAAAATAAAAAATCAAATAAAAAGAATCAAGACAGCTGTACCAGTGTTGAATGTTGAATAAAAGTTGGTTTAGAACCTCATGGGAGGTAGTAGGATGGTCCTTGGTATCTAGTTCATGATCTTTGGCTGGAAAACAATTGTAAGCTTTTTATAAGCATTTTAGCTTTTCACTGTTTAAGTCATTCCTTAGCTTAAGTCTGTGTATCTTTATGTTCCCTAGTTATAGTTAAGTGAAATAATACATTAAATCAAGTTGCTTGTTCTTTTTAATTTATAGTTGTTAAAAATTTTAGTTTGACAGTCAAAATAGCTTAATTGTCATTTTTGAGTTTTATGTCGTTATTTTTATTGTTAAAAGCTTCTACAGTTTCATTAAGTGATAATATAAAGCCTTGAATAAGTTTCATGGATTAAATTAGTCTTAAGCTTTGAAAAAGTTCAAAACAGCTTGTTAAAAGAGTGTTTGGATTCACTGTGTTAATGGTATTAGAGGGCATCTGTGTCATTGCTTGTTGATGTTTCATGTCATTTTAGTGTTTAATAGCTCAGTTCAAGCATAAACTAGTCCTAGTTTAATAGAAAGTCAAAATAGCTTTAATCTCATCTTATTTGGTAACTGTTAGGAATTTGGATTACCAAATTCATTTTACATGCTTAAAAGTTGTTACCATAGCTATAGATAATCTCATTTCACCTTATAATAACATGTTCAGTCCATAGAATCAAATCAAAGTTCATAAAAGTCAAAGTTTCATTTCTGTCTTAAAAAGTCAAAAGTTGTAAAAGTCAGTTTTTGCAAAACTTTGTTGATGTCTCAGTTGTTAATCCTTGGTCAAGAGTTTTTGGTATTTTGGATTTTACAAGTTCAGTTGGTCTAGTTTAGAAATCTCATCTTTGTTGAATTTTCTCAAGTCTCTAAAAGCCCTTAATCAGCTGTCCATTAAGCTGGTTTGTGCCCTGTGTCAAACTCAGTATTAGCTGAGTCATTTCAAGCTTTTTGTAACCTTTGCACAGGATTCATTTAAGCTTGTGAGGAGCTGAGATTTGGCCCATGTGTAGTCTGCTAGGTGATCTTGAGAACCCAATAATTGTTTTTCACCTTAGCTTATTAGGATTGCTTATGCATGTGCTTAAAGGTGCCCCCATGAATGCTGTTTTGCATTAATAATCCCATAAGATCAAATCTAGTTTAAGCTTATTTAGTGATCTAGAGTACTGATAATTAGTTAAGTTAGACTTAATTTAGCAATAGTTAGCTTCTGTAATCATTTGGTGCATTTTAGTGTTTTTTAGCTTATTCTAAGTGCTTATTCTCAAGTCATTTACACTACAGTTTCATTTTCTCACACACTAGTATATGTTTTTATATTTTTCTTAAACTTAGAATATAATTTTAGACTTTTCCTGAATTTTTCAGATTTTTCCATCACTGTTTAGTATTTTTCTTTATTTAAAACAGTTTTTAGGACTTTTTAATTAGCTTTTATTACAAATAAATCAGAAAAGCGTCATAAAAATAATTTTTAATTTTTCCTAGATTAAGAATAATATTTTAGATTTTCTTGTAAAGTTTCATTATTTTTACTGTTCATTTGTTATTTTTCTTAATTTTAATTAATTTTAAATAGTTTTTAATTAATAATAAATAGATAAAAAGTCTAAAAAATATATTTTCAGTTTTAAAATTAGTTTTATAATATTTTAGATTTTTCTAAGTTATAATTTCATTTTTCTAGGTTAATTTTGTATTTTCTTATATTTTAGTGCATTTTAAATAATTAATAAATAGTTTTTAATTAATAATAATTAAATAAATAGTCATTAAAATAATTTTATTTTTCCAATAATTTTCTTATGTATTTAGGATTGTAAAAATATAATTTTCACATTTGTAGGCCTTTTATTTCTTTAATCTCACGTTTTAATTTTGTATGTTTTAACCGTTTCTAAGTATTTTGCTTTCACGTACTTGTTCTTATAGCTTGTTTAAGCTATTTTCTTTTATTCCTTAGTATAAATCACTCAAAACCCTTTTCCCATTCAATATCACCTGATCACAGATTCGTTGTACTACAGTGTTCACACCTCGTTGGGACTTAACGACCCGGGGATACACTATATTCTCCAGATCTTAATTGCATTTGGTTCTAGACTGTTTGGATTTTTATTACGGTTGACCATTCACAAGTGGTTAGCTTGTGTGATAAAACCTGACTGTTTGGGAGCCAATCAATCCGCTAGAGCCGGAGGGATCTACCCAAGGACACCACAAATAGTTATAATTTAGAAGTCCTTAGGTATGATTATAAAAAGGAGAAAATGAGAATCGGAGAAAGGAGTTGAAGAATTAAAAAAGAAATGCAAAGTAAAAGGTGAAAAGAAATAGCCCTCCAGATTATTCAACTTAGGGCAGACACCGGGTTCAATTCATATGCTACTGGTTGTCACTTAATGACGCCGGTATTGAAGATTAAAAGTCGTCATAGACCCAGTGACGCATGCACTAAACCTTCTTAGCCACTCAAGTTTCTCTCAAAAGAAGCTTGTTTCATTCTCACAGGGAACCCTACATAATCTATCGGCTTTCTCTTAGAGATTGCTGATATTGAAGAAGGAGACCCTCTCCCTAGTCTCCGCTCAGGAAAACCAAAATGCATTATTGAGTCTAGAGCCACGAGATTCATCAAAAGATCTCTTAGGAACACTTGACATTTCATCACTTGTCATTCAACAATAAGAACGTCAGTGGTACGTTATCGAGTCCTTCACAGATCTTAGCAATCTGTCAAGAACATTTATGAGAGGTTCACAACTGTGATCCTCAGTGATTGAACGTAAACTCCTGTCAGGGTCAACATCAAACAGCCCTGACAGCAGGCCACTTCGGTAACTCCCCGCGGATTACGCTTAGTGTGTCTCAAATGGTCTACAGTCGTGAGGTGATGCTTCGGTGTACCTCAGCGACTCATCTGAACTGTAGATGTACTTCGGTACATCGCGTTATCTCACTTGTGGGACTCCAGTTCAGGAACGGCCTTTGTAAGAATTAGAGTTGTGTTTTCACACTATGCTGTTAACACTCTCGAAGTTCAAACTTGTAAGTGCCGGAATCCGCTTATTACTAACCGTTTTCATGTTTTCTTCTTATGGAAGCTCTGGAGCGGAATGATCGTGCAGATTCTTCACATGCTCATGCCAACATCATCACTAATGGAAGTTCTATCTAAAAGTAACACAAAAGTCAGAATGATTCTTCGTCAAGCCAAAGAATCTACAAAGTTAAAGACTTAAAGAACTTCATCAGTACTGAAATCCAACGTCAAAGAGCGTGTGAGCATGTTGAAGAATGACGTGGAGACACTGGAGCAGCGAAGCAGACCTGAGGCAGGCTTGATGCAAACAACAACAACATACTATCACTACCATCACAAAGAACAATGATCAAAGAACAAAGTTAAAGATGACGTCAAAGCAAAACTGTTTAAAGAAAACAATTTCTTTACAATAGGGAGATTGTTCAAATCAAGGCAATTCTTCTCACAAGAAAGAAGAATGTCAGAAGATGTCAAAGCTACTATTACATCAGTACCTTCACCGTTTACATTCATTCATCACCAACACTTAGGGGGAGATTGTTGGAATCACTCCTAAACCTATATCAAGTGTTAGTGATTAATATGTAATAGTTAGCTTAATTATGGCCTTTATGTTTGTTATTAGCTTAAGCTTATGTAGAAGGCCCATGAGCTTAGGCCCATGTCCACTAAGGAAAGGAAGGGAGTAGGAGTGTTGCCCTAACTCCCCTTCCTATAAATACCTTGTAATAACCCTCACTTGAGGGTTGGTTGTTCAATTTACTCTCTTTCACATACTCTACGCATAACCGATCTAGTATTAACGTGTGTGTATGTTCGTTTATTGTTCATCCGATCTTCTTTCTTCTCTATCTCTATCTATTGTGCTTGTGTTGTAAACTTAGTGACCTAACATATTAATCGACCCATTAATAGCCTCATAATTATCCCCATTATAGACGTTAGTGGTTACATGACCAATTAAACGTGGTCATTAAGCAGTTGAAACTGCCACTTGAATAGGTCAAAGCCGTTACAAGCAGTACTTTCATCAGTACTTTCATAGCGCTAGCAGTGGATACACTGCTTCAGTGGAAACACTGCTTATCAGTGGAAACACTGCTTCAGTGGAAACACTGCTTATCAGTGGAAACCACAAGCAGTACTTTCCTGATAGGTCATTAGTTTTACAACACAAGCATCAATGAAAGAAATAGAGAAGAGATAGAGTCGGTTGAACAATAAACAAACACACACACATAAAGTAATAATACGGTTATGCGTAGAGATGTGAGTGAAAGAAATAAATTGAACAACCAACCCTCAAGTAAGGGTTATACAAGAGTATTTATAGGAGGGAAGCTAGGGCAACACTTCCTAGTCCCTTCCTTTCTCCTATGGGCTTGGCCCTAAGCTCATGGGCCTTCTACATAAGCTTAAGCTAATAACAAACATAAATGCCATAACTAAGCTAACTATTACATATGAATTACTAACACTTGATTTAGGTTTAGGAGTGATTCCAACAATATCCCCCTAAGTGTTGGTGATGAATGAATATGAACGGTGAAGGCGTTGATGTAATAGTAGCTTTGACATCTTCTGACATTCTTCTTTCTTGTGAGAAGAATTGCCTTGATTTGAACAATCTCCCCAGTGTAGAGAAATTGTTTTCTTTAAATAGTTTTGCTTTGACGTCATCTTTTAACTTTGTTCTTTGATCATTGTTCTTTGTGATGGTAGTGATAGTATGTTGTTGTTGTCTGCATCAAGTCTACCTCAGGTCTGCTTCGCTGCTACAGTGTCTCCACGTTATTCTTCAACATGCTCACACGCTCTTTGGCATTGGATTTAAGTACTGATGAAGTTCTTTAAGTCTTTAACTTTGTAGATTCTTTGGTTTGACAAAGAATCATTCTGACTTTTGTGTTGCTTTTAGATAGAACTTCCATTAGTGATGATGTTCGCATGAGCATGTGAAGAATCTGCACGATCATTCCGCTCCAGAGCTTCCATAAGAAGAAAACATGAAAACGGTTAGTAATAAGCGGATTCCGGCACTTACAAGTTTGAACTTCGAGAGTGTTAACAACATAGTGTGAAAACACAACTCTAATTCTTACAAAGGCCGTTCTTGAACTGTAGTCCCACAAGTGAGATAACGCGATGTACCGAAGTACACCTACAGTTCAGATGAGTCGCTGAGGTACATCGAAGCGTCACCTCACGAATGTAGACCGTTTGAGACACACTAAGCGTAATCCACGGGGAGTTACCAAAGTGACCTGCTGTCAAGGCTGTTTGATGTTGACCCTGGCAGGAGTTTCCATTCAATCACTGAGGATCACAGATGTGAACCTCTCATAAATGTTCTCGACAGATTGCTAAGATCTGTGAAGGACTCAATAACGTACCACTGATGTTCTTATTGTTGAACATCATGTGATGAAATGTCAAGTGTACCTAAGAGATATTTTGATGAATCTCGTGGCTCTAGACTCAATAGGGCATTTGGTTTTTCCTGAGCGGAGACTAGGGAGAGGGTCTCCTTCTTCAATACCAGCGATCTCTAAGAGAAAGCCAATAGTTTACGTAGGGTTCCCTGTGAGAATGAAACAAGCTTCTTTTGAGAGAAACTTGAGTGGCTAAGAAGGTTTAGTGCATGCGTCACTGGGTCCATGGCGGCTTTTAATCTTCAATACCAGCGTCACTAAGTGACAACCAGTAGCATATGAATTGAACCCGGTGTCTGCCCTAAGTTGAATAATTTGGAGGGCTATTTCTTTTCACCCTTTTCTTTGAATTTCTTTTTTATTCTTCAACTCCTTCTTTCTCCGATTCTCATTTTCTCCTTTTTATAATTGTACCTAAGGACTTCTAAGTATTAACTATTTGTGATGTCCTTGGGTAAATCCCTCTGGCTCTGGCGGATCATAGGACGGTTATTCCTAACCTTAGTCACCTTATAACTCCATGACTAACCTATGTTGCCATAAAACCAATTTTCAAGAAAATCTCTCACAACGGTTGTGATTGTAAAACATTTTGTACCATTGTAAGAGTTTGATCTTTTGCAGAAATACTCCCCCTCCACATGTGCTTAAGAGTTTTTAGGGAAATCTGCACAGTTAGGAAAGAGCACGCACTTTATGAATTGATCAACTCAAGATAGACAATCCCCCGCGAGACACAGTTACTTTGCATAGTTAAAGAGTTACATTGTCAGCTTTTAGGTGATAACTAGCTCTAATAACTACCTTGAAGGTGTAGACAAGCCTCGAAAGGTTTTCAAAACCCGTCAGAGTTCATGTCTACCAAGAGTTTCTCGAATGGTACTTTCTACTCGGACAAGTCCTTTGCGAGACACGTTTACATTACTAGCGAACTAGCTTGAAATTATTACCCGTCCTGGACAAGTCTTTTCGAGTTACTAACAGTTAAGTACTGTCAATTCGTTGGTTAAGTCTATAGCACAAAGATTCATTTGCATTTACACAACATATTTCTTATCACATAATTTTCTCCCCCTCAAAAATGGCATATAAAATGTTATTTTTGAAAAGTTGAGAATAAATATGACCATTTCGAGTGTTGCGGGAAGATGACCACTGTGAACAATTTGTGAACAAAATTTTAATTCAAATACTCCCCCTCAACAAGTGATATAAACGGTTGAGGTTTTGAAAATCATACGGGGAAGTACTTGTTCTTTTGAGCAAAACCTTGAAAAATGAAAGGTTTGATAGGTTTTACTCAAAAGTAAGAAGCTTTCGCTCCTTGTATAAGGATTGTGGCACTGAAGCGTACCACAGGGTCCTTTCTTGACAAGAACGGGTTGTACACTGATATGTGTGCACAAGCCATTGACATATATAATCACACATCCAAAGTAGTAATGAAAGAAGCAGTTCAAGGGGTACCAGGAAGTCCAGTGATGTTGCCAGGAGTGCGAACTGGGCGTTGATAGCCGGTGATGTTAATCCTGGGTCGACCACCAACAAAGCTTTCCAAGGTTCTAAACTGATCCCGTCTATACAACAATTCATCAATCATAGTGATGATCCTCTTCACATCCCTTCGATCCTGAGAATTCCATCGCTTAGGAGACCCAATCTTTTGATGTATATCCTTCAATCTATAAGCCAATCCGTCCCTAACCATCTTCAAAGTGTGATCCCAAAACTTGTGAAGATCTTTACACGCCATTAAGCAATTTCTTTGAAGTTCACTGCGGTAAACGACGCCGAATAGTTTGCTGATGAGTGTATATTGTGAGAGCTGGTTGATGTTGGGAAGATCTAGCTGAGGTGGAGTGAAGTTGACACGGGTCTGATAAGATTCAACTGCAAGCTGGAGATCTTTGATGAGTGCTTATTCACTCATTATTTTTACTCATCTAAGACCACAAAAACGTCTAAAAACACGGAAATATAACCAATTATGCTACAGATATCCTTGGAGTGTGTTTTTATGTATTTCAGGTACAAAGGATCGAAAACAGGGCAAAAACATGCAGAATTGAGCTAGGAATGGAAAACGTGCTTTGCTGATGGAGCCGGAAGCGGATTTTCTACATTTTTCAGAGTCCGGGATTCATATTAGGGAGTGAGAGTGGGGAAAACAAATCAAAACCGAACCCTAAACCCATAATTACCTTTCTACCCTTTACCCGAACCCAATTTACAATTAAAACGTTTTTCACTAAAAACAATTATTTTTATTTTTAACCATTTTTTATTTACAACAATTATTTTTATTAAAAATATTTTTTCTCTCTCTAAAAAAAAAAATAAAAAAAAATAAAATAAAAATAAAAAATAAATTATTTCAAAGTTAAAACAAAATACAAAACCTTATAATCCTAACCTTTTTAATACCCTTAAACCATTCCACCCATAAAATGTTTTTACCCATCACCCTTTTACCCAATTGCCTGCCAACAGTCAAAACCCACCAAGACCACAATTTGCCCTCCAAAATAATCCCAACCTTTTCCCTCCTCCTATCACTCTCATCCCTGTCCCTTTCTCCCCAGATACAACAAAGCGACATCACATGGGTGATGAATCCACCTTGGCAATCCATGTGTTAAAGCCAAGAATCTATGGCTGTGATGAATCCTTGGGCTCCAAGGATAAACCAATGGTCGAGATGAAGCTCAAACAAGCACACTCAAGTCTCTCACTTCCCTCTCACACAGAAGAAACACAGTTACAAGAAGACAGGAAGACCCAAGACAATTTTCACTTTAGTATAAATAGGAGTTGTAGGACATGTAAAAAAATTGTCTAGAATTTCATGTTCTAGTCCATTTACTTTTATTGTCATTTTATTTAAATGTAATTTTATTTTCAGTAAATGCAATTTACATTTCAGTTCTTAATTCCATTGTATGCAACCTTTATGTTTTTTAATTTTTTTTTCTGTCATGATTACTTCCAGTTAGATGCTAAAAAGTGTGTTCTAAATTTGTTTTTAAGTTCATGTGAGCTTGTTTTGAAGCTCACCAATTTGTCTTTAAGAAAAAATGCTCTAAGTTTCAACTTCAAAACTCTTTTTGCCCCTACTAGGGTGTTTGGTTTTGGCTCGAACTTGGGTCAAAACCCATTTTCACCCACTTTGACTTCATAAGTCAAAGTTGCTTTAAGGTTTGAAAGTAGTTTTGAAAGAAGAAAAATTGATTTAACAAGTTTTGTTAAGTTTTGAAAAAAAAATCCATATCTGTCCTGTTACTGCATACAGAATAGCAGCAATAGGCTGCTGTTCCAAGTGCTTTTTAGCAGCTTATTTGTCGTCAAATATTTGTCAAACTAGCTCTTATTTCGTCTTTTCATACCCATTTAGATATAGGATTAGCTCATTTGTGTTTAGAATACCTTAGTTAGTTTAAATGTGCCTCAGAAATCTGCTATTAATCCATAGTCTGTACCTGTTCAGCTTGCAGCCTAATACGCCAATCCCCTTCTTATCTCGATTTTTAATTTCTTTAATATTAAGTCTTAGGTCATGAAATTTGGTACGCTTAATCTTGGGTTGCTCATCTAGCTTATGCACATTTTTGTGAATTTTTATTTTAGCTTATCGATAGCTTTTTCTTAGCTTAAACAGCCCCCCTTTGGCCTGTTTCGCTGCTGATACAGCAGCCTATTGTAGCCCATCTTTTAGCTTATTTTAGGTGTCCCAGTTAGCTTATTTGTGTACTTTAGTGCTAATTAGGTCCCTTAGATTAGGATAGCTTATCTTTTGCTTATTAGTGCTTATTAGAGTCATTTTAGAATAGCTTAGTATACCCTTTGTATGCTCATTTTCCTCATTAGCTTAGGACTTTTAAATGCTTATAACTGCTTATTGCCCCTGTTTGCCTGTTATCTTTAGCTTATTTTGTCTCTTAGAAATGCATACCAGTTTGTTACATTAGCCTTTGCTTATTGTTGCTTACTTGTGCTTAAATAGAATCTGTCAAGGGTGTTTGTTTTGGATTGTCTGGCAACTGTTGGGTATAAGCAGTTCTAACTGCTTATTGAAAGGTTTTCATAAGTTAAGTTTTTACAAAATATGCTTAATTCCAGTTGATTCCTTCCAAACTAACTAACTTTATTTCTCAGCCACTTGTGAATGGCTGATACTAAAAGCTAGACAGCCTGGAAGAGGAATGATAGTTTACCAAGGATTAAAATATCCTTGGATCGTTTATGTCCTGGTGAGGCGTGATATCCTGAATACAATGACTTGTGATTTGTTGAAAATAATATTAGTATAGGAAACACAGGAATCTGATTGACTAACACTAGGAATGTGAATAGTAATAGCTCTGTCACAGCTACGTCAATAAAAACGTACAATCAGAAACCTAAAAATATTAAAGTATTTACAAACATACGTTTAAGTTTAAATAAACGTAAACGTAACGAATAAAACAAAACTTTCCCAATGAGGGAATTTGCATGCCTTAGGGGCTTAAATGCAAATTAAAAGAAAATAAAATAAAACTATAATTTACAAATTTATATAAAAGTTAAGAAAATCTAAAGAAAACTAAAACATATACATGTATGTGATAATTACACAAATGAAACAAAATAAAACAGGAAAAGGATAATAATTGATTATACTTAAGAAATTAAAACATATCAAAATTTTGAAGTCATTTTAATTCTATATTTACAATTGTTTAACGATTAAAATCTAAAAACTTACGTTTACTAAATTTTATGTAAATGTACAAAATAAAAACGTGAATTCAGTCCAATACAACTCCCATAAATGTGAAAATTATATTTTTAGAATTCTAAAAAGATAAGAAAATTATTAGAAAATTAAAATAAATTTTTACACTATTAAATTAATTAATATAAAAAAATGAATTAAATGTATTTAATAATGAATTAAATAATAAGAAAATCTAAAATTAACTTAAATAAATAAAATAAAGAATCTGAAAAATCTAAAATATATAAAAATGAATTAAGAAACTGAAAATGTAATTTTTTACACAATTATTCTATTTATTATTAATTATTTACTATTATTAATTACTAAAAACTATTATTATTTAAAAATAAATGGATAAAGAAAAATCTGAAACTTAAAAAATGTTACTACTATAAGAAATAAAATGTGCAAAGGATAACTGAGAAGTGAGCTAGCCCAGGTGGGTTATGCGGTGAACTTGTCATTAATGGAACCTAGGTTCGAATCTAACACACAACCTTTTTGCATTTCATTTTATTTTTGATTTTTTTCTTTTTGCAAAATTATTTAATAAGTAAAAATAAGCAACTTTAACAAAAGCAACTTTTTTCAAAACTTGGAAATAAGCTCTGTGGGAGCTTATTTCCATGACAGTTGGCTTTTTAAGCTCAAACTTCTAAAATAGAAGCTATCACTTGAGGTTAAAGCTCTTTTTGGTTTTTTTCTGTTTTTAGGACTAGCTATACAATGATATTATACATTACTTATACAAGTTTAAGGGATTATAAGCTTTACAAACTAAGAAATAAGCAAATCGTGGGCTTATGAGTCATTCAGTTGAGCTTATGGGCTCACAGTGGACTCATAAGCTCACAATAAGCTTGAAAAAGCTATAAAGGGTGAAACAAAAGCAAAAGGTATTTATGTACAAGTATAATGTACATATATGAACAAGCTTATGCACTGGAAATAACTTATAAGCTCAGAATAAGCAAATAAGCAATTCTCAATACACTGCAGAACCAAACAGACCTGCATACCTTTTGAATTGCAAATTAAGCTAAGAGTATAAGCTCAAAATGGCAAAATAGGAATTGGAGTAGCAAACTGGGCTGGTGAGGATTCCAAAAAGCTAAAGATAAATCTGTGAGGATCACAGATTAGCTTTTGAGGGGCTTATTAAAATCCTACTAATTGACTGAGTAGACTTATATACTCAGTTATGGGACAAACAAAAAGTTCATTGCAGCCCTTATTAATAAGCTGTAATGTGAAATTTAAGTACTGGATCAAAGAGCTGGGTGGATGAGCTTAACATAAAGCTAAAACACACAAGCTCTAGATCACTAATGAGCTTCTGAGAGGCTTGTGGAAATGGTGTAATACCACTGAATTGCTCAGGGGTATGTTGTGAGTGGGCAAACACAAGCTCTCAAATCTTTATCCAATAAGCTCATGAGAGCTCAACAAACACAGAAATATTGAGTATGACTAGTTAGCATAACATGAAACTAAAAATCACAAGCTCAAGCTTAAGGAGGAACTTTTCATTAGCTTTTGAAAACAACTCCACCTCCACTGTTTGCTTCAGTGGAAGGAGTAAGATGGGACAAAAAGGTTGGAATGATTAAGCTACTTAAATAAGCTAAAAACTGAAAAATAATCATACACATAACAAATTGGCCACAAAGGCTACACAAAGAGGCCAAGTACACAAGCTAAGACTAAATCCACAAGCTTTTACAAGCTTGTGAACTTGACACCTAAACCTGTGCACAGGGCATGGTTTTGAACAGGTAGCTAAAGTAAGACTGAAAATAAGCTACTAATAAGCTAATTAGAAGTAAACTTGTATTTTTCTAATTAAGATAAGCAACAAGATTTTAATATCCTAGAAGGTTTTAAGCTAAATCTCAATAATGAGCACACACTGAAATTATAGATTTTATTCAAAAACCGGTATTGACAAATTTGACTTTTTAAGTTTTATGATCAAAGTTGACTTTGATCAACTTTGATCTGAATTTAACAACTAAATAAGACATATTATGATACAAGAACATGAAATAAACAAGTATGAACAATGTTTAAACAGATATGTAGGTTTGTGGGTCAAGACAACCTCATAGTACTCATGTGGAGAGGATCAAGTGTCAATTTGACTCTCCACATGCTATACCACTTAGTTGAAACCATCACTGAGCTATATTGGACATGTAAGCACATAATCAAACAAAAAAAACACCATACATGGCCTATAACACAGATCAATCATCTAAACCAAACAACCCTTAAATGAGAAATAATTGAGCTTTTGAGAGCTTAAAACTGTGTATATCAATTTCATCCAATCCAGAGAATCCAAAGTGTCAAAATGGATCTTTTTCAGCATACACAAGTAGTCACACAAGCTTATGCCTATGATTATCAAAAATGGACATATTGACAGTCAATAAGCAAAATCAAACCACAAAGCAATCCAAAACATACCAACCTATTATTAAGCTATAATATCATTAACTAATAACATATAAACACAGAAACATGATAATTAAAACAGATAGATAACTTAAGCATAAAATTGCAAAAATTGTAAAAAGTGGACTTACATGTGAATCAACTGAGACTTTGGAAACCAAGGACATAACCATAACCTATAGCCCTCCATAGGACTCTAATACCATGGCAATCCATAATAGCCATGCTCCAAGCAGATTCACCCAAGGACACATGATTTTTGATTTTCTTTCTATTTTCTCTATTTTTTTTAGTGATTTTTGGTTTTATAAAGACTAAGCTGATTTAGGTTTCTAAAAGCTTAAACAAGCTTTGTCAGGAGCTTATGTGACCTATAGAATCCATATAATCAACTACAAACAACAAGGAAGTGTAAATGACATGAAATTAAAAGACAATTATGAAAAACATGAAATTTAAAAGAGACTTGTATTAAACTGAAAACAGAGTTCCATTACACTAATTTGAGATTCATTACACTATTAAAGCTTGTAAATGACATGATAAATAAATTAAACAGTAAAGACTATGGCTATTCCATAGTGTGACAATGGCTTAAGGCCAAGGTAGTTTCTTCTCTGTCTTTCTTCCTCTTTTATAGCTTCCAATGCTTCCACGTGTCCTCTTGAGCAAATCCCACCTCTTTGTTTGGCCAATGGGTGAGTTTGGTGGGTTTTGGCTACTTGATCATTTTGGCGGGAAAAGGTAGATTTGACTTGTGCCTGTGATAGCTAGTAGGGGGGGGTGGCATTTAATGTGGAGTGTTTGTGATGATGAGGGGAGGTGGTGGAGAGGAGAAAAGGTGATGGGAGGTGAGACTGTGTTGCAGGCAACAAGATGGGGAAGAAGCAGGAGGTGGCGGGCAAGTGGTATTTGACTTGGTTTGACCAGTGGTTCAAAAAGAAAGTGACAGGGAGTCCAAAAAGGTTAAGTGGCAGGGGTCAAAACATTTTGACAAGGCATGTAAGTTAATAATAAAAGGACTAAACTTGTAATTCTGAAAACTTGAAGGACCAAGCCTGCCATTTTTCCAAAGTTCTCACAAGGGTCACTTTTGACAAGTTTTAAAAGTACAAGTACCATTTTTGACATTTTCATATTCTCAAAGGACCAAACTTGTCAATTTTGAAAGTTCAGGGACCTAAGTTGTAAATTTGTAATTTTAAATCTCAAGGACCAATTTTGACAACTTAAGAATCCCTAGGGACTCAAAATGATATTTTTCTTTATTTGGTTTTACCAGGGACTGTTTTTGACAACTTTTGAAACTTGGGGGACTAAAACTGCCAATTATGCAAATTTGATACGTTTTTCACCAGATTTTGATATTTTTGCATTTAAAACACATAAAACACTTATTTGTGGTATTTTTATCATTTTGATGCATTTCTGAGTGTTTTCAGATGTTTTTGCAGTTTAAATGGTACAAAAATGATGAGTATTTAGACACTCATCAATCCCCCACACTAAACTATTGCTAGTCCCTAGCAATCTTTTGAGAAAAACTTAATGGGTTTGAATCTCTTTACCAAAAGCCATTACTTCTGGAGTAGCCAAATGTTTCAGTTCAAGTAAGAACCATGGTACACCGATAACCATGTGATTTTGAGCAAACCACCAACTTCCAACGGATTTGATTTGTCTTTACCAGAAGCCGTTTGCTTCTGGACTAGCCAACTCTTAGATAAATTATCAATATTATCTTTGGTGAGCTGATTACCAATTATGGTTTTTCCACTGCCTTTACCACAAGCCATAAACTTGCAGGCTAGCCAACTCTTCACTTTTAAGGATATGGTGAGCTGAATACCATACAATTTTGGGCAAATTGCAAGCCGTCAACGGATTTGAGATATCTTTACCAAGAGACGTTTGCTCCTGGATTAGCCAATCCTTATGTGGGTTAGACATGGTGGACTGATTACCATTTGTTGTGTTTAGTACATAGTACTTCCACTAAAAAAAATTTAAAATTTGGCCATTTTGGGGGAAAAAGGGACTAAAAGGGTACATTTATGATCAAAATTCGCCAGAATTTCCCCCCCACACTTAGAAATGAATATTGTCCTCAATATTCAAAGTACCGGCTGTTATGCCGAAACTTAGAACGTAAAAAGATAACATTACTAGCTAAGTGTAGAAACACAACAATTATTCTCTTTTTTAATATATACAATTTTCATTCATTTTTTAGATCTATATACAACATGTGGGGCATCTCCCCCACACTAGGGTGGTACACACGGGTGAAAACCCATGTTTAACTACTGTTTTTGATTACCGAGTCGCTAGCTTGACTCGACCCCGAATTAATTTGTTCATGGGGAAGTAAGTGGAAGAGACAATCTCCATCGGACTTTCATTCAAGATGTTTGGATAAACATTGAAGTACGTGAAAGTTCCACACCGATGAGATTCAGACAGACCCGGCTCACAAATGGTGCATGGAAATGCCGGGGTCAAAGATAATGTCTTCATTCCCGAAGGAGTGAAGAACAGGAGAAGCCACGGGATATATGAAGAAAAGAAAGAAAATCATGATACAAATCATGACTAACTCTTCATCCTCAATAGGAGAATTCATAGTTTCATGAATCTCCTCAGTTAAGCTTACTTGATCAAGACATACTATGGGTGTGTCTAGATCAAAATGGAAGTTATCATACTCCGGAGGAGATATGATATGAGTGAGTTCACCGGCGAACTCCTCGTGAAGGAATCAATCACAAGATGTAAATCTGTGGATTCTTGTTCCACTGTAGACTCATCACTATCCTCAATCTGAGTATCAAAGAGTGGATTCTCAGAAATTAAAGTGAATTCAGGGTCGAATTCAAATAGAGGATTGGTGAAAGTAGTTTTGAATGTTTCAGGAACAAAGTGATTATCATTCTCTATTGGACTGTTGGGATAAGAAGTGAGTGAACGATCATTATCAAGGAGACTTTCAGTCTCTCCCAGATCGGCTTTGAAATCAGAAAGACTATCATTACTTTCCGATGAGAGTGGATTGATGTGAGTGAGTTCATTGGCGAACTCCTCAAGATGATGATCAGCATCAGACTGTGGGAGTGATGCCTCAACATACTCGATGTTTCCATAGGAAGCACCATCGTCGCTAACATCGGAGAAAGTTTCAAAATGATCTTTTGAACACTCAAGAGGGGAAAGAGAATCACACATATGATCAGAAGTTCCCTGTAACTCTCTCGGGATTGGGACAAGGTTCTCAACACTAGACTTTATGAATTCGTCCGATTCCTTTTCAGGAACAGTGTCAAGATGCTCGTCCCCCATGGTCAGAGAGTGAGTGGGAGCTTCGGGTGTGATAGCAGTTGTTTGAGATGGAATCTCAACTGCTGGGATATCATCTGATGAACTTGATGAATCAAGTGTATCATCATCATCACTGTCATCAGGAATAAAACGAAATTGAGAGCTAGATCTGGCTGCTTTTTCTTTTGCAATTGATTCCCTAACAGATTTTTCAAAGGAAATTTGGGATTTTATTTTAGCAGCCTGATCTTCAGCTAGCAATTCTTCCATGGATTTCTCATGTGAATTTTGAATGACGGGACATTGTGGGAGTGGAGATTTGTCAAAACCGGAAGGTTGACATTGATAATCATCATGAGGACCCCCACAATATACACAAGAAATACTGGGAGCATTTTGAAATGCTGTTTTACACAACTCCTCAGTTCTTTTTGCTGACTCTTGAAGCTCTAGATAAATGTCTTGTTGGGTTTGCTGAGGAGTTTGAGTCATTTGGCACTGTGGAGGTTGGTCGTGATATGGATAGTCGTAATTGTTACAAGGATATGAATTCCCTGTTTGACAATCAGAGCTAAAATGGGGACCTCCACAGTTCTCACAACAGTAAAACTGTTGAGTCTGGACTGGTGAATTATATGGATATTGGTCATAACCAAAGTTCTGAGCATCACCGGAAAACTGTTCATAGACAAACGTGTTTCCGGATTGACACTCAAATCCTTGGTGAGGACCTCCACAAAATTCACAGCAGTAATGTTGGTTATTTGAAGATAAGTCGGGCTGTGGTGGGTAATTGGAAAAATTTGAGGGGTCGTTAAATGAGTTCTGATTAGGATCATAATCAAATGAATTCCTCGAACCGCAAAACAAACAACTCCCGTTACGGATATCATTACCACATTGTACACACGTACACCAACGACAGGGTGAACCAGAAAGAGGCTCACCACAACCGACACAAGGAATAAACGATTCTATTTGAGAGTTATGAGAAGGAATCTGTTTATTCAAAGAATCAACAAAACCAACATGGTGATCTGAATGACTATCAAGTCTCGAAGAACATTTTGAAAAATCCGGAGGTGGGACAAGTGGTGTGCTCTGAGAGCTAGCAATTTCCACCACTTCTGTTATAGTCTCTGGTTCTGGTTCTTGAGAAACGTGAAGATTAGGCACGTCATTCTTTCTAGTCACCGGTCTGAATTCTGCATGTTTGCTTTTAACCGTAAATCGTGAAAGTTTAGGATCAATTCTAGACGGCTTAGGAGCATTTGAGGGGTTAGATCTTTGGATAACCGTAGGTTGGACGTATTTAGTACTTCCATTATCAGAGGGAAGTACCTGGTCCTTTGTCACCCCGGTTTCTCGTTCTATTTCCCTACGCAGAATGAATGGATCATCACGAACAACACGAATTCTTGACATTTGTGATAAAGCATCATGTTTTTCAACTTTGTCCCAGAATTCGTTCTCGAGAGATTCCATGAGAATAGGAGTTTAGAATCAAATGGATAGAGGGTAAAGGGATAAAGAATCAAAAAGGGTAGGAAGGTAAAGAGGAATATTTTTGGTATTTTTGAAAAACATGATGTAAAAACAAAGAATGAAAATCTTTTTGGGTTTTTGATTTTTAAAAGATGGTATGAACAAGGAGTGATGTCAAATCACTAATCTGCTAAACGTAAGACTATTAGCACTGCTCCCCGGCAGCGACGCCAAAATTTGATTCCTTCCAAACTAACTAACTTTATTTCTCAGCCACTTGTGAATGGCTGATACTAAAAGCTAGACAGCCTGGAAGAGGAATGATAGTTTACCAAGGATTAAAATATCCTTGGATCGTTTATGTCCTGGTGAGGCGTGATATCCTGAATACAATGACTTGTGATTTGTTGAAAATAATATTAGTATAGGAAACACAGGAATCTGATTGACTAACACTAGGAATGTGAATAGTAATAGCTCTGTCACAGCTACGTCAATAAAAACGTACAATCAGAAACCTAAAAATATTAAAGTATTTACAAACATACGTTTAAGTTTAAATAAACGTAAACGTAACGAATAAAACAAAACTTTCCCAAAGAGGGAATTTGCATGCCTTAGGGGCTTAAATGCAAATTAAAAGAAAATAAAATAAAACTATAATTTACAAATTTATATAAAAGTTAAGAAAATCTAAAGAAAACTAAAACATATACATGTATGTGATAATTACACAAATGAAACAAAATAAAACAGGAAAAGGATAATAATTGATTATACTTAAGAAATTAAAACATATCAAAATTTTGAAGTCATTTTAATTCTATATTTACAATTGTTTAACGATTAAAATCTAAAAACTTACGTTTACTAAATTTTATGTAAATGTACAAAATAAAAACGTGAATTCAGTCCAATACAACTCCCATAAATGTGAAAATTATATTCTTATAATTCTAAAAAGATAAGAAAATTATTAGAAAATTAAAATAAATTTTTACACTATTAAATTAATTAATATAAAAAAATGAATTAAATGTATTTAATAATGAATTAAATAATAAGAAAATCTAAAATTAACTTAAATAAATAAAATAAAGAATCTGAAAAATCTAAAATATATAAAAATGAATTAAGAAACTGAAAATGTAATTTTTTACACAATTATTCTATTTATTATTAATTATTTACTATTATTAATTACTAAAAACTATTATTATTTAAAAATAAATGGATAAAGAAAAATCTGAAACTTAAAAAATGTTACTACTATAAGAAATAAAACGTGCAAAGGATAACTGAGAAGTGAGCTAGCCCAGGTGGGTTATGCGGTGAACTTGTCATTAATGGAACCTAGGTTCGAATCTAACACACAAACTTTTTGCATTTCATTTTATTTTTGATTTTTTTCTTTTTGCAAAATTATTTAATAAGTAAAAATAAGCAACTTTAACAAAAGCAACTTTTTTCAAAACTTGGAAATAAGCTCTGTGGGAGCTTATTTCCATGACAGTTTCTTGGAAATAGAAGCTATCACTTGAGGTTAAAGCTCTTTTTGGTTTTTTTCTGTTTTTAGGACTAGCTATACAATGATATTATACATTACTTATACAAGTTTAAGGTATTATAAGCTTTACAAACTAAGAAATAAGCAAATCGTGGGCTTATGAGTCATTCAGTTGAGCTTATGGGCTCACAGTGGACTCATAAGCTCACAATAAGCTTGAAAAAGCTATAAAGGGTGAAACAAAAGCAAAAGGTATTTATGTACAAGTATAATGTACATATATGAACAAGCTTATGCACTGGAAATAACTTATAAGCTCAGAATAAGCAAATAAGCAATTCCCAATACACTGCAGAACCAAACAGACCTGCATACCTTTTGAATTGCAAATTAAGCTAAGAGTATAAGCTCAAAATGGCAAAATAGGAATTGGAGTAGCAAGCTGGGCTGGTGAGGATTCCAAAAAGCTAAAGATAAATCTGTGAGGATCATAGATTAGCTTTTGAGGGGCTTATTAAAATCCTACTAATTGACTGAGTAGACTTATATACTCAGTTATGGGACAAACAAAAAGTTCATTGCAGCCCTTATTAATAAGCTGTAATGTGAAATTTAAGTACTGGATCAAAGAGCTGGGTGGATGAGCTTAACATAAAGCTAAAACACACAAGCTCTAGATCACTAATGAGCTTCTGAGAGGCTTGTGGAAATGGTGTAATACCACTGAATTGCTCAGGGGTATGTTGTGAGTGGGCAAACACAAGCTCTCAAATCTTTATCCAATAAGCTCATGAGAGCTCAACAAACACAGAAATATTGAGTATGACTAGTTAGCATAACATGAAACTAAAAATCACAAGCTCAAGCTTAAGGAGGAACTTTTCATTAGCTTTTGAAAACAACTCCACCTCCACTGTTTGCTTCAGTGGAAGGAGTAAGATGGGACAAAAAGGTTGGAATGATTAAGCTACTTAAATAAGCTAAAAACTGAAAAATAATCATACACATAACAAATTGGCCACAAAGGCTACACAAAGAGGCCAAGTACACAAGCTAAGACCAAATCCACAAGCTTTTACAAGCTTGTGAACTTGACACCTAAACCTGTGCACAGGGCATGGTTTTGAACAGGTAGCTAAAGTAAGACTGAAAATAAGCTACTAATAAGCTAATTAGAAGTAAACTTGTATTTTTCTAATTAAGATAAGCAACAAGATTTTAATATCCTAGAAGGTTTTAAGCTAAATCTCAATAATGAGCACACACTGAAATTATAGATTTTATTCAAAAACAGGTATTGACAAATTTGACTTTTTAAGTTTTATGATCAAAGTTGACTTTGATCAACTTTGATCTGAATTTAACAAATAAATAAGACATATTATGATACAAGAACATGAAATAAACAAGTATGAACAATGTTTAAACAGATATGTAGGTTTGTGGGTCAAGACAACCTCATAGTACTCATGTGGAGAGGATCAAGTGTCAATTTGACTCTCCACATGCTATACCACTTAGTTGAAACCATCACTGAGCTATATTGGACATGTAAGCACATAATCAAACAAAAAAAACACCATACATGGCCTATAACACAGATCAATCATCTAAACCAAACAACCCTTAAATGAGAAATAATTGAGCTTTTGAGAGCTTAAAACTGTGTATATCAATTTCATCCAATCCAGAGAATCCAAAGTGTCAAAATGGATCTTTTTCAGCATACACAAGTAGTCACACAAGCTTATGCCTATGATTATCAAAAATGGACATATTGACAGTCAATAAGCAAAATCAAACCACAAAGCAATCCAAAACATACCAACCTATTATTAAGCTATAATATCATTAACTAATAACATATAAACACAGAAACATGATAATTAAAACAGATAGATAACTTAAGCATAAAATTGCAAAAATTGTAAAAAGTGGACTTACATGTGAATCAACTGAGACTTTGGAAACCAAGGACATAACCATAACCTATAGCCCTCCATAGGACTCTAATACCATGGCAATCCATAATAGCCATGCTCCAAGCAGATTCACCCAAGGACACATGATTTTTGATTTTCTTTCTATTTTCTCTATTTTTTTAGTGTTTTTGGTTTTATAAAGACTAAGCTGATTTAGGTTTCTAAAAGCTTAAACAAGCTTTGTCAGGAGCTTATGTGACCTATAGAATCCATATAATCAACTACAAACAACAAGGAAGTGTAAATGACATGAAATTAAAAGACAATTATGAAAAACATGAAATTTAAAAGAGACTTGTATTAAACTGAAAACAGAGTTCCATTACACTAATTTGAGATTCATTACACTATTAAAGCTTGTAAATGACATGATAAATAAATTAAACAGTAAAGACTATGGCTATTCCATAGTGTGACAATGGCTTAAGGCCAAGGTAGTTTCTTCTCTGTCTTTCTTCCTCTTTTATAGCTTCCAATGCTTCCACGTGTCCTCTTGAGCAAATCCCACCTCTTTGTTTGGCCAATGGGTGAGTTTGGTGGGTTTTGGCTACTTGATCATTTTGGCGGGAAAAGGTAGATTTGACTTGTGCCTGTGATAGCTAGTAGGGGGGGGGGGGGTTGGCATTTAATGTGGAGTGTTTGTGATGATGAGGGGAGGTGGTGGAGAGGAGAAAAGGTAATGGGAGGTGAGACTGTGTTGCAGGAAACAATATGGGGAAGAAGCAGGAGGTGGCGGGCAAGTGGTATTTGACTTGGTTTGACCAGTGGTTCAAAAAGAAAGTGACAGGGAGTCCAAAAAGGTTAAGTGGCAGGGGTCAAAACATTTTGACAAGGCATGTAAGTTAATAATAAAAGGACTAAACTTGTAATTCTGAAAACTTGAAGGACCAAGCCTGCCATTTTTCCAAAGTTCTCACAAGGGTCACTTTTGACAAGTTTTAAAAGTACAAGTACCATTTTTGACATTTTCATATTCTCAAAGGACCAAACTTGTCAATTTTGAAAGTTCAGGGACCTAAGTTGTAAATTTGTAATTTTAAATCTCAAGGACCAATTTTGACAACTTAAGAATCCCTAGGGACTCAAAATGATATTTTTCTTTATTTGGTTTTACCAGGGACTGTTTTTGACAACTTTTGAAACTTAGGGGACTAAAACTGCCAATTATGCAAATTTGATACGTTTTTCACCAGATTTTGATATTTTTGCATTTAAAACACATAAAACACTTATTTGTGGTATTTTTATCATTTTGATGCATTTCTGAGTGTTTTCAGATGTTTTTGCAGTTTAAATGGTACAAAAATGATGAGTATTTAGACACTCATCATGAGTATGTGCACAGGGCACTTTTGACCATTTTGACAAGCTCATTAGAGGCTTGTAGAAATTACTAAAATTCCACTAAAATTATATAAAGAAACTAGACCAACTGAAGTTATAAAACCCAAAATTTCACTTAAATTGATCCACTGATGAACCAATTAAAAATCACCCAAGGTTGGGTGAAAACTGAATTTTCAACTTTGACTTACTGAGCAGTTTGATATGTTTGACTAAAATGAGATTTGAAACCAATTTGTGGACTGAGATTGATGTATTATGATGAAATAAACCTAATGCAAGCTACTCTAATGATATCCTAACACAGATTAAGCTTTTGATCTCACAAATTTCCAACAATCATTGAATTAGGACAGATCATAGCTAATTTTGACTTTGAGCTATTGCAGAGGCAATATTTTGACAGATTTGATTCAAATGACCTATATTAAGATTAAGTAGACAGATTTTAATCACAAACAAAAGCTCAAGCTTAAACAAGCTACAGATCCAAACACCATTTTTGTAAATGTTAAACTATTAACTATACTTAAATAACTAACTAGCTTATGCTACTACTGAACCTGAATCATTCTACCCTAATAACAGTTAATTGAGCATATATAAACTAAAGCCAACAGTAAATCAAGACAGATATAGATTATGCAAAAAATACACTATTGATGAAAACAAGTAAAACACTCACAAGCAGTCCAGCTTATTAGCCACTCATACCAGAACCCAAACTAAACTAAACTACTCAAATCCAACCCAATCCAAGCTCTGCAACACCCCAAACCATTTCCAAGTCCATTTGAGCTTTACAGTTGACTTTTGTTGACCAAACACCAAAGTTGCTTGAAATTGATTTATAAGCTCACCAAAAGCTATCAGTGGCTTATATAAGCTTGTTTTGATTATAAAAGAGCTAATTTAAGCTTGAATTCTATAACATGTGAACTGAATTTTATGACAGGAAGCTTAAAATCATGAAACTGGGATCAAACTTTGAATTGATACTAGAAAGCATATTACACTGATAAAATGACTTGAGTTTAGTACATTGAAACAAGAGATTACAGTTTTACACTTAAACTAAAACATTTGTATTAAAAACGACATGTAAGAAATTTAAAACTAAGAACTACTACTCTCTTTGCTTCTCTTCCTTCTCTTTTATACACCAAATCATGTAAAAAAATTGTCTAGAATTTCATGTTCTAGTCCATTTACTTTTATTGTCATTTTATTTAAATGTAATTTTATTTTCAGTAAATGCAATTTACATTTCAGTTCTTAATTCCATTGTATGCAACCTTTATGTTCTTCAATTTTTTTTCTGTCATGATTACTTCCAGTTAGATGCTAAAAAGTGTGTTCTAAATTTGTTTTTAAGTTCATGTGAGCTTGTTTTGAAGCTCACCAATTTGTCTTTAAGAAAAACTGCTCTAAGTTTCAACTTCAAAACTCTTTTTGCCCCTACTAGGGTGTTTGGTTTTGGCTCGAACTTGGGTCAAAACCCATTTTCACCCACTTTGACTTCATAAGTCAAAGTTGCTTTAAGGTTTGAAAGTAGTTTTGAAAGAAGAAAAATTGATTTAACAAGTTTTGTTAAGTTTTGAAAAAAAAATCCATATCTGTCCTGTTACTGCATACAGAATAGCAGCAATAGGCTAGCTGTTCCAAGTGCTTTTTAGCAGCTTATTTGTCATCAAATATTTGTCAAACTAGCTCTTATTTCGTCTTTTCATACCCATTTAGATATAGGATTAGCTCATTTGTGTTTAGAATACCTTAGTTAGTTTAAATGTGCCTCATAAATCTGCTATTAATCCATAGTCTGTACCTGTTCAGCTTGCAGTCTAATACGCCAATCCCCTTCTTATCTTGATTTTTAATTTCTTTAATATTAAGTCTTAGGTCATGAAATTTGGTACGCTTAATCTTGGGTTGCTCATCTAGCTTATGCACATTTTTGTGAATTTTTATTTTAGCTTATCGATAGCTTTTTCTTAGCTTAAACAGCCCCCCTTTGGCCTGTTTCGCTGCTGATACAGCAGCCTGTTGTAGCCCATCTTTTAGCTTATTTTAGGTGTCCCAGTTAGCTTATTTGTGTACTTTAGTGCTAATTAGGTCCCTTAGATTAGGATAGCTTATCTTTTGCTTATTAGTGCTTATTAGAGTCATTTTAGAATAGCTTAGTATACCCTTTGTATGCTCATTTTCCTCATTAGCTTAGGACTTTTAAATGCTTATAACTGCTTATTGCCCCTGTTTGCCTGTTATCTTTAGCTTATTTTGTCTCTTAGAAATGCATACCAGTTTGTTACATTAGCCTTTGCTTATTGTTGCTTACTTGTGCTTAAATAGAATCTGTCAAGGGTGTTTGTTTTGGATTGTCTGGCAACTGTTGGGTATAAGCAGTTCTAACTGCTTATTGAAAGGTTTTCATAAGTTAAGTTTTTACAAAATATGCTTAGTTCCAGTCCATCTTTAAGTTTCTAAAAAAAAAAAAAAAAAAAAAAAAAAAAAAAAAATTGAAAAAAAATAATTGCAAAAAAGGTGCAAAGCACCAGGTTCGAACTCAGGTCTCTTGGATTAAACACACACCACACCACAACCATCACCAAATGCCCTAGGGTCTTTGTTCGTTAGAATCTTGCATAATCTGTCTCTTAAATACGTATTCAGTTTTAATACTTATTAGCTTATTTGGATTTTTAAGTGCTGATTTCCAAAAGTAGTACCACATTTTTTATTTTTCTTAAAACCAGTATTGTCCAAAGTATTTTTAGTAAAACTTTCAGATTTTTCCAAAATAATTTAGTATTTTTTATAATTAAATTAGATTAAATTAGTTTTTAAATCATAATAAATAATTTAAAAGTCGGAAAAATACCCGGCTTTTTCCTAAAATTATTTTTAGTCGTTTTGAACGTAGGAAAATTAGTTTCACATCCTTAGGCCTTAAATTGCATCATTTTCACTTTTTGAGGCTCGGGATTAGCCCGGGTTTTCACGTTTTTGCATATTATCACTCTAGGACTTAGTGTAACTTAATTTTATTATTCCGTATGCTTAGTAGTAGTTAGATCATTATTTACTTTGTTCCCGTAGCCTTAATTACTTTCCCTTTAGTTAATTTGTAGAAAACGTAATCATAACCGAAAAATTCCTGAACCATTCAAGCACTTTAATTCCAAACCTCAAACGTCACCGTCAATTCACACCTCGTTGGGAAACGACCCGGGTATCCCTTGCCCGGTATCACTTATCGAGTATTCACGGGTTTTGCGTGTCGACCTTTTTCCTAAAGGGTCGGTTTGCGATTCTCTCATGGATATTTATATTTGATATTTCTTATATACTATTTGAAACGAATCAAATTTTGGCGCCGCTGCCGGGGAGGTTGTGTTGCGACAATATCGTTACGGTTTGACGATTAGTGACTTGAAGAACCTTCCTCGTGAAGTTATTCGCTTTCCAAAAAAACCTTAAAACCCAAAAATATTTTCTTTTTCAAAATTTCTTTTTCTTTTATGTTTTTCATTTATAAAAACCCAAAAATATTCTTCTCATTCCTCTTATTCGTTGATTCTATTTCTCTTACACTCTTTTGCCGTTTAATTCTATTCTTCGTTATCCTCTCGATCGTATAATTCTATTTCTTTTACCCTCTCATGTTTAATTCTTATGGCGACTCTTGGGCGTCATTGTTTCACTTGTAAAACTCCAATGGAAGATGGTGTGTATCGATGTCACAAGTGTACGTGTGAGCGGTGTGGAAGGCCTAGTTCAAGCGAATTTTGCTATTCGTGCGAATTATCCATCAAAAGATCGTTTCAAAGTATTTTCGACCAACCGCCACAACACGAGATGTGTTTTAATGTTGACGAGCCCGTTCGAGTGTCAGAGTTACCTCAAGCACCCACCAAGGGTTACGAGGACGATTTCTTTGAACTTAGAACCCGTAATCTAATTGAACAAATTCAAGCCAATGAAAAAAGGTCGAGAATTAGAATTGATTACGATGAACCCGTTCAAGCACCGGAGACCAAAACGGAAGTGGTGGAAATTGCTAGCTCTGAGAGCACACCACTTGTCCCACCTCCGGAATCTTCGAAACCTTTTTCGAACGAAATCGTGAACATGATTGAAAACTTCTTAAATGAACTTCGTCAAGATTCAACTTCGGGAAATACAAATACGACTTGTGATGTTGTTGAGCCCTCGATCCCTATTCCCGAGCCCGAGATATCTTCTTTCGATCAAGATTATTGCTACGGTTGTGGAGACGTGTTACCAAAAGGATATCGTTGCTACAAATGTATGTGCGAGTGGTGTGGTAACTATCTTACTGATGGATTTTGTTCGATTTGTGCCGAGAATTCATTCGCTTATCCAAATTCCTTCAATTATCCTCAAAACGATTTCAACTACCCTCCACAGAATTCATACGAACCACAACCGTACTATCAAGATTTCAATGATCCTTCATTTCATAATTTCTCCCCTCAAATTCCTTATTGTGCAAATTGCGGAGGTCCTCATTATGATTACCAATGTCAATCATGGAATCAAAATTACTATGGACCTGATCCTTGTTATAACACTCCTTGTTTTGATAATTTCCGACCCCCACAATTTCCTGTCGTTGAACAATATCCCGTCATTGATCAACATCCTCGTGAGAAAAGTATGCTAGAAGAACTTGCCGAAGACCAAACGTCTCGCAACGAAAAATCTATGCTAGAATTACTTGAAGAAGAGGAACGAGCCGCTAAGATTCAAAAATGTCTTGAAGAAATACGAATCGAAGAACGAGCACTTGCAAGACGTGCCCGATGGCTCACGACTTACATTGACGATGAAGATGATGAGGATTCTATTCAAATGAAGGAATATTATGAAAGTTTGTCGGCCGAAATCACACCCGAAGAGCCCGGTAACTCTCTGAGTATGGGGGATGAGCATCTTAGCACTATTCCGGAAACGGAACCGTCTTGTGCTGAGAACCTTGTCCCAACCCCAAGTAAGTGCGAGGGTGTCCCCGATATGATGTGTGATGAGCCTCTTGATGATGATTCTTCTCCTCCTACCCCTAATGATTCTGTTAAGATGATCTCCGAGTCTGAAAATGATTATACGTCGTTTGATGATTCTTTCTCGTATGGAGACATCGATTATGTCGAGGAGCTACCTTCTGAGCTAGTTAGCTTAGAAGAAGTGAGAGATTCTGATGATCTGGAAATCGAGGATGAGATACTTCGTGAAAAATTGTTCAATGTAAATCTCCTCATTTCCAAGATCGAATCATTTTGTGCTAAACCAACTTCAGCTCCTATCCCCATTGTGGATAGTGACTCTATCTTGGAAAAGCCCGAAACTCTTGAGGCTTTGTCCAATGATTCTCTTCCGGAATATGAAGTATTCCGTTTTGATGACGATCATACTGAAACGAAGAGTAGTGGCATTCCCACTTTTCATCTTTCTCTTCCCGAGTATGAGTCGTTCACATTTGAATTTCCTCCTCCTTCCGAAAGGAGTAGACTTTTTCATGAGGAGTTCGCCGGTGAACTCGCTCACATCGATCCTCTTCCTCCAGGAATTGAGGACGAGCTTTTTGAGCAAAATGCTCCACATCCTCCTTTATCCATGAGTGACTTATCTACCCTTGAGGATTTTACCATGGTTGATACTTGTGTTTCATTCCTCTCCGAGGACAAAGTGTTCAAACCCGGTATCTTACCTTTCAAGGGAGTTCACTCTCGGATATTTCTTAAGTCCAACACGGATGTTGTGACTTCTAAAGTGGTGGATAATCTTTTGCCCACCCAACCCACCTGTTGTCAAATATTTGACACTCTTCTTTCTTATTCCATTTCTTCTCCATATCTTAACTCCTACGGGAGTGAAGATACCATCTTTGACCCCGGCATTTCTCTTTCTTCTAAGCCGGATATATCTCATCGGAGTGGAACTTTCAGCACATTCAATGTTTATCCAAACCAATTGAATGAAAGTCCGATGGAGATTTTCTCTTCCACTTGCTCCCCCATGGACCAATGAATTCGGGGTCGAGTCAAGCTAGCGACTCGGTTAACAAAAACAGTAGCACAACATGGGTGACAACCCATGTTTCTGACTTCTTTCTTATTTCTAACACTAAGTGTGGGGGGAATTTCCCCACTGTTGTTTGCTTGTTGTGTGTTTGCTCTCTGTTTTCAGGATTCCCGTAGATCGTGTTGATTGATGCGCCTGTTTTCAATCCAGCCGCCCAATATCCGATCTTTTTACTAACGATTATCTAGGGATATCTTATAAATCGTTTTGTGAAAAAAGATTTCGTTTCCACACTTGGCTAGTGGTATTACCTTTTTCCGTTCTATAGTTTCGGCTACGGCCGGTACTTTGAATATTGAGGGCAATATTCAATTCTAAGTGTGGGGGGGGGGGATTCTAGCGAATTTTGATCACGTGTGTACCTTCTAGTACCCTAGCACCCCCGTTTTGACCAAAAATTTTAAAAATTTTATCGCTTTAAGTCAAGTATTTACATTTACAAGAAGTGCTTTGCACAAAAATAATGCATTGATGCCTCGGTGTTAATGGTAGTTTAGTCTTGATTCGGCTAGAACAAGGGGAATCCCGACTCTGCTAGAGTGTTGATCTAGCTGCTCTCTTAACATTTAGGCTAAGGTTTTACGCGTTGTGCAAATGAAAATGCTAAGCGTGGAGTAGTTGGTTCTCTTTAAAGCTTATATAAGTAATCTATGGCTTTTTCTCCCAGAAGATAACTAAACGGACTAAAATACGTGCTCGTTGTCAAACTTTTGAACATTCAAAATAGTCTTGTTACAATAAAAAGTTTTTAAGCAAAATTGATTTAGAGTCCGAGTTCAACTTTTTATTTAAATTTCCGAGAAAGCATACTTTCTTTAAATCTGAATAATGTTGCAAAATGAAAGTACCGTAAAGTGCTCGAATGCTGCAAAAGTTGCCAAGTTTAAAGTTCAAAGTCAAAAAAAAAAAAAAAAAAAAAAAAAAGTGAAAAAGAAAAAAAAAAGTGAAAAAAGTTGAAAAATGAAAAATGAAAAAATATGAGTTACGTGAATAAAAGCACTATGTTGCTTATGAATAAATGTGCGAAACTTGCTTTTTCTTAAATTTAAATCGGAAGTTGAACTCGTATTCGTCAAAGTTGTCTAAAAGTTTGACGGTAATTTGGAAATCCTTGATTTCAAAGATCCCGAAAGCTCCGATACTATTCTCGAGGGTGAAAACCTAGCCTCCTTAAAAGGACAAGCTGAGAAGAAAGTCGCAACATGGAGTGATCTCACCTTTGAATCTCGAATTTCTAAATTATCGTCGGTTGTAATCCATTTAGGTTTAGTTTTAACTTAACGGTAGCTTCGTAAATCTTTGGAGTCGAATTCCCGCTAATTCCGGTACTATTCTCTGTGAGGTGTCAAAAGCCCGGTCACTTAAAACTAATGTTTTGGGATGTGCCGAGAAGAAAGCCGCTACATGGAAGAGGCCCTTTCGATCCTTAGACTTTCATCGTTTCCGGTGGGTTAGTACTTTGGTTAAGTGGATAACAACCATAACAAATGTCGATTTCAATGGTCAAACTTTTGAAAATGAGCACACACACTTAAATTTTATGAATTGCGGGAGTAAAAAGTTAAGTCTCGACTTACATAGATTATTTGTATAAGTAGTGTTAGCATTTTACAAAAACATTTGCACAATAAGTTTAAGCTTGGTTTGAGAGTATAAAAAAAGAGGATGACGATTACAATTCCCCGGAGACACCCATTTTGCGTGAATCCCGTTTCGTGATGCCATGTTTTGATGATCAAGCATGTTATTTATTTACGTTCAAGTTTAAATTTTTAGTATTGAATAAAAAGTCGAAACGGGGTATTCTAGGTATTGTAGATCCTTTCATTACTTTATATGATCGGATTGCTAGGGACTAGCAATTGATAGTGTGGGGGATTTGATGAGTGCTTATTCACTCATCATTTTTACTCATCTAAGACCACAAAAACATCTAAAAACACGGAAATATAACCAATTATGCTACAGATATCCTTGGAGTGTGTTTTTATGTATTTCAGGTACAAAGGATCGAAAACAGGGCAAAAACATGCAGAATTGAGCTAGGAATGGAAAACGTGCTTTGCTGATGGAGCCGGAAGCGGATTTTCTACATTTTTCAGAGTCCGGGATTCATATTAGGGAGTGAGAGTGGGGAAAACAAATCAAAACCGAACCCTAAACCCATAATTACCTTTCTACCCTTTACCCGAACCCAATTTACAATTAAAACGTTTTTCACTAAAAACAATTATTTTTATTTTTAACCATTTTTTATTTACAACAATTATTTTTATTAAAAATATTTTTTCTCTCTCTAAAAAAAAAATAAATAAAAAATAAATAAAAAAAAAATTATTTCAAAGTTAAAACAAAATACAAAACCTTATAATCCTAACCTTTTTAATACCCTTAAACCATTCCACCCATAAAACGTTTTTACCCATCACCCTTTTACCCAATTGCCTGCCAACAGTCAAAACCCACCAAGACCACAATTTGCCCGCCAAAATAATCCCAACCTTTTCCCTCCTCCTATCACTCTCATCCCTGTCCCTTTCTCCCCAGATACAACAAAGCGACATCACATGGGTGATGAATCCACCTTGGCAATCCATGTGTTAAAGCCAAGAATCTATGGCTGTGATGAATCCTTGGGCTCCAAGGATAAACCAATGGTCGAGATGAAGCTCAAACAAGCACACTCAAGTCTCTCACTTCCCTCTCACACAGAAGAAACACAGTTACAAGAAGACAGGAAGACCCAAGACAATTTTCACTTTAGTATAAATAGGAGTTGTAGGACATGTAAAAAAATTGTCTAGAATTTCATGTTCTAGTCCATTTACTTTTATTGTCATTTTATTTAAATGTAATTTTATTTTCAGTAAATGCAATTTACATTTCAGTTCTTAATTCCATTGTATGCAACCTTTATGTTCTTCAATTTTTTTTCTGTCATGATTACTTCCAGTTAGATGCTAAAAAGTGTGTTCTAAATTTGTTTTTAAGTTCATGTGAGCTTGTTTTGAAGCTCACCAATTTGTCTTTAAGAAAAACTGCTCTAAGTTTCAACTTCAAAACTCTTTTTGCCCCTACTAGGGTGTTTGGTTTTGGCTCGAACTTGGGTCAAAACCCATTTTCACCCACTTTGACTTCATAAGTCAAAGTTGCTTTAAGGTTTGAAAGTAGTTTTGAAAGAAGAAAAATTGATTTAACAAGTTTTGTTAAGTTTTGAAAAAAAAATCCATATCTGTCCTGTTACTGCATACAGAATAGCAGCAATAGGCTGCTGTTCCAAATGCTTTTTAGCAGCTTATTTGTCGTCAAATATTTGTCAAACTAGCTCTTATTTCGTCTTTTCATACCCATTTAGATATAGGATTAGCTCATTTGTGTTTAGAATACCTTAGTTAGTTTAAATGTGCCTCAGAAATTTGCTATTAATCCATAGTCTGTACCTGTTCAGCTTGCAGCCTAATACGCCAATCCCCTTCTTATCTCGATTTTTAATTTCTTTAATATTAAGTCTTAGGTCATGAAATTTGGTACGCTTAATCTTGGGTTGCTCATCTAGCTTATGCACATTTTTGTGAATTTTTATTTTAGCTTATCGATAGCTTTTTCTTAGCTTAAACAGCCCCCCTTTGGCCTGTTTCGCTGCTGATACAGCAGCCTGTTGTAGCCCATCTTTTAGCTTATTTTAGGTGTCCCAGTTAGCTTATTTGTGTACTTTAGTGCTAATTAGGTCCCTTAGATTAGGATAGCTTATCTTTTGCTTATTAGTGCTTATTAGAGTCATTTTAGAATAGCTTAGTATACCCTTTGTATGCTCATTTTCCTCATTAGCTTAGGACTTTTAAATGCTTATAACTGCTTATTGCCCCTGTTTGCCTGTTATCTTTAGCTTATTTTGTCTCTTAGAAATGCATACCAGTTTGTTACATTAGCCTTTGCTTATTGTTGCTTACTTGTGCTTAAATAGAATCTGTCAAGGGTGTTTGTTTTGGATTGTCTGGCAACTGTTGGGTATAAGCAGTTCTAACTGCTTATTGAAAGGTTTTCATAAGTTAAGTTTTTACAAAATATGCTTAATTCCAGTCCATCTTTAAGTTTCTAAAAAAAAAAAAAAAAAAAAAAAAAAAAAAAATTGAAAAAAAATAATTGCAAAAAAGGTGCAAAGCACCAGGTTCGAACTCAGGTCTCTTGGATTAAACACACACCACACCACAACCATCACCAACTGCCCTAGGGTCTTTGTTCGTTAGAATCTTGCATAATCTATCTCTTAAATACGTATTCAGTTTTAATACTTATTAGCTTATTTGGATTTTTAAGTGCTGATTTCCAAAAGTAGTACCACATTTTTTATTTTTCTTAAAACCAGTATTGTCCAAAGTATTTTTAGTAAAACTTTCAGATTTTTCCAAAATAGTTTAGTATTTTTTATAATTAAATTAGATTAAATTAGTTTTTAAATCATAATAAATAATTTAAAAGTCGGAAAAATACCCGGCTTTTTCCTAAAATTATTTTTAGTCGTTTTGAACGTAGGAAAATTAGTTTCACATCCTTAGGCCTTAAATTGCATCATTTTCACTTTTTGAGGTTCGGGATTAGCCCGGGTTTTCACGTTTTTGCATATTATCACTCTAGGACTTAGTGTAACTTAATTTTATTATTCCGTATGCTTAGTAGTAGTTAGATCATTATTTACTTTGTTCCCGTAGCCTTAATTTCTTTCCCTTTAGTTAATTTGTAGAAAACGTAATCATAACCGAAAAATTCCTGAACCATTCAAGCATTTTAATTCCAAACCTCAAACGTCACCGTCAATTCACACCTCGTTGGGAAACGACCCGGGTATCCCTTGCCCGGTATCACTTATCGAGTATTCACGGGTTTTGCGTGTCGACCTTTTTCCTAAAGGGTCGGTTTGCGATTCTCTCACGGATATTTATATTTGATATTTCTTATATACTATTTGAAACGAATCAATCTTCTACACGTTCTTTGATGACTATGCGTCTGATGAAGATGAGCAATGACTTGATGAATTCACGTTGTACTTCAGTTGAAAATTGTCTCATGCGACCCTGTACTTTGGCAAGGTACATGTCTTCAATGTCGTTGATAGACAAATTCTCAAAGTCAGCTTCAGAGAATGCATTATCCCTTTCGTCTTGCCTTTTGACCACAATATTCTTGAGAAAAGTGTAGTCCCATTTGGACGAAAGATCAACATGTTTGATGGCAACGATACTCTTAGTACTGAACACTGCATATTGAGACTTCTGAACCTGGCAGCTTCTGTAGTAGATTCTTCGGCGTTCCGGCCAATGGTGAATCCCATACATTGCATCACGGTCATACTCTACCACATTGTTGGAGAACATGTGGTTAGCTCTTTCCTCGATGGCTATGCAATTAGAGTATATGGCTGCTGGGAATGGAAGTGTCAGAGATGTAGCGTATTTCCTTGAACCATCGCCACCATGTAGAAGAAATTCCAAGTCTTTGTTGAAGAAATATCGGAATGGAATCCTAGGCTCATCTGGTTGGCCAATTGTTGGTAGAGGTTTAGACCAGTCGGTGTAATATGGAGGGTTGTCCCGTTTGGTGAAGTCGATGTTTGCTTCTGGGTTGAGCCAATCCATGTTGTTAGACATAGCTCGAGCAATGTTTTCAAGGTGATATTCGACCTCGATGGCACTTTCCGAGCTATCTTTTAACAGTTGAAAAGCTTCATTCTTGATTCGCCTCAACTCAGATTTCATCATCTTCTTTACTCGGAATTTTTCTTGCAGTATCTTAGCATGCTCCAATGTATTACCGTCTACCAGATCTTGACCTTCAGCTGGATAGGGGGTGGAATTAACAAGTGTAGAAAACCATTCAAATTCTTTAGTGTTATCTTCATCTAGCCATGATACGACGTCAGCCTTGGGCGCCTTCTTCTTCTTTTTCTTAGGCCTAGATGAGGATTCTGGTTTCTGTACTTTGTCGGGAGAGGCGGGTTGTTGTTGGGGCTAATGGAATTCCTCATCGTCACCACCCGTATACTCAAAGTGATCACCGGTTTTCTGAGTCTCGGGTGGTAACTCAGAAGAATCGTGAGGTTTTTCAGCAGAAGAGCGAGGAGGAGATCGTCTTGGTAGTGAGGTCCTTCGGGGTGGAGGTGGCATTGAGGAAGATTCACCAGATTTCTTTGGACGTTTAGGTGCAGAGTCTTTATCCTTATCATCATCATCTCTTGGTCGTTTTGGTTGACTTGCTGATTCTTTGCATGAAGTCCTGAGTTGATAGTCTAATAGAGTCTCAAAAAACTTAGCTTCATCCGAAGTGAAGGATCCAGCTCTTTTTTACATTTGCATCACCAATTTAGCGATTAACTCAGTTTCAGAAATGTCAGATTCTTTGCTCATTATATTTTTAACCAATGCAACGATGTTTGGAGTAAGTTGTCTGGAGAATACTTCTCGAGCACACCGGGGACAGTATCGAGAAGAAACTTGTGAGTATATTCTCTTGCTTGCCAGTCTTTTCCAATTCCTTTTGGAAACCTCCTTTGATAAACTGCTGGATTTGTTCCCTTTCTGTCAACAACTCTTTTATCCCGTCTTGAAGAAGGTTGATTCTGTCAGCAAGTTGATTCAGCTTTTTGTTGGTAACATCCTTCTTCCGTACTTGCTTGGCAGCCTTAACAATCCTTGTTTAAGCCCGGGATAACCAAGAGTCTGTTGGTTTCTTCACAGATTTGGATGTTGATTTGGTTGATCTTTTTGATGGTGGTGGTGAGGAGTGAGAAGATGAGTCTGATGAAGATGAGATGTGAAGAGATTCAGGGTCCTTAGGAGGTTCAGACGTTTTCTCCTGAGACCGTACGGGACTGTCAAGAAGAAACTTTTCATAATCAACATCTTCATCATTTCCAGACTTAGCTTCTTTATCCGCTTTATCTTTCTCAGACTTCTCAGTATCAGGTTCCTCAATGTCATACTTAATAGACTCCTCCTGTTGCTTTTGTTGTTGCTCAATAGTGGTGGCACCAGTTCCCTTATCGGGTTGATTAACCGCATCAGGATCTGGTGTAGGTTGAACTGCACCACTTGACCCTCCGGGGCCACCCATTTGATCTTTGGAAAATTCCTCCGCAATGTGTTGGAGTCTAACAAGTTTGAACTTCCTCCTGGAATCAGTTTCCAGTGGCTCTTCTTCTGAGCTTTCCTCTTCATAAGGCACAAGTACTGGAGTCTTCCCTTTTCCTTGGATAGCTGGTGGACTGGGAGGTTTTACTACTGAAGGAGGTGCTTCGGTTGCAGATTCAGAGTAGAAGACCTCTTCGTCCGATTGTGTATCTTCAGAGCTTTCATCCACTAGCTTTCTTTGTGGTTCAATATTTGGAATGGGAATAGGACCAGCTTCCTTAGAGGGAACAATCTTTTTACGAGGAGGATTCCTCTTGGGGAACTTCCTCTGACTCTCAGTGCTTATAGCACTTCCTGCACTTCCTCTTCAGGTTTTTCTTGCAGGCGTACCAGAAGATTTTTCATCAAGAAAGCCAAATTTGTTCTCTTTCACAGCTACCATATATCTTTTATAAGAGTAGAGCTGTTTGAGTTCATCTGAGAGAAGGAGGTCCGGCAACACAGCACCTTGTTTCTTGGTAGTTGACTCCTTAAATCTGACTGTTAGAGTGGGTTCGGACAACACGTCAAGATTGTCGGGGTCATTGATTCTCTTAGGGATATCTGGGTTATACCCAAGTGCTCTCTGGATCAACAGTTTAGTATATCTGATGTAGGGAATCTTTGAGCCAAGCTTTTTGAGGAATGTCATCATGTCATCCCATATTAGAGCTTCAATTTCGATGTGTTTCATGTTGATTAGAGCCCAAAAGATTTGCAGTTCCACGAGCTTGGGATGCTCAAAGCCACTGTCACGACCAGAAATAGATTTTTTTATGATGATATAGAGGGTTCTCCAAGGCTGAGGAATGTTTTTAAGATCCACGTGTGAATGCTTATTAACAACCCCTGAAGCTTCGTCATACCCAATGTCGATCAAAATTGTAGAACAGTCTCTTCAGTAGGTGCAGCAGAGAATTCAGTCGGTATGATGTCAGGAATGAGGAGAACTGCCCTTAAGTCTGCATGTGTGATGGTAACTTGTTTGTGATTGAGTGTCACTGTTACCGCACTTTGACCTTTGACCCTCTGCATTGTATTCCAGAATTTCTGTAAGTAGATCTCCGGAACAGTGGCAGAGTGGGTGAGCATGTTCTGATAGGTTTGATTCTTCAGAATATCCACTGCAATGAGACAAGAAGATTCCGAGCAGGTGAGAGTTTCAAAGTCAACTCTGAGATTGTTCTTTCCAATCTTCATTGGATAGCCATGCGGGAAGATATCAGCAATGGTGAGAACATTTGGTACATCCACATTCATTTGAGCCTCCATGTCGTGATTTGAAACACATTTAGCCAAAAGAACCAACATATCGAAAGACATAATGTTAGTCAACAGATGGTTTTATAGTCTAAATATTGAATGTGCTATGTCTATGATTGTTACGAGTCCAAAGTCACTTGTTTGTCCAATAGTCTAATGACGTTGTGATAAGTTTCGTGAGTTAGTTAACTTTAAGTTTTAAAGTTTATGTTATCACAAAGTTTTAACAACACATTACACATTTAAGTTTATTAGTGACATTATTGGTTTCGTGACGTTATGATTCATTTATTTACAAGTTTGCACGCGTAACAATTCATAACGAAGGTTTGATCAAGGCTTAGGCGTAGAAATTGTAGCTTATGCGTAAACAGGATAAGTATACGCGTAGACGCAAGCTTATGCGTAGGATCCTTACTTACGCGTAAGAAATATTACGCGTAGAAAAGGGGACCTTATGCGTAAAGCTTACGCGTAGGCGTATATTAAACCTTACGCGTAAGGCTTACTCGTAAGAGTAGACCTTATGCGTAGAGGTCACTGTTTACGCATATCCTTCACAGGATACGCGTAGTCCCTTTGTAGAACCTTACGCGTAAACGCTACGCGTAAGATTTCTCTTACGCATAACCTTCTACGCGTAAAGTGATCCTTATGCGTAGATTGCTAATGACCTTGATTCTGAATTTTACGAGTAGCAAGCCTGAAATAACATCATCATAACATCAATATTAACATTAACATTCATTATAAAACAGATCATGGCATGAAACTCATTTAACAGTTTACGCGTAACAAAAATCTTACGCGTAGACCAAAACCCTAATAGTTCATATATTACGCTTAAGAATTTTAGCCATAGGAATTACACCAAAGTGTTTCTGGGAGGTCTAAGAAGCATATAGAGTATGTTTATCCAAGTTTTAACATCAAATATGTCAAGAATCAAAAGTACCCAAACCGTATGAACATAAACCCTAATTTTCAAATTATGAATCATTAGTGTTTCTGAGTAGTTTCTGGGCTTAGATATGATTAATTCTACTTGAAAACAACCTTATACAACTATCTTTATCACCAAAAATGTTCACATATTAAAACACCCAAAACCACGCATAAACCCTAATTTTCAATATCACTCAATTAGTGTATCTGGGTATGTTTAAATGATGAAAATGTATTCATTGATGTAAGAAAAACATTTTGACACTATCATTTCAATCATAAACACACAAATTTGATCATGTGTTCATACGCATATGCGTAGAACACAAAATCCCTTCTAGGCGAAAATCTAACTGTTAGTTTGAAAAACGATTCAAAACCCATGTTTAGATTGTTGCAATGAATGTATAAACACTTACAAGTTGATGATTGAAAGCACGGATTTGTTAAACGATTTTGGATCATGGATGATATTAGGTGAAATAATAAATGTGATGAAATAAATGAGGTAGGAGGGATGTTTTATTAGAAATTACTTTAAGTTTTTGACACTTTTAGTCCCTCCACCTTTTCCATTTGCATCCAAAGCCTTTTAACTTCCATTTTGGTTACCAAACGAAGAATATTTGGAAATATCTTTGATGACACTCCCCCTCGACTTAAGAAATAATGAAAGGTTATAAATTTTAGTCCGAGGGGTGTCAGTAAACCAGAGATGTGACCACCATTATTAAAGAAACAACCGGGATTAGGTAACATGCAAGTACACGGTTATTTTGAAACAATTAAGGATTTATTTTCTCCCCCTCAACACTTGATCGAAAAAATACTGAATTTTGAAAGATTTGAGTGTTGAATGAAGAAACGTACTTGCCATGTTTGAAGAAATATAGATAGAAGAATATTTTTGTTGTTTTATCTGATTTTCTATTTTTGTATTTTGTTTTAGAAAAAATTATTTACAAAAGAGATTTTGGTGTTTGACTGGTTGTTAAGACTGTTTTAAGAGTTCATCCAATTCCTCTTGAGTCAAACACCGCATACCAATCCGGTGGACCAACTCATTAAACCTAGCGGGAGGCAAGGCTTTGGTGAGTAGATCTGCCAATTGGTATTCTGTACCCACGAAGTATAATTCAACTGTACCCTGTTCCACGTGGTCCTTGATGAAATGATAGCGAAGATCGATGTGCTTTGATTTCGAATGCTGAACTGAGTTGCACGAGATCGTAATGGCACTCCGATTGTCGCAGTACATCGGGATTCTGTCAAATACGTAACCATAGTCTTTGAGTTGTGTTCTCATCCAGATGACTTGAGCACAACACGCCGACATGGCTACATATTCTGCTTCGGTTGATGACAGCGATGTACAATCCTGCTTCTTCAATTGCCAGGACACCAGTTTATCACCAAGAAATTGTAGTGCTCCAGAAGTACTTTTCCGTGAATCTAAGCATCCTGCGTGGTCAGCGTCTGCAAAAGCGATTAGTTCAAAACCAGAATCCTTTGGATACGATCCCCAAGTTAATGGTTCCCTTTATGTATCGGAGGATTCTTTTAGCCTCAGAGAGGTGGGTTTCAGTTGGTCGCGACTGATAACGGGAGCATAGATAAACGGCAAAGACAATATCAGGTCTGCTAGCTGTTAGATACATGAGGGACCCAATAATACTTCGGTATTTGGTAGGGTCTACTAATTTCCCATGTAAATCAGCGTCTAGCTTCTTGGTATGAGTCATTGGTGTGGCATAAGTGTCACAGGTTTGCATTCCAAATTTGTTTAACAAATCAAGGGCATATTTGGACTGACTCAAGAAAATACCACGGGGTGATTGATGAACTTGCAGTCCTAGAAAGAACGTAAGTTCACCCATCATGGACATTTCAAAATTTTTCTTCATTAGTTTTGCAAAAGCGATTGAGTACTTTTTATGTGTAGACCCAAAAATGATGTCATCCACGTAAATTTGAACAATTAAGATATGTGCCCCGTGATATTTTATAAAAAGAGTAGGGTCGACCGAACCTTTGGTGAAATTATTAGCAATGAGGAAAGATGATAGCTTATCGTACCATGCCCGAGGAGCTTGTTTGAGACCATACAGAGCTTTGTTCAGTTTGTAGACATGGTTCGGGAACTCGGGATCAACAAATCCTTCTGGTTGGCTGACATAAACCGTTTCTTTCAGTTGTCCGTTGAGAAACGCAGTTTTGACATCTATCTGAAAAACCGTCATATTCATATGAGCCGTGAACGCAAGAAACATCCGAACAGCCTCAAGACGAGCAACCGGAGCAAATGATTCTTCAAATTCAATACCCTATTCCTATCTATAACCCTTAGGAACTAGACGTGACTTGTTTCTGATTACGTAGACCCCTGTTGGTCTTTCAACTAGTTTTTCCAAATCCATTTGAGACCAATGACGTAGACCCCTGTTGGTCTTTCAACTAGTTCCCATACTTCAAGACGTTTGAATTGGTTGAGTTCTTCCTGCATGGATTCTATCCAGTTGTCTTTTGTCATTGCATCTTTAATGTTTTTAGGCTCAGATTGGCAGACAGTGAGTGCATAAACGCAATGTTCACCATCTGTGTGAAGACGTTGTCTCATAACGACTGGTTGATTCAGGTTGCCAATAATATTTGCCAGAGGATGGTCTTTAGTCCATCGATGTGTAGAGGGTTGATGTTGGTATACATTGTGCAGATTTTGAGGATTCAAATGGTTTGTTGATGATTCCGCGACATCAGGTGCAGCAGTGTCATTAGCAAACGGGTTAAAGAACGCATTTGGATCAAAATCTGCAGGTGGGGGTACTTCATTAAGAACATCATCAGCCGGTTCATCATTGTTGGAAGCGATTTATTCAACTGTTGTTGTGGAGTCAACTAGTGGTGCTTCTTCAACAGTAGTTGTTGTAGCAGGTGTATCAGGTATAAGAGTAGTATCAGGTTGAGTAGCGGAAACAACGGATACACCTGGAGCACGTTCATCAATATCATCACTGAACAGCGGAGCAAATAACCTTTCCATTTTTTGACGAGTGAGCTTAGGGCTTTGTTCAGCTGATGATGGGGTTTGGGGGAAGTTTAAGCGGTTGTGACCGGGTTCCAAGCTGTTATGCTCAGAAGCCATCTCCGTAAGTTCATCAAAATGAGCATGAATCGTTTCCATAACCTGTTTTGTACGACGATTCCATGTTGGAATCACTCCTAAACCTTAATCAAGTGTTAGTAAATCATATGTAATAGTTAGCTTAATTATGGCCTTTATGTTTGTTATTATCCTTAAGCTTATGTAGAAGGCCCATGAGCTTAGGCCCAAGCCCGTAGGAGAAAGGATGGGAACTAGGAGTGTTGCCCTAGCTTCCCTCCTATAAATACTCTTGTATAACCCTCACTTGAGGGTTGGTTGTTCAATTTATTTCTTTCACATACATCTCTACGCATAACCGGCTACTCATAGTTTTTAATATTGTTCAATCGCCTTTATCTCTTTCTATTAAGCTTGTGTTGTAAAACTAGTGACCTAACAGTGGTATCAATCGCCAAATAGTTGGGTTAACACTTTCGTTTTTGAAGCTTTTATTTTCGGTCTTACGCGTAAACGTGGTTAACACTTTGGATCGCTTAAAAGCACGGTTTTTTACACTTTTAATCCAAGATTCTTGTACTTTCAATGTTTTAAGGTGTTAAAATAACTGTTTTTGGCAAAAAGTTTCAAACTTTATGCGTGGATCATAGTTTTTAAGCTTGTTTTTGTTCGTGGGTGTCGTTCTACATGTAACCTGTTTAGCCGTTTTGGTTCATCAAGTTTCACACTTTTGTGTTATTTTGGTGATATTGAAGCTATTCCATAACAAAAATCTGGTTTAGAAACAACTTTGGGCAAAAGTCATCTTACGAGTAGAACTACGCGTATCAAAACCCTAGTTCTACGCATAACTTTATCCGTGGTTTGATTTTCAGTTTCGTGGTTTACTCCGTGTTTTCTTGCTTGGATAAGCCTGCATATACGTCGACTTTGGATATCTTTTGCACTGTGATAGTGTAAAAGATCACTTGGGATAAAACCCTAAACTTACGCATAAGCATAAAGCTTACGCGTAGAAATCCTACGCCTAAGATTAATCTTACGCCTAAGCCCAGTCTTACGCATAAGTGATCCTACGCCTAAGTTTCTATGCCTAACCTTGTGTCTACGCATAACTTTAGTGTCTTTTCCCTACTTACGCGTAAGCTAAACCTACGCGTAACTCTTGATTGTTACGCGCAACTTTGGTGTTTTTACGCATAAGTGCTACTTGGCTATTGTGATTTCTACGCCTAAGGATACTTCATCAACAAAGGTTCATTCGACTACAAAGATCCATTTTTACCAACACAAGTTTTCAACATGTCACAACCACCATACTCTAACTATTTCCCTTACACTTATTCTCAACGACAACAACAACTAAGTCCACAACATCAACAATGGAATCAACAACAAGCAATTTATCAACAACAATTTAATCAACAACATACTCCACAACTTGGAGCAATTCCTCCACCACAAATGGTTCAAACACCACCAAGTCTTCAAGTTACAACCCTACACAAACGATTTCAATCAACATCCATCAAGGAACACTATGAAGGAACCCACTTGGATTGCAAAGATGTGTGAAGCTTTAAGCAGCTAACAATCAATTCATGAGGCTGGATCACTTGATAGACCTCCAATGCTCACTCCAGGAAACTACGATCAATGGGTAATTCGGTTCTTTAGGTTTTGTGATCTGAAGAAGCCACATGGAAAGTTCTTAAAGAAGGTTATCTTGGAAGGTCCATTTCAAATGCCTACTGTCATTGTACCCGGAGATCCTAATGCCAATCCACTAAGAGATGAACAATCAAACATTGCTACTGTTGCAGACCTCAATCCTACAGAACTTCTACACTATGAAGCTGATGAGCTTGCAATGCAATATATCCTTTTAGGATTACTAAACCCAATTCTTCGAAGTGTTGATGCTCAAAAGACTGCAAAGGCAATGTAGGAACACATTCATCTTCTTATGGAAGGATCTGCACTCAATCAAGAGGACATGGAATCCAAAATCTACTTGGCTTATGAACACTTCATGATTGAACCTGGAGAGACACTAGAGTCTTATCATCATCGATTCTCAGACATCATAAATGATTTGGATAAACACAACATCATCATGCCAAGAATTGCAGTTAATACTAAGTTCCTGAGTAGTCTTGGTCCTGAATGGGAGAAGTATGTCATTTTTCTCCGTCAAGCGAAGAACATGCATCATTCTACATACGGATTTTTGTACGATTACTTGAAGCCTCATCAAAAGGAAGTTGATAAGGAAAGGATTCTCCGTGCTCAAATTCCTTCAGCTACACATCCGGAAAATCAACAACTTGCCTTGTATGCTCAAAACAGTTATCCTCCTCAACAAGCAACTCAACCAACTGCCTCAGTAACACCAAATGATCAATCACATCAACCTCAACAAAATCAATTGGTTCCTTACAACAACAACAATGATCAAGCACTTCATAGTCAAACTAATGAGGAATCTTATCCATTCAAAGCATTGCAACAAGGATTTGTTATGATTGCTAATGCTTTTAGCCGTTATACCAACAAATCCAACAATCGTATTCGTTCCTCATCTAATACATGAAATCAAGCTGTTGTGAACAATGGACGAGTTGAAGTTCAGAATCGTGGTTATGGTCGTCAGATGGGCGGTGGTCAAGGGTTTAATCCTATGGGTAGGAACAACAACAGAGCTCAAGTGGTGGAACAGGGAAATGCTCAGAATGGGTTGAATGGTCTTCGATGCTACAACTGCAATGAGAAGGGACACCTGGCTAATGCATGCCCAAAGCCGAGGACTAAGGGCAGTGCTTATTTCAAAGAGGCTCTTATTTTGGCTCTTAAGGATGAAGCTGGTGGAACTCTCACAGACAAAGAACAGAGTTTTATGGCAGATGCAGACTCAGATGATGATATGGAGGACTTCCAGGCCAATGCAGCTGTTATGTTGATGGCTAATATGCATGAGTTACACATGAGTGACACAGGCCCAGTGTATGACACTGATGGCTTGTCTCAGGTACCCGAACAAGCCATATTTATCTCTGATCTAATATCTCCGCCAACATCTGAATCCGGCAAGGCTCAGAGTGTTCAAAATGAGTCATCTACATCTCATTCTGACGATTTTCAATTAGACCCTGTAGTTACATTTGACGATCAAGATGACCTTATGGTTTCCTTTGACAATCAAATTGACTCCGTGGTTATACTTGAGGATCTAAATAATGATCATGTGGTGACTTCCATTGAACAAGCCAAACTTTTGCCTCATCCAGATCTTGCTCTTTTACTTAAGGACCAACAATCCTAAATTGAAGAATGTTGTGCATTAAATCAGGACTTAAAAAGTAAAGATGCACTGTTAACCAAGGATTTTGAATGTTTACAAATGCAACTCAACTTTTTCAAAACTCAAGAAAACCGTGAAAAAGGTTTTGAAGCCGCTTTTGCTAAATCTCATCAATACGAAAAATATTTAGAAAGACAGATGCGTGATCTAGCCACTTCGAAGAATGCTTTGTTTTCTGAGATAGAACAACTGAAACATGAACATAAAAAGCAAATTAACGCTCTCACCTTGGAAAATCAAAAAGCTAAGGCTGAGTTGTTAACTTGTCAAAAACAGTTCTCTGCATACAAAAAGCATTCAACGAAACGAATAGATGATCATCTTGAAGAAATTATCGGCTTGCAAAACAAACTTAAAGAGTTTAAAACTGTTGTTTACAAAGATGGTGAGTCAGTAACTGCTATTGAAAAGTTTACATTAAAACCCAATCCAAATGGATATGGACTGAATCTTGCTGATTACAAACCTAAGCTTTCAACCAAAGCATTCAAACCAAATCCTGAAGTTTCCAGTGTAGAATATAAAATTGATAATTTTGTTATGAGTGTTGTTGAATATCATCGTCAAGAGGAATTAGATGCAGAAGACGAGAGTCGATCAAAATTAAAAACTGTTGTTTACAACAAACCTTTTAATTATTCAAAACCGGTCACTTTCGTCACACCAATGGATTCTTCTAACACACCAAGGATTATCATAAAAAAGTCTGAGTCTTCTAATGTTAATTCCCAACCAGATTATGCATAAATTTATGGTCCTTTACCTTCCATCAGTGAAGTAAACTCAAAACCTGAAAATCGCAAAATTCTTAGATATTTTGACATTTTCATGGCTGACCTCAAAACTTTAGAACATGAGATAGAATATCATTCTGAAATCAAAGTTCAACACTTTCAATCGCCTCTGGCGCGAGACCAAAGAGACATTTTTTCAGAAAAACCTTTTACCAAATGTTAAAAATTTGAAAAATTGTGCATTGTCTTGGGAACGGGACTTTCATAAGGAACTTGGAGTGATGAAGGTCGTTTTTGAGACAACAGAAACATCTATTTCTAATACTAAACGTAAAAAGAAAATGTTAAGAAAAGATGTTGATCGAGTCTTGAATGATGTTATATGTGCTGATATCCATAATGTTGTGTTATTGAATTCTTTGTCATATGCATCTGATTATATCTCTGCTGATATTGTTGACTCTGTGGTAACTATTGAGAATACTGATAATGTGCTTCAGATCGAGTCTTTAAAAGCTGAAAATGAACGATTGCTTAACGAACTTTCCAATGCAAAACGTCGGCTTAATTGGTGTCAAAAAGATATTCACAATCAACAACTTGTTTTTCAAAACAAAATCGCTCAGTTGCATGCAAACTCTTCTGATCTTAAAATTGAGCAACTGGATGATCAAAACGTGTCTTTGAAAAGTCAAATCTCAAAATATGAACAAGAACTTGTAAAAGTTAATCAAGAATATGGTGTCATATTTTATTTACTCAATAAGACTCGTCATGAAGCATCAAACAAACTAGATCACTATCTTGCACACACTAGAGAAGTAATGCATTTTGCTGGTAATATTCGTTCTGAAAATCAAGACTTGATTCACACTATCTTTAAGTTAAGAGAAATGTTAGGAAAGTATGAACTACTTCCGCCTACCGTGATTAAGAGAATAGCACCAGTAACATTTAGTAATCATAAACTTAGAATCCCTACTGCCAAAACACAAGTTGCTAACGTGCTTCCTTCTACTGAAACATGAATAGTTGCGTCTTTTCCAAAAGTCCGTACTTCACAGCCTAGGAGCACTACATCGAAGAATAGGAAGTTGCGACCTAAGAAAAGATCAATAAGGAATGCTAAAGTAGAAGAACACCCTAGGACTATGAATAAGACTCACGTTGCTTCCACTATAGACATTGCGTCTGGCAAATGTAATAGAAAAAGTGATGTAACGAATGCTAAACCTTTAAGTACTTTTGATATTCAGTCTGATGCACCTTGTGTTATTTGTCATAAAAGTATGAATTCTGATTGTCATGAAAAATGTGTTGCTAAAGCTATAATCTCTCATTTACGGAATCCTAAGAATCGGAATACCTCTAGGCCCACTAATCCTTCTAAGTCTGTGCTTGGTAGACCGCCTTTTTTAGATTCTAAGGCAAGCATTGATGTCCCAGTAGCTCCAGTTTCACCTCCTAAGAATGTAGTACCACCTAGTGCATTCATTAAGACTAAAGCAAATACTAGTTGGAGATGGCAGAAATGGATATATAACACACTAGGATTTAAATGGATGCCTAAAGTTATTGATGTGTGTATGTCTACTATCACTGCTCCGGAACCCTCTAACATTTCGGGTTCCACATCTACTTCTATTCCATCTGTGTTGTCTGTGTGTAATGCAGGTGATACATATCATTCTCTGGATTGTTGATAGCGGATGTTCCCGACACATGACAGGAAACCTTAAACTGTTATCAAACTTTATTGCAAAGTTCATTGGCACTGTCAGATTCGGGAATGATCACTTCGCAGCTATCATGGGCTACGGAGACTATATCAATGGGAACATCGAAATTAGCAGGGTTTATTATGTGGAAGGCCTCGGTCACAATCTGTTTTCAGTAGGTCAGTTCTGTGATGGAGATTTGGAAGTTGCTTTCAGGGAGAAATCTTGTTTCATTCGTGATCTACAAGGAAATGACCTTATGTCTGGCTTGCGTAACTCAAGTCTTTACACTATCTATATGCAAGACATGGTTGCTTCATCTCCCATCTGCTTACTTTCAAAGGCAACATCAACAAAATCCTGGCTATGGCACCGTCGTCTCTCACATTTAAACTTTCAAACTATAACCAATCTTGCTCGACACAAATTAGTTGAAGGTCTCCCTCGATTCCAGTATTCTAAAGATCACCTTTACTCAGCCTGTGAACAAGGGAAAAGCACTCATGCTCATTTTCCTTCAAAGGTGGAACACAACTCTCAGCATGTGCTTCATCTTCTTCACATGGATTTATGTGGCCCGATGCACGTGCAAACGATTAATGGCAAATGCTACATCTTGGTAATAGTTGATGACTACTCACGCTGGACCTGAGTCTACTTTCTTCGAAGCAAAGACCAAACTCCAAAGATGATCATCACCTTTCTCACAAAAATACAGGTTCAGCTCCGCAACACCGTCAGACTAATCAGAACAGATAAAGGAACTGAATTTGTTAACAAAACCCTTCGTGAATTTTATGAGAAAGTGGGAATTCAGCATCAAACATCTATTGCACGTACACCAGAACAAAATGGAGTTGTTGAAAGATGAAACCGAACGTTAGTGGAAGCTGCAAGAACAATGTTAATCAATGCTAAACTTCCAGATTACTTGTGGGCAGAAGCTGTATCTACTGCATGCTATACTCAAAACCGTTCTATGATCAAAAAACGCCACAACAAAACACCTTTTGAGCTTGTCCACAACCATAAACTGAATCTCAAACACTTTCATGTATTTGGATCCCTTTGCTATCCGAATAATGATCGTGATGATTTTAGAAAGCTCAAAGCCAAAGCTGACATTGGAGTCTTTATTGGATATTGTGAGAATTCTAAAGGTTACCGGATATGGAATCGTCGTACAAAACAAGTTATGGAAACGATTCATGCCCATTTTGATGAACTTACGGATATGGCTTCTGAGCATAACAGCTTGGAACCCGGTCACAACCACTTAAACTTCCCTCAACCCCCATCATCAGCTGAATAAAGCCCCCAGCTCACTCGTCAACAAATGGAAAGGTTATTTTCTCCTCTGTTCAGTGACGATATTGATGAATGTGCTCCAGGTGTATCCGCTGTTTCCGCTGCACAACCTGATAATACTCTTATACCTGATACACCTGCTACAACAACTACTATTGAAGAAGCACCACCAGTTGACTCAACCACAACAGTTGAACAAACCGCTTCCAATAATGATGAACCGGCTGATGATGTTCTTAATGAAGTATCCCCACCTGCAGATTTTGATCCAAATGCATTCTTTAACCCGTTTGCTAATGACACTGCTGCACCTGATGTCGCGGAATCATCAACAAACCATTTGAATCCTTAGAATCTGCACAATGTATACCAACATCAACCCTCTACACATCGATGGACAAAAGACCATCCTCTGGCAAATATTATTGGCAACCCGAATCAACCAGTCGTTATGAGACAGCGTCTTCACACAGATGGTGAACATTGCATTTATGCACTCACTGTCTGCCAATCTGAGCCTAAAAACATTAAAGACGCAATGACAAAAGACAACTGGATTGAATCCATGCAAGAAGAACTCAACCAATTCAAACGTCTTGAAGTATGGGAACTGGTTGAAAGACCAACAGGGGTCTACGTCATTGGTCTCAATTGGATTTGGAAAAACAAATTGGATGTTGAAGGGAACGTAATCCGAAACAAGTCACGTCTTGTTGCTAAGGGTTATCGTCAGGAAGAGGGAATAGACTTTGAAGAATCTTTTGCTTCGGTTGCTCGTCTTGAGGCTGTTCGGATATTTCTCGCGTTCGCCACTCATATGAATATGACGGTCTTTCAGATGGATGTCAAAACGGCGTTTCTCAATGGACAATTGAAAGAAACGGTTTATGTCAGCCAACCAGAAGGATTCGTTGCTCCCGAGTTCCCGAACCAAGTCTACAAACTGAACAAAGCTCTTTATGGTCTCAAACAAGCTCCTCGGGCATGGTACGATAAGCTATCATCTTTCCTCATTGCTAATAATTTCACCAAAGGTTCGGTCGACCCTACTCTTTTTATACAATATCATGGGGCACATATCTTAATTGTTCAAATTTACGTGGATGACATCATTTTTGGGTCTACACATAAAAAGTACTCAATCGCTTTTGCAAAACTAATGACACCGTATTCACAGTGTCCAAAAGTAAGGTTTAAACAAATTGTTAAGTTCCCGTATAAACCTGACTGAGTTCTTTTATGGTACTCCACTAACTACTTGAACATCAGGATCTTTCTTGCATTCAAGTGGGTAGTACCTGTAAAGTTTTTAAAAGAAGTAATCAAAACGTTTTCGCTAACTCATGAAAAATACACATCTGGGTTTTTACTACAGTAGGTGCATTTAAACTTGTTAATTCTATACACGGGGTACTATAACATATTTTTCTCATCCCAGCTGGCTTGGAAACCACTTTAATAATCGTTACTCCTTTCTACTATCGAATAGCATGGTACGGGCTCCTCGAACAAACTCTGGTATTTCTCGAAACAAGTCAAACATCTGAACCAAGCCCTTGAGCCCTCGTTGCTTAGGAAGACCAACCGACTGTATTTGGCAAAGAAAGTTAACAGGTAACTCTTTGCGGCAAAACTGTAGGTAGACTTTCTGGCAGTATAAGTATACTCACCGCTTGCGCTCTTTATAGGCTTGTCGGAGTTCTGCTCGTTGGCTTCGTTTTCTAAGAAGTTTCAGATAAGGGAGAAGGACTGCTATTGGGAATCGTTGTTCTGCACTGAACAAAGCCTAATGCAAGGGAAGTTGTAGGTTAAACAAAAAGGTTTAGG
>BPTQ01000006.1:319780144-319813029 GCA_019973895.1 Chrysanthemum seticuspe
GGCCCCGGTGCGTAATGCTGGAAGTACAGTAAGCACAGAGAGTCAAAGGAAGGTCCCAAAGAGGAAACCTACTCCAAAGAAGAAAGTTCCCTCTCAGGAAGCTGTTCCTATTCCTACACCTGAACCACCAAGAAAGCTACTGGACGAAAGCTCTGAAGATACACAATCAGATGAGGAGGTCCACTACTCTGAATCTGCAACCGAACCACCTCCCTCAGTAGCAAAACCTCCTAGTCCAATAGCTGAACATGGCAAAGGGAAGACTCCTGTACTCGTGCCATATGAAGAAAGCTCTGAAAGTGATGAAGAGCAACTGGATTTAACATACAGGAAGAAGTTTAAAATCGTTAGACACCTTCAAAAAGCTAAAGAATTTGAACAAGATCAAATGCGTGGCCCCGGAGGGTCGAGTGGTGGTGTCCACTCTTCACCAGATCCTGATGCGGTTAATCGACCCGATAAGGGAACTGGTGCCACCACTCTTGTGCAACAGCAAAAGCTTGTGGAGGACTCTACTGATTTTAACATTGAGGAACCAGAAAAGGAGAAGTCTGAGAAAGATAAAGCTGATGAAGAAGCTAAGTCTGGAAATGATGAAGATATTGATTATGAAAAGTTTCTTCTTGACAGTCCCGTATGGTCTACGGAGAAAACATCAGAACCACCAAAGGACCCAGATTCTCCTCACATCTCATCATCATCGGATTCATCTTCTCACTCCTCACCACCACCATCAAAAAGATCAACCAAATCAACATCCAAATCAGTGAAGAAGCCAACTCGATCTTGGATTTCTCAAACTCATAAAAGAATTGTGAATGTTGTCAAACAAGTTAGAAAGAAAGACATGCTCTATAGGAAAATGAATTTCTATGCTGATCAAATACAGTACCTTCATGACGAGAATGACGAGATGAAAGTTGAAAGGGCGTATGTCCAGAAGCTCATGAAAGATGTTCTTCAAAGGAAAATGGACGAAATGATCAAAGGTTACACTCACAATTACCTCCTTGACATTGTTCCGAAAGTTACAAAGGAGTTGTTCACCAAACAACTCTATCCGAATCTACTTCACCTGGCCAAGCAGACTATGAAATCAACACCGATGCACGTGAACATCAATACAGTTGATCCCATAATATTCTCAGATGCTGAGTTAGTTGACCAGCTAGTAGCTCAAATGTCCAAACGATCTGCAACACTTGCCTCTCACGAAGGTAAATTGCTTGAAGCATTGCTGGAATATCAACTCAAATCAGCATGCCGAGAAGAAGCTGAAAGGCCAAAGCGTCCATGCGACGATGAAGATAAGGATCAGGATAAGAATGACGAGCATAAACGCTCGAAGAAGTCTGGTGAATCATCTTCAATGCAACCTCCACCCAAACGGACTCCAGCACAACAAAGGTCTCCTCCTCGTTCTTCTACTGAAAAACCTCAGGATTCTTCTGAGTTACCACCCGAGACTCAGAAAACCGGTGATCACTTTGAGTATACGGGTGGTGATGATGAGGAAGTCCGTGAGCCCCTACAACAACCCACCTCTCCCAAACATGTTAAGAAACCAGAATCCTCATCTAGGCCTAAGAAAAAGAAGAAGAAGGCGCCTACGACTGACGTCGTATCATGGCTAGATGAAGATGACACAGAGGAATTTGAATGGTTTTCTACACTTGTTAATTCCACCCCCTATCCTGCTGAAGGTCAAGATCTGGTAGACGGTAATACATTGGAGCATGCTAAGATACTGCAAGAAAAATTCCGAGTAAAGAAGATGACGAAATCTGAGTTGAGGCGAATCAAGAATGAAGCTTTTCAACTGTTAAAAGATAGCTCGGAAAGTGCCATCGAGGTCGAATATCACCTTGAAAACATTGCTCGAGCTATGTCTAACAACATGGATTGGCTCAACCCAGAAGCAAACATCGACTTCACCAAACATGACAACCCTCCATATTACACCGACTGGTCTAAACCTCTACCAACAATTGGCCAACCATATGAGCCTAGGATTCCATTCCGATATTTCTTCAACAAAGACGTGGAATTTCTTCTACATGGTGGCGATGGTTCAAGGAAATACGCTACATCTCTGACACTTCCATTCCCGACAGCCATATACTCTAATTGCATAGCCATCGAGGAAAGAGCTAACCACATGTTCTCCAACAACGTGGCAGAGTATGACCGTGATGCACTGTATGGGATTCACCATTGGCCGGAACGCCAAAGAATCTACTACAGAAGCTGCCAGGTTCAAAAGTCTCAACATGCAGTGTTCAGTACTAAGAGTATCGTTGCCATCAAACACGTTGATCTTTTGTCCAAATGGGACTACACCTTTCTCAAGAATATTGTGGTTAAAAGGCAAGACGAAAGGGATTATGCATTCTCTGAAGCTGACTTTGAGAATTTGTCTATCAACGACATTGAAGACATGTACCTTGCCAAAGTACAGGGTCGCATGACAAAATTTTCAACTGAAGTACAACGTGAATTCATCAAGTCATTGCTCATTTTCATCAGACGCATAGTCATCAAAGAACGTATAGAAGATCTCCAGCTTGCAGTTGAATCATATCAGACCCGTGTCAACTTCACTCCACCTCAGCTTGATCTTCCCGACATCAACCAGCTCTCACAATATACACTCATCAGCAAACCATTTGGCGTCGTTTACCGCAGTAAACTTCAACGAAATTGCTTAATGGCGTGTAGTGATCTTCACAAGTTTAGGGATCACACTTTGAAGATGGTTAGGGACGGATTGGCTTATAGGTTGAAGGATATACGTCAAAAGATTGGGTCTCCTAAGCGATGGAATTCTCAGGATCGAAGGGATGTGAGGAGGATCATCAAAATGATTGATGAAAGGTTGTATAGAAGGGATCAGTTCAGAACATTGGAAAGCTTTGTTGGTGGTCGACCCAGGATTAACATCACCGGCTATCAACGCCCTGTTCGCACTCCTGGCAACATCACTGGACTTCCTGGTACCCCTTGAACTGCTTCTATTTCATTATATTTTGGATGTGTGATTATATAAGTCTATGGCTTGTGCACACATAACAGTGTACAACCCGTAATTGTCAAGAAAGTACCCTGTGGTACGCTTCAATGCCACAATCCTTATAAAAGGAGCGAACGCTTCTTATTTTTTTGAGTAAAACCTATCAAACCTTTCATCTTTCAAGGTTTTGCTCAAAAGAACAAGTACTTCCCCATATGATTTTCAAACCTCAACCGTTTATATCACTTGTTGAGGGGGAGTATTTGAATTTAAACTTTTTTCACAAATTGTTCATAGTGGTCATCTTCCCACAACACTCGAAATGGTCATATTTATTCTCAACTTTTCAAAAATAACATTTTATATGCCATTTTTGAGGGGGAGAAAATTATGTGATAAAAAATATGTTGTGTAAATGCAAATGAATCCTTGTGACTATAGACTTAACCAACGAATTGACGGTACTTAACTGTTAGTAACTCGAAAAGACTTGTCCAGGACGGGTAATAATTTCAAGCTAGTTCGCTAGTAATGTAAACGTGTCTCACAAAGGAATTGTCCGGGTAGAAAGTACCATTCGAGAAACTCTTGGTAGACATGAACTCTGACGGGTTTGACAACCTTTTGAGGTTTGTCTACACCTTTAAGGTAGTTATTAGAGCTAGTTGTCACCTAAAAGCTGACAATCCAACTCTTTAACTATGTAACATAACCGTGTCTCGCGGGGGATTGTCTATCTTGAGTTGATCAATTCATAAAGTGCGCGCTCTTTCCTCACTGTGCAGATTTCCGTAAAAACTCTTTAGCACATGTGGAGGGGGAGTATTTCTAAAAATCTAAAACTCTTGAAGTGTTCAAATATGTTTTTTCATTCACAAATGCTTCGAGAGATTTTCATGAAAAATGGTTTTATGGCAATGGAGTTATAAGGTGATTAAGGTTAGGAATAACCGTCCTATGATCCGCCAGAACCGGAGGGATCTACCCAAGGACATCACAAATAGTTAGTACTTAGAAGTCCTTAGGTATGATTATAAAAAGGAGAAAATGAGAATCGGAGAAAGAAGGAGTTGAAGAATTAAAAAGAAATGCAAAGAAAAGGGTGAAAGGAAATAGCCCTCCAAATTATTGAACTTAGGGCAGACACCGGGTTCAATTCATATGCTACTGGTTATCACTTATTGACACCAGTATTGAAGATTAAAAGTCGTCATGGACCCAGTGACGTATGCACTAAAACTTCTTAGCCACTCAAGTTTCTCTCAACAGAAGCTTGTTTCATTCTCACAGGGAACCCTACGTAAACTATTGGCTTTCTCTTAGAGATCGCTGGTATTGAAGAAGGAGACCCTCTCCCTAGTCTCCGCTCAAGAAAACCAAAATGCACTATTGAGTCTAGAGCCACGAGATTCATCAAAAGATCTCTTAGGTACACTTGACATTTCATCACTTGATGTTCAACAATAAGAACATCAGTGGTACGTTATCGAGTCCTTCACAGATCTTAGCAATCTGTCGAGAACATTTATGAGAGGTTCACATCTGTGATCCTCAGTGATTGAATGGAAACTCTTGCCAGGGTCAACATCAAATAGCCCTGACAGCAGGTCACTTCGGTAACTCCCCGTGGATTACGCTTAGTGTGTCTCAAACGGTCTACAGTCGTGAGGTGATGCTTCGGTGTACCTCAACGACTCATTTGAACTGTAGATGTACTTCGGTACATCGTGTTATCTCACTTGTGGGACTCCAGTTCAGGAACGGCCTTTGTGAGAATTAGAGTTGTGTTTTCACACTATGCTGTTAACACTCTCGAAGTTCAAACTTGTAAGTGCCGGAAACTGCTTATTACTAACCGTTTTCATGTTTTCCTTCTTATGGAAGCTCTGGAGCGGAATGATTCCTCGCCAAATCAAAGAATCTACAAAGTTAAAGACTTAAAGAACATCATCAGTACTGAAATCCAACTTCAAAGAGCGTGTGAGCATGTTGAAGAATGACGTGGAGACACTGTAGCAACGAAGCAGACCTGAGGCAAACTTGATGCAGATAACAACAACATACTATCACTACCATCACAAAGAACAATGATCAAAGAACAAAGTCAAAAGATGACGTCAAAGCAAAACTGTTTAAAGAAAACAATTTCTCTACACTAGGGAGATTGTTCAAATCAAGGCAATTCTTCTCACAAGAAAGAAGAATGTCAAAAGACATCAAAGCTACTACTACATCAACGCCTTCACCGTTCATATTCATTCATCACTAACACTTAGGGGGAGATTGTTGGAATCACTCCTAAACCTTAATCAAGTGTTAGTAAATCATATGTAATAGTTAGCTTAATTATGGCCTTTATGTTTGCTATTAGCCTTAAGCTTATGTAGAAGGCCCATGAGCTTAGGCCCAAGCCCATAGGAGAAAGGATGGGAACTAGGAGTGTTGCCCTAGCTTCCCTCCTATAAATACTCTTGTATAACCCTCACTTGAGGGTTGGTTGTTCAATTTATTTGTTTCACATACATCTCTACGCATAACCGGCTACTCATATCGTGTGTGTGTGTTTGATATATTGTTCAATCGCCTTTATCTCTTTCTATTAAGCTTGTGTTGTAAAACTAGTGACCTAACATTCCAGATCTGGTAACCTTTAGAATTCTCAGAATATCCAATAAAGACTCCAATGTCAGCTTTGGCTTTGAGCTTTCCAAAATCATCACGATCATTATTCGGATAGCAAAGGGATCCAAATACATGAAAGTGTTTGAGATTCGGTTTATGGTTGTGGAGAAGCTCAAAAGGTGTTTTGTTGTGGCGTTTTGTAATCATAGAACGGTTTTGAGTATAGCATGCAGTAGATACAGCTTCTGCCCATAAGTAATCTGGAAGTTTAGCATTGATTAACATTGTTCTTGCAGCTTCCACTAACGTTCGGTTTCGTCTTTCAACAACTCCGTTTTGTTCTGGTGTACGTGCAATTGATGTCTGATGCTGAATTCCCACTTTCTCATAAAATTCATGAAGGGTTTGGTTAACAAATTCAGTTCCTTTGTCTGTTCTGATTTGGTGGACGGTGTTCTGGAGCTGAACTTGAATTTTCGTGAGAAAGGTGATGATCATTTGTGGAGCTTGGTCTTTGCTTCGAAGAAAGTAGACCCAAGTCCATCGTGAATAGTCATCAACAATTACTAAGATGTAGCGTTTGCCATTGATCATTTGTATGCGCATCGGGCCACACAAATCCATGTGAAGAAGATGAAGCACATGCTGAGAGCTGTGTTCCACCTTTGAAGTAAAATGAGCACGAGTGCTTTTCCCTTGTTCACAGGCTGAGCAAAGGTGATCTTTAGAATACCGGAATCGTAGGAGTCCTTCAACTAGTTTGTGTCGAGCAAGGTTGGTGATGGTTTGAAAGTTTAGATGTGAGAGACATCGGTGCCATAGCCAGGATTTTGTTGATGTTGCCTTTGAAAGTAAGCAGATGGGAGATGACGTGACCATGTCTTGCATAGAGATAGTGTAAAGACTTGAGTTACGCGAGCCAGACATAAGATCGTTTCCTTGTAGATCACGAATGAAACAAGATTTCTCCCTGAAAGCAACCTCCAAATCTCCATCACAGAACTGGCCTACTGAAAACAGATTGTGACCGAGGCCTTCCACATAATAAACCCTGCTAATTTCGATGTTCTCATTGATATAGTCTCCGTAGCCCATGATAGCTGTGAAGTGATCATTCCTGAATCTGACAGTGCCAATGAACTTTGCAATAAAGTTTGATAACAGTTTAAGGTTGCCTGTCATGTGTCAGGAACATCCGCTATCAACAATCCAGAGAATGATCTGTATCACCTGCATTACACACAGACGGCACAGATGGAAAAGAAGTAGATGTGGAACCCGAAATGTTAGAGGGTTCCAGAGCAGTTATAGTAGACATACACACATTAATAACTTTAGGCATCCATTTAAATCCTAGTGTGTTATATATCCATTTCTGCCATCTCCAACTAGTATTTGCTTTAGTCTTAGTGAAACTGGAGCTACAGGGACAGCAATGCGTTTCTTAGAATCTAAAGAGGGCGGTCTACCAAGCACAGACTTAGAATGATTAGTAGGCCTAGAGGTATTCCGATTCTTAGTATTCCTTAAACGAGAGATGATAGCTTTAGCAACACATTTGTCATGACAATCAGAATTCATACTTTTACGACAAATAACACAAGGTGCATCAGACTGAATATCAAAAGTACTTAAAGGTTTAGCATTCGTTACATCACTATTTCTATTACATTTTCGAGACGCAATATCTATAGTGGAAGCAACGTGAGTCTTATTCATAGTCCTAGGGTGTTCTTCTACTTGAGCATTCCTTATTGATCTTTTCTTAGGTCGCAACTTCCTATTCTTCGATGTAGTGCTCCTAGGCTGTGAAGTGCGGACGTTTGGAAAAGAGGCAACTATTCCTGTTTCAGTAGAAGGAAGCACGTTAGCAACTTGTGGTTTGGCAGTAGGCATTCTAGGTTCACGATTACTAAGTGTTACTGGTGCTATTCTCTTAATCACAGTTGGCGGAAGTTGTTCATACTTTCCTAACATTTCTCTTAACTTAAAGATAGTGTGAATCAAATCTTGATTTTCAGAATGAATATTACTAGCAAAATTCATTACTTCTCTAGTGTGTGTAAGATAATGATCAAGTTCGTTTGATGCTTCATGACGAGTCTTATTGAGTAAATCAAATATGACACCATATTCCTGTTTAACTTTTACAAGTTCTTGTTCATATTTTGAGATTTGACTTTTCAAAGACACGTTTTGATCCTCCAGTTGCTCAAATTTTGGATTTAATTGCAACTGGTGGATTTTGTTTTGCAAAGCAAGTTCACGAGTTTGACAATCTTTTTGACACCATTGAAGACGACGTTTTGCATTTGAAAGCTCGTGTAAGAGACGTTCGTTTTCAACTTTTAAAGACTCGATCTGAAGCACATTATCAGTATTCTCAACAGTTACAACATTAACAACAGTATCAGCAGAGATATAATTAGATGCATATGGCACATAATTCAATAACACAATATTATGGATATCAGCACAGATAACATCATTCAAGAGTCGATCAACATCTTTTCTCAACATTTTCTTTTTACATTTAGTATTGGTAATAGATGTTTCTGTTTTCTCGAAAACGACCTTCATCACTCCAAGTTCCTTATGAAAGTCCCGTTCCCAAGATAATGCACAATTTTTCAAATTTTTAACATTTGATAAAAGATTTTTCTGAAAAATGTCTCTTTGTTCTCACGCCAGAGGCGATTAAAAATGTTGAACTTTGATTTCAGAATGATATTCTATCTCATGTTGTAAAGTTTTGAGGTCAGCCATGAAAATGTCAAAATATCTAAGAATTTTGCGATTTTTAGGTTTTGAGTTTACTTCACTGATGGAAGGTAAAGGACCATAAATTTGTGCATAATCTGGTTGGGGATTAACATTAGAAGACTCAGACGTTTTTGTGATAACCCTTGGTGTGTTAGAAGAATCCGTTGGTGTGACGAAAGTGACCGGTTTTAAATAATTAAAAGGTTTGTTGTAAACAACAGTTTTTAATTTTGATCGACTCTCATCTTCTGCATCTAATTCCTCTTGACGATGATATTCAACAACACTCATAACAGAATTATCAATTTTATATTCTGCACTGGAAACTTCAGGATTTGGTTTGAATGCTTTGATTGAAAGCTTAGGTTTGTAATCAGCAAGATTTGGTCCATATCCATTTGGATTGGGTTTTAAAGTAAACTTTTCAATAGCACTTACTGACTCACCATGTTTGTAAACAACAGTTTTAAACTCTTTAAGTTTGTTTTGCAAGCCGATAATTTCTTCAAGATGATCATCTATTCGTTTCGTTGAATGCTTTTTGTATGTAGAGAACTGTTTTTGACAAGTTAACAACTCAGCCTTAGCTTTTTGATTTTCCAAGGTGAGAGCGTTAATTTGCTTTTTATGTTCATGTTTCAGTTGTTCTATTTCAGACAACAAAGCATTCTTCGAAGCGGCTAGATCACGCATCTGTCTCTCTAAATATTTTTCGTTTTGATGAGATTTAGTAAAGGCTGCTTCAAAACCTTTTTCACGTTTTTCTTGAGTTTTGAAAAAGTTGAGTTACTTTTGTAAACATTCAAAATCCTTGGTTAACAGTGCATTTTTACTTTTTAAGTCCTGATTAATTGCACGACATTCTTCCACTATGGTTTGTTGGTCTTGTATTAAACGAGCAAGATCTGGATGAGGCAAAAGTTTGGCGTGTTCAACGTGAGTCACAACATGATCATTACTTAGATCCTCAAGTATAACTACGGAGTCAATTTGATTATCAATGGAAACCATAAGGTCATCTTGATCGTCAAATGTAACTATGGGGTCTAATTGAAAATCGTCGGAATGAGATGTGGATGACTCATTTTGAACATTCTGAGCCTTTCCGGATTCAGATGTTGGCGGAGATATTAGATTAGAGATAAATATGGTTTGTTCGGGTACCTGAGATAAGCCATCAGTGTCATACACTGGGCCTGTGTCACTCATGTGTAACTCATGCATATTAGCCATCAACATAACAGCTGCATTGGCCTGCAAGTCCTCCATATCATCATCTGAGTCTGCATCTGCCATAAAGCTATGTTCTTTGTCTGTGAGAGTTCCACCAGCTTCATCCTTAAGAGCCAAAAGAAGAGCCTCTTTGTGATAAGCACTGCCCCTAGTCCTCGGCTTTGGGCATGCATTAGCCAGGTGTCCCTTCTCATTGCAGTTGTAGCATCGAAGACTATTCAAACCATTCTGAGCATTTCCCTGTTCCACCACTTGAGCTCTGTTGTTATTCCTACCCATAGCATTAAACCCTTGACCACCGCCCATCTGACGACCATAACCACGATTCTGAACTTCAACTCGTCCATTGTTTACAACAGCCTGATTTCGTGTGTTAGATGAGGAACGAATACGATTGTTGGATTTGTTGGTATAACGGCTAAAAGCATTGGCAATCATAACAAATCCTTGTTGTAATGCTTTGAATGGATCGGATTCCTCATTAGTTTCACTGAAAAATGCTTGAGCATTGTTGTTGTTGTATGGAACCAATTGATTATGTTGAGATTGTTGTGATTGATCATTTGGTGTGATAGTGGCAGTTGGTTGAGTTGCTGGTTGAGGAGGATACCTGTTTTGAGCATACAAGGCAAGTTGTTGATTTTCCGGATGTGAAGGTGAAGCAATTTGAGCACGGAGAATCCTTTCCCTATCAACTTCCTTTTCATGAGGCTTCAAGTAATCGTACAACAATCCGTATGTAGAATGATGCATGTTCTTAGCTTGACGAAGAAAAATGACATACTTCTCCCATTCAGGACCAAGACTACTCAGAAACTTAGTATTAACTGCAATTCTTGGCATGATGATGTTGTGTTTATCCAAATCATTGATGATGTCTGAGAATCGATGATGATAAGACTCTAGTGTCTCTCCAGGTTCAATCAAGAAGTGTTCATAAGCCAAGTAAATTTTGGATTCCATATCCTCCTGATTGAGTGCAGATCTTTCCATAAGTAGATGTATGTGTTCCCACATTGCCTTTGCAGTCTTTTGAGCATCAACACTTTGAAGAATTGGGTTTGGTAATCCTAAAAGGATATATTGCATTGCAAGCTCATCAGCTTCATAGTGTAGAAGTTCTTCTGGATTCAGGTCTGCAATAGTAGCAATGTTTGATTGTTCATCTCTTGGTGGATTAGCATTTGGATCTCCGGGTATAATGACAGTAGGCATCTGAAATGGACCTTCCAAGATAACCTTCTTTAGGAACTTTCCATGTGGCTTCTTCAGATCACAAAACCTAAAGAGCCTAATCACCCATTGATCGTAGTTTCCTGGAGTGAGCATTGGAGGTCTATCAAGTGATCCAGCCTCATGAATTGATTGTTAGCTGCTTAAAGCTTCACACATCTTTGCAAACCAAGTGGGTTCCTTCATAGTGTTCCTTGATAGATGTTGATTGAAATCGTTTGTGTAGGGTTGAACTTGAAGACTTGGTGGTGTTTGAACCATTTGTGGTGGAGGAATTGCTCCAAGTTGTGGAGTATGTTGTTGATTAAATTGTTGTTGATATATTGCTTGTTGTTGATTCCATTGTTGATGTTGTGGACTTAGTTGTTGTTGTCGTTGAGAATAAGTGTAAGGGAAATAGTTAGAGTATGGTGGTTGTGACATGTTAAAAACTTGTGTTGGTAAACATGGATCTTTGTAGTCGAATGAACCGTTGTTGATGAAGTATCCTTAGGCGTAGAAATCAGAATAGCCAAGTAGCACTTATGCGTAAAAACACCAAAGTTACGCGTAACAGCAAAAGTTACGCGTAGGTTTAGCTTACGCGTAAGTATGGAAAAAGTACTAAAGTTATGCGTAAAACAAAAAGTTAGGTTAGGCGTAGGATTACCTTATGCGTAAGACTAAGCTTAGGCGTAAGATAAATCTTATGCGTAGGATTTTCTACGCGTAAGCTTTATGCTTATGCGTAATTTTAGGGTTTTATCCCAAGTGATCTTTGACACTATCACAGTGCAAAAGATATCCAAAGTCGACGTATTTTCAGGCTTATCCAAGCAAGAAAACACGGAGTAAACCATGAAACTGAAGATCAAACCAAGGATAAAGTTACGCGTAAAACTAGGGTTTTGATACGCGTAGCTTTACTCGTAAAAATTATTTTGCCCAAAGATGTTTCTAAACTAGATTTTTGTGATGAGATAGCTTCAATATCACCAATATAACACAAAAGTGTGAAACTTGATGAACCAAAACTTCTAAAACAGTTATGCGTAGGATGAAACCCTCGTACAAAAACTAGTTTAAAAACAATGATCCACGCATAAAGTTTGAAACTTTTTGCCAAAAACAGTTATTTTAACACCTTAAAACGTTGAAAGTACAAGAATCGTGGATTAAAAAGTGTAAAAATCGTGTTTTTAAGTGAACCAAAGTATCAAGCACGATACGTACGTTCTACGCGTTGGACCAAAAACGTTCACCCAACTATTAGGCGATTGATACCACTGATAGGTCACTAGTTTTACAACACAAGCATCAATGAAAGAAATTGAGAAGAGATAGAGTCGGTTGAACAATAAACAAACACACACACACAAAGTAATAATACGGTTATGCGTAGAGATGTGAGTGAAAGAAATAAATTGAACAACCAACCCTCAAGTGAGGGTTATACAAGAGTATTTATAGGAGGGAAGCTAGGGCAACACTTCCTAGTCCCTTCCTTTCTCCTATGGGCTTGGGCCTAAGCTCATGGGCCTTCTACATAAGCTTAAGCTAATAACAAGCATAAATGCCATAATTAAGCTAACTATTACATATGAATTACTAACACTTGATTTAGGTTTAGGAGTGATTCCAACATTTCCACAAGCAGTACTTTCTACTAGCACTACCAATACAAACCACTATAAGAGTCAGGGTGTTCATGGACCTTATGGGTGTACACTCCGTACCTCCTAACCTATTTCAAGGTGTGAACTAATCCCACAAGTGCACTAAATTTTCCAACAGTTGGAAGAGTATATTCTCTCTATACCAAAGTAGGTTTTCATGGTTAAAATGTGCTTGTTGCGGTAACTGAGATACAACGACGGCCAAAGAAAGATAACATAATTGTTATTTGATTATCCAGCCAATGGTTTTTGTAGGTATAAAATACATATAAAGCTAAATAAAATCATTTTCATTTTTTCTCGGCTTCAGTTCTTACTGATTTGCTTCTCGTATTATCTTTCAGGATTAATTTTTCAGCATCTTGATATTTTGGCTGATCTGGTGGTGATACTGTTCGAGAAAGAGAGAATGCTTGGTACTAAATATTGACATTATTGAAAAAGAGTCTCAACATTATTATACTATAGTGATCCAAGTTCCACGATGCGTTATTATATCAAAAAGAATTACCATATTAGTTGGATTATAATGTAAATGAGAACTTATTTATAAAAAAACATGTTTGTTTTGAATTTTGGTCAAGAAGTCTTTATAAAACTATATTTTAGTAGCATTTGGTGGCTTATTTTCTTGCTGTCTGATAAGTACTTTTGGTCTATGAGGTGATGTTGCCTTGGATAATTCGTATAAACACTTACTCAAATAAAGTTTTCGAGCAAAATTTTTCTCCATTCCTCTAAGAAGAAAAACGCAGAATTCCGGAACAAACCGTATAGAACATCAGTCATGCCTTTATATCACCTTACACCAGAACATGTTAAACTTTGTGCCACTAGAGTATAGACCATATACTGAACTAAGACTGAGAAAATCTAGAGATACCTGCATCTAAACCTTGTTGCATTGTAATAGATAGTCATAAATTAGTAATTGGGCTTTGGTGCTAGTTAAGCTAATATATCAGAAGTTATGTTTAAGTAAACATGTAAATCCTAGCCCATAGAAGAGCCCAAAGCCCACCAAGCCCATTAGGGCGTTTTTCCTTGTATAAATTAGACAAACTACAACATTTATGAGGTGTGTGAGTGTGAGTTTTTGTGTAAGAAATACATGTTCATTACCATATCTTTTCTTCTCTCAACATCTCTCTAAAATCGTCCTTCTCTCTCTCTACATTTCTTCCTTTCTCTCTCTAAGATAATAACATATTTTGGGAACCTACAACTGGTATCAATCAGCGGAAGACGATTTAGATTGTGTTTGTGATTGGTAGCTTTGTAGTTTCACATATATTGATGCCGGTTTTACTGACCAGGTTTTAATATTTACTCGTTATACATATGGTCTACCCTAATGCACTAACGGGCAGTGTACCCAGTCGTGTGTAGTGTAGTAATCGGTAAAACCGAGGTTGTCCAAAAAGCTATGTGTGTGGATTTAAACTAAGTCTAGGTGTCACAGATTTTAATATGATTTTGATATAATTAACTACTAAAGCAATAAAAGCGAGGGTTGTGATCAATAAAGGAGAGTGGTGCTAACCTTGTTATTCATCCTAATTAGTAGTGTTTATGTCTAATTACTTCCAATTACTTCATGTGGGGTCAAAGTCGCTAGGACAACATTTGGTCAGTTCGTCCTAACCTATCAGCAAAGGGTCCCACTAGAGAAATCAGGTGCCCCGTCATAAGTCCATTTGTTCATGGTCCCCTAAGCCAAATCATTAAGTACCGCTACATGCTAGATTCATAATAGTGAGTGCCCGGGTGCTAGCATCTTAAACACTCACCCCCTATTTCTTAAGTTCATCCAAACGGTAGGTGATCAGTTGGTCAAATCGCACAAGTAGAAAGGGTCTTCAGTTGGTCATATCTTACCCTTCCCGTCTCAGTCTACTTACTTAGGGTCAGTTGGTCATATCTCCTAAGTAAATAGCCTCTACCACCATTCAAAACTACCGAAACATGGGTAGCTACCAACAAACTATGCATGCATACACTTAGAAACAATTATACGGAAGCAATGTAAACGTAAACAAAACAATTAAGGAATCATAACTAGGCCAGCACCTAGAGGTGCTTTGCCGCTCATATTAACTATAACAATCGATTCAATTTTTAATGTTACGAAATACATGAATTGAAAGTAAAGAAAAGATAAAAAACTAATGCTTATCGTAGGGGAGTGATTTCTCCCTTGGAGATAGCTCCGTATGCTCCTCTAGATCTGCCTTCGACTTCTTCTCACGTTCTCTGAATGTTGTGTGTGAAATGGGATCCTTTGAAATGTTGGAAATCGTGGAGTATTTATAGGCCAGATCTGGTTACGGCGTAACTAATTATAAGAGTTACGCCGTAACAACCAATTCTTCGTATTTTGCACTAAAATGATGGTTACGGCATAACCTCTGGAAGGAGTTACGCCGTATCTTCAATAAATCTTGGTTACGCCGTAGTTGTAGCATGAGTTACGGCGTAATTAGTAGCGGCGTGGAACCTCATTTGACCTAATATGGTTACGTCGTAATCTTGGATAGAGTTACGCTGTAATCTTCTGTTGAGTTGGTTTTCTGAGCCACGCTTTAGTTACGGCGTAATTGTGAGAGTGGATTTACGCCATAACTTATTCAAAATGAGCATACTATGATATATCTTCAATAAACTTCTCCAAATCCGCGTCTCTTTAGCTCCAATGCTCGTAATTTACCTGAAAGTGAAATATAATGGAAAACAAGCGTAAACCATATAAATGATATAAATTACAAGTATTATCGGGGGAAATTGACACTTAATATTCAGGATAATTTGATGTTATCAAATATCCTCCCACTTGAACTCTACTTGCCCTCAAGTAGACCTTATTAGATAGATTCCTAAAAAGATATCTCCCATTACCTGGAAAATATAAGTTTACAAATCCCTTATGCTAGAATAAAACAAAGCTGAACACCTCACGAAATAGGAACGAAACACTCAAATCTCTCAACTATTCTAAGTGACAATTTCGGGGTGATCACTCAATCGCACAGTCATAGCATGTATTATATCATAAGCTTGGCGGTTACACAAATCTCTACCACTAGAGTTAAGGGCTAAACAATTCTAGAAGGCAATATGGGTAGACACGACAAAGGTTAAGGGTGACTCGTCATTACTAACATGTCACGGCGAAACGGACAAAACCAATGGTACATGATCAAATCCATGGCCAAGACACCGAAGATTGCTCGCTGTATCACCTAGACATGCTTCATGACTAAAGGGTAGGATAAGACATGGGATATAAATGGTGTAAAATAAAAAAATCAAGCAAATAGTCTAAATCTATAACCAAGTCATCACCACTTACCGTCTGCCCAAAGTTCAAGCTTCGAAGTTAAGAAACCGGATCATGATATACTAGGTAGATGTGTCATTAGAGGACGTCATGATGGGCACACTACCTTTTCTCCTACTGTTGGCGCATTTACCAACTCCAATCTTCAAATGTGACCGAGGTGGCCTCCTCGATACTAAATCTATAACAAGCTCATAACATAGTGCTTATAACAACGCACTTTACAATCAACTGAATAACAAATACATAACTTTTTTTTTCCAACACAAACATAGCAAATAAACATAACACCCCCCACTTGAGATGAACAATGGGAATTCGGGGGGTCTTCAATGATCTTTAAGAATATGTCGTCGACGAAAGCGTGATTCCCGAACCTTTCCACTCGAACCTTGAACTTAGGAAAATGATGACTTCCCAATCACAAATAAAGACTACAGGGTAGGCTAAGGTGTATAGGTGTAACGAAATAATATATTGGGTTAACAAAATGAAAGGAATGGCTCAGATGGGTGTATCTAGGGGTATCTTGCACTAAAGGTGAGTGCAACAAAAGGGTTTCACATGGGGGTCGAGAAGTCGAGGTGACTAATCGATAGACACACAATGGTAGGCTATTTGGGTGATAATCCTATAATACTGCATTCTTGAACTGAAAAGTCCAAATACATCGAGCTAACTCAACATACCTCATCTATGGTCTCGAAATGATGCAAATGCCAAGTTCTAAAGTTTACAAGCTACCGGCACACTCATAATTTGGTGGATTTGGGGTAAAAATTGGAAAACGGATAAGGCTAATCTCACCATAATATATCAAGGGTTATATGTGCTCGGCTAAGGTCTAATCTAGTTAGGTTAAGAAAAACATGTCAAAATTTTAAAAATGGCATAATTTTTCAAAATAAACTAGAAAAACAAGGGCAAAATAAATTTCAAGAGACAATTCTACTCCCGTCCCCCCACTTGAATTGTATAAAGTCTCTTTTGTACTAAGCGTTAAATAAAGGTCAAGAGAAAAGTAGAATTAGAGCGAGAACTTCCCTGGAATTTGCTCCAAAAAGAAAGAAGGCCCACGAAAAAGAGTCGTGCCTTCGCATAAGCATCCACGAGCAAACTTCAATCCCTGAAATCACACTACCAACAAGCATAATTCTAAAAAGAAAAATGAAAAATGAAAAATAAACCTAACTCACTTTCGTAGGAATCACGGTTGCATTTAGCGTATGCAACAAGCCTTTAAACCACTTGGTGTCCCAAGTAGACGAGTGAAGTCTCGTGAGGGCTTACAGGGAACATACCCACAAAGTTCATTTGAAAACTAATACAAGGTTTTTGTGTTTAAAATGAAAGAAGTGTTACAGAGGGTGGTGACATCGTAATTCTAGAAGGAGTTACGCCGTAATTAGGCAAAACCTGGCAGATGCTGCAAAAGTGTAGCTACGGCGTAACCACTAAATGGGATTACACCGTAATTGGTAATGCTTCTAAAGTTCTGCTACAAAAGAGCCTGTTACGGCATAACCATGAGAATGGGTTATGCCGTAACTCTGGTCGGATCAGCAGGCTGCAGCAGCAAGTTTTCTTCGTTCCCTACAAAAACAGTTAAAAACACAAAACTCAACAGAAAGGAAATAAAACTAATGAAAGGGATAATTCGGGTTGTCTATCGAAAGAGCACTTTTCTTTATTTACGAGTCTTTAAGTTAAACTTAGAGCCACGGGGCCTTATGGTGCCCTTTGGACTTGGCCAACTTCCTCCACTAATTGGCGGCAATCATTCATCCGTTCGATAAAAACTTTTTTTCTCGCTGTGTTCCCGATGCTACATGTTCCAAATTTTTGCGAGAGCCACTCATTAAACGATAAACATGACTTACCGCAGTCGTCACTTTCTGCTATAAGACCAATTGTTGTACTTATGTTTGATCTTTCATCATTGGTCATTGCATCAATAAGGTGATAGTTATCGTAATTGCACTTTAGTTGTTTTACCAATCTCGTATTGATTTCCGAGTCTCCAAATCTAACTTTGTACCAATCTTCAAAGGAAAATTTTCCGAATTTTATATCGTGTCTCTCAATCTCATGAGGGCACGTCCATTCATCCGCCCTTCCATCACAAAATTCACGAAAAGGGTTACACGAGGGCCATGATTTAATTGATTCATTATATTCTGTTAATATAGGGTTGCAGTAATGTTTCTTAGGATCCGGAGCTTCCTTAATACCCTCAATCTGGACAATCTCTCCCTGTTCCTGTGCACAACTATCAACATTCTCCCTACGATTGTTAGTACTAAGATTATAACACATAGGTGGGTCGAGCGACAGAATATTGACAACATCAACTTTATTTGAAACTTCTAATTTTGGATTTAATTGATCTTTCATGCTGAAATTTATTCGCTCTTTTTTAGTTCCCAAAGAAATTTGTTTTTCAAAGACCTTAATATGTGCTCAACAAGTGACCAGAAAAGGTCTTCCAACAATTAAGTTGTAAGTTTCCCGTTTTCCCATATCAATAACCACAAAATCAGTGGGAAAAAGGAACTTTCCAATTTTAAGAAGAACATTATTAACCACTCCCCTAGGTATAGCTTTAGAGGAATCAGCCATTTCAATCATCATTGTTGTTTCTTTTAAATTGGTAATTTTTATTTTATCAAACAAAGTGGTAGAAATAAGGTTTACCCCAGCCCCCAAATCAGCTAATGCGTGAATTTTAAGATTACCGATAGCGCATGGAAGAAGAAAACTTTCCTTATAGTGTTGTTTCTCAGGAAGTTGGCTTGGCAGGTCCTCGTCGTTTTCCGATTTATCATCTTCTTTTAGGTAGTTAATCCCGGATAGATCATTGGTGACAGAAGAGGTGCACTGTTCTTTCTTTGGTTTATCTTGTGCAAATATGGCTTTGCAGGCAATGGCTTTGTCATTACTGGTCTCAAGGTTTTTAGCTAACTGCCCAATTTGGGTTTCGAGGTTTTTAATTGCGGCATTTTGGTTTCGCAAGTTCATGTTGGTGTCTTCTTTTACCTTGACCATCCATTCTTTGAGTCTATCACTTTTCTTTGTAGATTCCTCGATATTTTTATGCATTATTTCTTCAAGGCTTGTTCTAGGAGGATTGTTGTTGATTCTTGTATAGAACCCTGGGGATTTTTCTCGGTATTTGGCCCCATTACCATTGTATCTGTTGAGGGGACTTCCACCTCCATATTTTACTTCTTCAATCCTTTTAACTTCCTCGTTGGAGGAGTATTCCTTAGTAGGGAGAGCTCCATTGTGTTTATTTCGTTCAACTTGTATGGAATGCACATTTTCCTTAAGCTTTTTCATGTCTCTTCCGAGACTTTCTAATTTGTTGTTTATCGCTGCAAGGCCTTCCATATTTCCACTCTTACTTCGATTGCTTCCTCCATTGTGCCATTTGTGAGAGTGGTCAGCCATCTTCTGAATAGTTTCAAGAGCCAATGTTGGAGTCATTCCAGGTATTGGTCCTTGAGAATTGATCATTTGCCTTGAGGAGATGTTCAGACCTTTGTAAAAGACGTTCACCTTTTGCTGGCTGTTGAGGTCGTGAGTGGGGCACTTGTATAATAATTCGTTGTACCTTTCCCATGCTTGGTACAATGTTTCATCACCCTCCTGCTTGAAGTTATGGATTTCTTTTAATCGTTTAGCAGTCCTGGATGGAGGACAGTATCTCTGAATGAAATATTTTTTTAGGAGAGGCCAGGTGTTGACTGTTCTGGCAGGTAATCGATCAACCAATCTTTTAGTAGCTCTAGTGAGAGAAATAGGGAACACACGTAACATGACAGCATCATTTGAGACTCTAGGTATTTTGAATAGGCTGACAATGTATTCCACGTTGTCTATATGCTCATGAGCATCATCGGTAATGCTTCCTGAGAAAGGGTTTGCACGCAACTCCCTCATAAATTGAGGTTTGATTTCGAATTGAGCATCTTCTGCGATGGCCGGCCTAACAATCCCTGGTCCTTGTTCTTCTCTTGTCAATGCCAAATATTCCTCAAGAGTGAGGTCATCAATGTTAACAACTTCCATGGTACCTGAAACTTGAAAAGAGATCGTGAGAAATAGAGAAAATTTTAAAACAAAAATGAAATACTTAATAGGAATCCTACTATAACTCCCCGGCAGCGGCGCCAAAAACTTGATGTAGATTTTACTGACTAGGTTTTAATATTTACTCATTATACCTATTGTCTACCCTAATGCACTAACGGGCAGTGTACCCGGTCGTGTGTAATGTAGTAATCGGTAAAACCGAGGTCGTCCCAAGAGCTATGTGTGCGGATTTAAACTAAGTCTAGGTGTCACATATTTTAATATGATTTTGATATAATTAACTACTAAATCAATAAAAGTGAGGGTTGTGATCAATAGAGGAGAGTGGTGCTAACCTAGTTATTCATCCTAATTAGTAGTGTTTACGTCTAATTACTTCCAATTACTTCAGGTGGGGTCAAAGTCGCTAGGACAGCATTTGGTCAGTTCATCCTAACCTATCAGCAAAGGCTCCCACTGGAGAAATCAAGTGCCCCGTCATAAGTCTAGTTGTTCCTGGTCCCCTAAGCCAAGTCATTAAGTACCGCTACATGCTATATTCATAATAGTGAGTGCCCGAGCGATAGCATCTTAAACACTCACCCCCTATTGCACAAGTAGAAAGGGCCGTCAGTTGGTCATATCTTACCCTTTCCGTCTCAGTCTACTTACTTAAGGTCAGTTGTTCATATCTCCTAAGTAACTAGCCTCTACCGCAATTCAAAACTACCGAAACAAGGGTAGCTACCAACAAACTATGCATGCATACACTTAGAAATAATTGTACGGAAGCAATGTAAACGTAAACAAAACAATTAAGGAATCATAACTAGGCCAGCACCTAGAGTTGCTTAGCCGCTCATTATAACTATAACAATCGATTCAATGTTTAATGTTACGAAATACATGAATTGAAAGTAAAGAAAAGATAAAAAGCTAATGCTTATCGTAGGGGAGTGATTTCTCCCTTGGAGATAGCTCCGTATGCTCTTCTAGATCTGCCTTCGACTTCTTCTCACGTTCTCTGAATGTTGTGTGTGAAATGGGATCCTTTGAAATGCTGGAAATCGTAGGGTATTTATAGGCCGGATCTGGTTATGGCGTAACTAATTATAAGAGTTACGCCGTAACAACCAATTCTTTGTATTTTGCACTAAAATGCTGGTTACAGCGTAACCTCTGGAAGGAGTTACGCCGTATCTTCAATAAATCTTGGTTACGCCGTAGTTGTAGCATGAGTTACGGCGTAATTAGTAACGGTGTGGAACCTCATTTGACCTAATATGGTTACGTCGTAATCTTGTATAGAGTTACGCCGTAATCTTTTGTTGAGTTGGTTTTCTGAGCCACGCTTTAGTTACGGCGTAATTGTAAGAGTGGAGTTACGCCGTAACTTCTTCAAAATGAGCATACTATGATATATCTTCAATAAACTTCTCTAAATCCGCGTCTCTTTCGCTCCAATGCTCGTAATTTACCTAAAAGTGAAACATAATGGAAAACAAACGTAAATCAATATAAATGATATAAATTACAAGCATTATCGGGGGAAATTGACACTTAATATTCAGGATAATTTGATGTTATCATATATCTTCTTTCAAAGCCTCGAATTTCTTGGTTTTTCTTGTTTCAATCTTGTTTTTAGAAACTTTTTATTTACAACTCATTGTTAGAAACCTTGTTAAACAAGAAAGTTGCAAAATTTTTGGTTAAAAAGCGTAGTTTTATACGAAACGTTTGTGCTTTTAGGCAATATTTTGAATTTCTTCAAACTTCTTTAGAAATGTGAAAGTTCAAAACTTTCTTGAAGTTTAAGTGTTTTTAAAGGTTTTTTATTGGAAGAAAGAATTTGGAAGATTGTATATGGTTGAAAAAACGAGTCTTAAAATTTGTGTCCTCTTATCGAATTTACAATGTAAGGGTTTATCGAATTTACAAAGTAAGGATTTATTGAATTTTGAAGTAAGGTTCTATAGAATTTGTGCCTAGGGTTTATCGAATTTGATTATCGAACTTCATCAAGGGAAACTTTCTTCACGATTCAAGGATTACTCAGTACTTCCTTTACTTGGATACACTAGTAGAATACTTTGACTAAGGGGAAATCTTCTAACTTGGATAAGTTAGATAAATACTATTGAAATTTCTTATCAAATTTGAAATTTGTTATCGAATTTAAAATTTATTATCGAATTTGAAATTTGTTATCAAAATTGAATTTTCTTATCGAATTTGACATCTGGTTATCGAATTTGGACTAAGTTATCAAATTTGGACTAGATTATCGAATTTTGACTAAGTTATCGAATTTGGACTGCATTATCGAATTTGGACACAGGTTTTCGAATTTAGACACAAGTTATCGAATTTGGACACAGGTTATCGAATTTGGACTGAGTTATCTAATTTGGACTAGAGTTATCGAATTTGCTCAATTTAGGTTCTCCAATAATGATAAACTAACACATGTTTATAGAAAGTTAGAGAGACAAAGAGAATGGAATGAATCATTCTTATGATAATAAGGAAACAACTTTGCATAAAATAAAACCGGCACCCTAATGAGGGTTTACAATGTATATATAGTGGTAAGACTAGGGAAACACCCCATATGGATATTCTAGAAGCATTTCCAAAGCCCATGGGCTTACTACATAGGCGAGTGGATTAATAAAAAAACTTTTAAGCCTAATTATAACAGCCTATTACATAAACTAATGATCGATACTTTATATTAATACACGTAATCCTAACAATCTTCCCCTAAGGGTTGGTCATCATGGTCTTCATTTGTAGGTTGTCTGACGTCTTTTGTTCTTTGACTTTCTTGGTTGATGACGTCTTTAATGTTTACTTTCTTTGTTCTTTGTTCTTGTTCTTGTGATCTTATGTTGCTCTTGCCTTTACTTCATCAACGTCTTTGTCTCTGATGACTTTTCTTCCTTTCCAACATGGTCATACTTATTGATATCTATGAATCTTTAACTTTGATCTTTGTCTTTTAACTTTGCAGATTCTTGGAATTTAACATAGAATCTTTCTGAACTTTGCTTTTGGGTAGATGGTATGAGCATGTGGAAGTAGATGTTGATGATATTGGTAGTGGTAGTGGTCTCTGCTGGAACTCCGAGCCTTCATGAGTACCTGCATGAAATCAGTTAGCAATAAAGTTCCCGACATTAGTGTTCATATATTTTGTACTGGTACATCCCAGATCGCTGACGTGTTCTTTGATGAGTCTCAGACCGGCTGGTCACTAGCATGTCCCCGTACATAACATCTTCATACTGTCGTTGCGAGTCGCTGGAACACTAAGGTATCATTACCCTATAATATTTGTTACAATTTAGCAGCAGTCACGTATCAGAATCAATCAATTGGGTCTCTAAAAAGTCCGGATATCAACACGACGTGGTCGTCCTCCCACATAACTCTCTAATCTCCTGAATTGTTGTCGACATTTTAGAACACGATTGATGTTATCAATGAAGTTTTTGACTTCTCTTGATTCACTAGAGTTCCATCTTTTCTTCATAACCTTTGGATTCTTTTGGAATTTAATCTCACTTCCAAGCCATCACGTAGTTTCGTAAGAGTAGGTGCCTTGTTTGTCACTTTTGTAGGTGAATCCAAATGACGGTGACTTCTTCAACGTGTATTGTGCTTTCCCTTTAATAACATCAAACTCGAATGTTGGTTTGGTTAGATTTAGCTTTGTTTATTAGCTTTCGACTCCCAAATGAAGGTCTTTAGTACATTCTTGAAGGATGACGCTTCTGATGATCATCAGGAGTGTAAAACCCCAACCCGACAAGGGTCCGAATGCTACAGTATGGAGTCATATCAGAAAAACTAATGAAAAAAACAATGGAAGTCTCTTATAATATAATGCCAAGTCATATAAACAGATGACTTCAAAAGGAAATACATAAAACAACATAGCTAAAAGAAGTGAAATATCAAAACAATGTTCTTCAAATGACTTCAAAATGATAAGGGAAACTTGGGTCGGTTCACTCAAATTCTCCTACTCTCAGCCCATCAAAGCTTAGCATCCTACATGGTAACTACCGCATGAAAAAGAAAATGTGGCTGAGCTTAAAAAGCCCAGTGAACAGATATAACAAAACAAAAGCTAAACATAATCAAAAATAAAAAAACGAAACAAGGAGACTGATAACAAAGTCGTAACGAATGATCACAATGAGTCAATGAGGAACCTGTAGAACACAAAATTAACAGAAGAACAGAAATCAAGGGAGACCAAAACAAAGCAGCGCATCAGTGAACATATATAAGCACACATAAATAACCAAACATACAGATACCGAACATAAACGAATAGGAGTTGATAAACAGTATCATAGACAAAACAAGTAAACAAACAGTGTACAAGCATATCAGTTGGCGGATCAACTAAATATAAATATTGCAAAACAAATAGATCAGATAATCAGAATATATATAAGCTAAGTTGAATTCCATAAGCAGGCGGAAGGAACTGAATCGCATGTAAGCATGGAAATTTCACAAGTCAGATAATCAACAGTTAATAAACAGAACAAATATCATAACCAACGGAAATACTAACAGCAGTATAAGCATGATAGTCACATGTATCAGGTAGGAATACAGAACGAACATCATAATTAAATGAATTAACTGCACAAGAAATAGTATGGCAACTAAATAGATAACATAAGTTGAATCCAATTCTATCATTAACAGTAGCATGAACAGAAGTGTAAGCATGTCAGATCAACAAGTCAGGTAAACATCAATTACTACGCCAAACCAATGTCATAAGAGACGGAAAATACCAACTAGAAGTACTAGAATGGTAGTCATGAATAGCGAATAGGAATACTAAATGGTAATCATAGCCCACAGAAATAACTGGGCGAAGGTATAACAAGGTAAACGGATGAATCAAATAATTACATACTAGCATGGCAAACGGATGAATCAATTAGTCACATAATAGCATGGTAAACAGATGAATCAGATAATCACATAATAATCATATAATAGCAGGGTAAATGGATGAAGTGGTAATCTGAAGTATAAGCTTGGTAGTCAACCAAAATGGAAATAAAGTATGGAAAATCAAATGAATTTGAGTATAGTATGGTAGTCGGATGAATAACATAAGGATACTGAATGAATGAGTAATCAAACTGGAAAACTAAAAATGAGAAATACAGAATATGTGCATTGTGGAATAACAGAAGGTACAATATAAGTGTATCAAAAGTGTACAGGTTGTCAAAAATCTACCACGAGCCCCAAAACATATCATATCATAACCACCATAATCATGGTCTTCATAAATAACATAAGTAACATAATAGAGTAGCTAGCTCCCAAAGTTGTGAAAGGCGTATATTGCACACAACACCAGTCACAAGAAACATATGATATAACATAACATATCAGATCTTGGATGCATCCATACACCCCTTTTGAAATCATACTGGCCAACCATATCTTCTTGATCTCATAAACATATAACAGAAAGGGACGTGGTGGGTCATCACTCTCTGACCCTATAGTTATGCCGTTGGTGCATCAATGACACGGACATGGAACCCCCATGACTAATAGCTCGTGTATCAAACTAAAGGTCAAATAGAATAGCATAGTAATGAAATGGAATCTAAGGTCATCAAAAATATCATAATCTTAGGTTCATATTAGATGGTGCATAACAAAGGCTCATATCAAAGGCTCATATCATAAGTATCCTATCAGAAAATCATATCAGAAATGTCCTAATAGAAGGCTTATAGCAAAAGTATCATAATCAAAAATAGCTAATAGTCAAAAGGTGTGAACGAGTCATGAGAAACCTTATGAGAAAGGTCAGAATATTTGTACCTCAAACCGTAAAGCAAATCACCAAGAACACACAAGGAAAACATATGTTACTCCTTCCTCCGCGGATCTACATGAATAATGATTGCTTAATATTTTAGAAGCTATTTCATAGTTTTAGGGTTCATCGATATTCATATTTCATAATTAAGGTTTCTTTCCATTTTTAGAAACTTTTCAAATTATGAAATTTCCCCATTTAGTAAGTTTCTCGAATTAGTAATATAATACTTCAGGATTATAAAATAAATAATCTTTAAAGGTTAAAATAACCATTATAGTAGTTTAGGGTTAAATATGTCAACTCATAAAAATCCAAGGTTTGCATTCGACAATGACCAAAGTTGAGGGTTTAAAGTGTAAATAAGCTAAAATATATACTTAAATCTATTGCATATTCAGAAAAGGATAGTTTTATAAAACGTCTTTCATATTCAGTTTCATTAGATGTTTATGATTGTTCGCGGCTTAAAGGACTAAATTTACGGCTTAGAAATCATGCCGTAAGGTTAACTGTTAGCCTTAATAATAATTAATAGAAGTGATGGTCATTCACGTTTAGGAACTTTGTAACGTGTGTTAGATATCGTAATAGAATAGTCAACGGGCTCGTGGATTCGGCTAAGCTAAAGGTTAGAAGTTAAGTTAAGCTAGCCTTATGTAAGTTAGTATCCAATCCAAGCCTATGCCAAGCCAATTGGGGCATTTTGTAAGTGAGTATAAATACCCCTCAAATGTGTCATTTGAGAGGTGTGCTTGAGTGTGTAAGTGTGTGTTTTTCTTTATGAAATATAGTTTCATCTTCTTTCCATTATCTCTCTAAAACATACATATCATCATTCAAGTCACCACCTTTCTTTGCCTCACCTCTCTTGTGTTATATCGTGTGTTATTACGCGTAAGGTTGATATTGTATGATAAGGTTGAGAAAAACAAGGTCCTACAATTGGTATCAATTGCCTAACATAGGTTTAGGAGTGTATGTGTTCATTTTTTTGTTGAAACTTTTCCAACAAGTTTCGTTTTTATATAAAAACGCAAGCTTTTTGCATAAAGTTTTGATCTTTACGTGTTTTTAAGCTTAAAGTTGTTGTTTTTATTGATCATTAAGTGTTTTGGAAGAAGTTTGTGCAAAAGAAATCGTTTGGAAATGTGTTTTTGGGTGCAAATTAGTGTTTTTGACAAAATTTGGGCATTCTACTCGTAAGGATTTCAAAGTCAAAAAGTCAAAATCCTAGTTCTACTCGTAAGGATTTCTACTCGTAAGCATTTGGTGAAGAATCTTCGTGCTACAACGGTTACTCAGTACTTCCCTCACTTGGATAAGTTTGTGGAATACTTCGACTTGTGGATATCTCTCACACTTGGACAAGTGTGAAGGATTTTGGTTTATAACCTAATCTTACTTGTAAGGAAATCTTACTCGTAAGGAAATCCTACTCGTAAGGAAATCCTACTCGTAAGGAAATCTTACGCCTAAGGAATCCTACGCCTAAGGAATTCTACGCCTAAGGAAATCCTAAGCCTAAGCACCAAATCCTACGCCTAAGCTCAAGTTTACGAGTAAGATCTTCAGCAAAACTTCAAACGGCCATAAATTTTGAACCGTAACTCCGTTTTCAGCGTTCTACCCATCAAAACGACCGTGAGAACGAGGAGAATGACATGCCAAATGAATAGGTCAAGCTTCGAGTCCTAAAAACACTCCGAACAGAAGTTATTGAGGTTTTTGAGTTTTCAGACCTCAATTTTCACTACAAGAACCGACCTTAATCTTCATCAAACACAACTCCTTTATCATTGAATCGATCCTACATCAACTTTATCATCAAATACCTTCATCAATGGCTACTCAACAAGACATTCATGCAGCCGGTGTCGAAAACCGTCCTCCTATGCTGGAAAAAGGTAGATATCTTCAATGAACAAGTCGTATGCTTCGCTACATCAAGACCAAACCTAATGGAAAACTCATGACTCAATCCATTACGAATGGACCCTTCAGGCCTCGACAAGTCCAAGACCCTGGAAATCCTAATGCAACACCTCCCGTCCTACCATCTTTTCATAATCAAGATGAATCAGAATACACGGACGAGGATAACAAGCAGGTTGAAGCAGATGACATGGCAATACACATTGTCCAACTGGGTTTACCAAGAGACATCTTTGTTGCTATAGATAGCTGTGAAACTGCTTACGATATGTGGGAACGTGTTAGACGGCTATGTTATGGAACATAAATTGGTCAACAAGACATGGAGAACAAGCTGCTAACTGAATGGGAGAAGTTTACATCAACTCCTGGAGAATCTATTGAATCCTACTATGGAAGGTTTTGCACTTTGATGAATGAGCTTATCATAAACAAATTGACACCCAGAACTATCGTGAGTAACATCAAATTTCTCAACAATCTTCCAGAAGAAAGGGGACGATATGTCACTATTGTCAACCAAACAAAGGACTTACATCAGGTGAACTTTGATCAAATCTACGATTTTCTAAAACAAAACCAAGCTGAAGTCAATGAAGTTAGGAAAGAAAGATTGGCAAAGAATCATGATCCCTGGGCACTAATTGCAAAGACTCCAACTCCAGTGAACACACAACAACAACCTTCATCATCTTTGATAACATCAAATTAGCCAGATCTTTTATATATCAAATTCCCGTGTTTATGGCCTCATTTGCATTAATATGGTACTTAATTCTTTCATATTCGTTCATATTTGCATTTCAGGATAAATGAGGTGTTGGAGCGGAAAAGAAGTCATAAAAGGCCAAGTATATGTTCTGAAGATTGATTTACGAGGGCCTTTGGATTTTATGTGAAGATTACGCCGTAACTAGCTAATAAAGTTACGGCGTAAATATGAGCTTTGAAGGATACGGCGTAACCATCTCTTATGGTTACGTCGTAATTATTTTTATTAAGGTTACGGCATAACATGGCAATTTAGTTACGCCGTAGAGATAATTACGGAGCGGATATGAATATACGGTTGAAGAGTTACGGCGTAATTCGGTTATGTAATTACGCCGTAATTATTAACTTGGGCGCTAAGGAGTTGAAGTCCCATGGCTAAATGAAGATAATATTTACTCCGAGGATGAAAAGTAAAAATAGCAAGTACGATCGGGGACTGAAAGTGACAATTCATATGAAGTTTATTTACTTCTAGGACTTAAAAATAAATGAAGAAGAACGATCAGGGGCCAAAAGCGTCAAATAGGCTTATAATGTTTCAATTAAAGGAATGGATAATGAAAAGTACGAAGTTTGAAGTTACAGTATTAGTTACGGCGTAACTTAGTTACGACGTAACTAATTATTTTAGTTACGACGTAACTATTCGAGATCTAGATTTCTTTGTGCTGTTATTAGTTATGGCGTAATTAGTCCTTAAGGTTACGCCGTAACCATGTCGGGGCCTATAAATACAGCCCTAAATCTGCATTTTTTAGCATCTCTCTTCACCCCTCTCTTAGGGGTCGATTAGGGCACCACTCCAGGGCATTTTCCAGCAGTCCGAAGCCAGTTTTGAAGGAAGAATTCACTCGCAATCATCATCATTGTTAGCTCTACATCAAGTAATTTGTATCAAACATTATGTTCAATTCAATTTATGATTTATTCATTTTTGTTGGTATAATTTATTATATGTTTTGTTAATACAAATAAGCCGTAAAAACGTTTATTTATATTTTACGATCTTCTAAACTTTTGTCTATAACAAAAGTAAGATCATTTTAACGAAACAAATAAAATACGTAAATGGTTTGAACTAATAGTTTTCTAACACACTTACGCTTTCACATAAATCACTAAAACTAGTATAAGTGATTTTATGCTTTAGATATACATATGTATAACAACTAGTGTTTACATATTGGGATAACATATACTTAACTAAGTATATACTAAAATGGGTAAAAAACAAGTATATACTAAAATGGGTAAAAACAAGTATATACTAAATAGATAGAAACTAGCAAATGGTTTTGACCCATAACCCATGGTTTTACTTATACCACTTAACCAAGTTCATTGTATCCTTAAGATACATTGAATCTAGAAATAAAACCATGGATCAACCCATAACCCATGACCCATGACCCATAACCAAAAATACCCATGGGCAAATAGGAGCGTTCCACGGATCCCTAGGTTTGTGCTAGCCGGATCCCTTGTGGTAGGGATCCGTATGGATCTGGGGAAAACTAGAGGTTTTTGCTCTATAAATAGTGAGCCATTTCTTCATTGTTTCTCACCCCCTTTCAATCCCTTTCTAACACACTTTCTCCCCTGAGTTAAATCTCACTAACCTTAGATCCAAGAGATCTATGTTTGTAGTTTTGTTTTTGTGTGATCTTCTAGGTTCCTCTTAAAGGCAAGATCACCACCATTGAAGTCGAGCAAGCTCAAGTCCATGAGTTGCCATGCTTCCTCATCATCAAGGCTATTGAAGTTATCTTGTTGATGATCTCTTTCTTTCTTCAAAGAAGTGTAGTGTTGAAGACATTAGTGAAAGATGTCTCAAGTGTCAAGACGAAGATATTAGTGAAGGGTATCTATCGTCTATAGGATAAGAACTTGGGGTAGGTGCTTAGAAGTCAAGACAAGAAGCATTAGTGAAGGGTGCTTAGAAGTCAAGACAAAGAAGCATTAGTGAAAGGTTCTTAGAAGTGAAGACACAAGACATTAGTGAAAGATGTCTTGTAGATCTAGTCAAAGGTATTAGTGAAAGGTACCTTAGATGTACATTCGATATGGTGTGTTTCGATGTACAAGATAGACTAGTATTAGATCCAAGGATATTTATATCCTTGATGATGTTGTAAAGGAGTAGATCTCCTTTGGGATTAGTCGTTGGTGTAACGTTGTGAAGGCTTCTCCACCATAAGGAGATTGGTGTAGTGATTACGAACTCTCGAGTAGGTGACTCGGGGAGTGGAGTAGGGCAAGGAAGGTGTCCTTGTAGCCGAACCACTATAAATACTCTTGTTGTGGTTTTGTGCTTCTTACTCTTATCTTTTCATTACTTACCTTTATATGCTTGTTTATCAACATCCAACACACACATCCAAATAGATTGACATAAGTCGATCTAAATAGATTAAAAGGAAGTTTTAATTGGTAAAACTATTCAACCCCCCCTTCTAGTTTTCCACAATTGGCATCAGAGCTTCGTTACCAAGTTTCTTGAAGTATATTGTACTTTAAAAAAACTTGATACGATCCATAGTTAATTGAAAACTACAAAGAAGGTTTTTCATAAAAACAAACACCATGTTTTTTTAAAAACTATATGTTTGGATGTTGAGTTGATAACAACATTTCTTTTTATTTTTTTCTTAATTGCACTAATCTTCTTTGTCATGTTGATTAGTCAAAGCTCATACCCACCAAGCTTTAGGAGTCGCTTGGTAACAAGAATACCTTCCTTAAGAAGGTATCTTAAATGCAAAGGAGCGGGAATAGTCTAAGTGACATTTGCTGTGTCATTTGTAAAGACATTTCTAAGGGCGCTAGAGGTATGATTTTCTTTTTACTTTGCTTGATAATTAAGTATACCTATTTAGGTATTTATATGATTATCTTTTGTGCAAATTACATGGTTTACATGAAGCTTCATTAGGAAGCCTTTTTTTTTCCTTACATACGTGTCTTATTTCTCGTCTAAAGTCGTGGTTTATAAAACCTTGTTTTGTTTTTCTTTTAATCCAGTAATAAAACAAAAACACGAATTTCAAAAATTCCTCCTTCCCTATAAAAACTCCCACCGTCGACCTATCTATCAAATCCTCACTTTTTCAAATCTTCCAATTTCAAAAATTTCCTCTCACTCAAAAACTTCATCTTCCTCCTCAATCCATCTCAACCGAAACCAAGAAGATCCGTCATCAACATGGTTTACATCGCACTCGTGCTCATCGCTCTAACACTCATCGCACTTGTGTTCCCTATGATGAAATTCACATACGGAGACATTTACTTTGTGTTGTTAATCTATATTGGGGTTATATACCCAATCCTTTGTATCATCCTTAGTATTGAAATGCAATATTATTAATGATCTAGCTTATCTAGGTTATTATTATCATAATATGTTTGTCACTTCTTTTGATTTGTATGTTTTATATTCTTTCGTGATACATTAGAAGTCATGTATGCATGCTAAAAGAAAATGTAGGATAAAACATATTTCGTGGTATAAAAACTGTAAAACCTTTGTTTTTATCAAATCTATTTCTGTTACTATAGATCCACGGATCCCGGAAGATATACTAGCCGGATCCCTTTTGTAAAGGAACCGTGGGATCCGTCATACTGGAAAACAGTTTTCATGCAAGATTAAAAACCACTATCTTTCTAAAAGTAATAATCCACTAGAATGTCAAAACCATGAGTTAGTTAAATGTTAAAAAAAAAACATTGTTAATAAAATTCTAGTAAAAACATTAGATAATCTTTGGTTAATCTCAAACATTTTCTTCCATTAACTTATCATGTCTATAGGTACAACTATGACGCATGAATATGAGTTTGATTTTTCACTCACTAGCGTCTACACTCCGAACATCTCTCTCGAACCCAACACACCTGGCAATCATGTCCGTGGGTTCAAACTATGGAAGAAGCTTAACATCTCCCCACAGATGTTATGCAGTAAGTACTTTCACTGCCAAAAGTTCCAATAACTTGGGTGCCTGTACTAACGGTCCACACAACCCAAGCTCTCTCTACAAGCCTCACATCTGCGATCACTCACTTTTTAGTTTGAGTATAAGTACGCAGTATCAACATGGATATCTGTACTATTCAATTACCTTCTTTTACAAACTCTAATTGGTTTCTAATAGATTACAAAAATGATCTTAAAATAATTGTTACAAAAAAAAAATTGTAAATTGATTGAGTACCAAAACTGTAAGATCACCTAATAATGAAAATCTTTCTATCACCAAAAATTAGAACGTACTTTTGACAAAAGGTCATACTGCCTAGGGTGCCAAGGAAATGTTTTCCCTAGGCCGATCATATAGAAGGCCCTAGGCACCTAGATATCATTGTCTT